>CM076573.1:353776855-354176744 GCA_034641835.2 Pinus albicaulis | reverse complement strand
CATAGCCTCTTTCCACTTATTACTATTAGAACCTTCTATAGCTTCCTGATAGCACAAAGGTTCATCATCATTAGCAGTTAAAGCAACTGAAGTAACATAATCATCATACCTTTTAGGAGGACGTCTGATTCTCATGGACCTCCTTAAAGATGTTTATGGTGCTTGTGTTATTGCGACGATGTCATTTCTTCTGCACTTGAAACAATCCTGATGAGCTCTCCAGCAGTCTCAGAAGCCCGAGGAGAGTTGGAATAAGGAAGAAATTTCAATTTCAGATAGAAGTTAGAAGTGAAGTTTGAATTAGGGGAAAATTTCAAGTAAAATTGGAAAATGGGGGAAATTTCTAAGTGCGCGTAGAGTTGTACTATACTCTGTGTATGGAACAGGGGCATTATCTATTTCTAAATTTACCTGCATTATTTTCCTGAAAATTTAACTCAACTTTTATAAAAATTCTATCAAAATTTTGGTTGGATGATTTCTTTTAAATTGCTGTAGCATGAGATTTTGACAGCTTAAAGAATGTTGAAACTCAGATTATAGCATACTTTTGTATCTATTCCCCTCTTCAATAATAAGTTTCGTTGGACGGGGATGACATTACGAGATAGGGAAACATATACACTTTCCTAATGGGTATCAGGAAGTGTACATGTACAAATTATGTTTTTATGTTGTTTTCATAAATGTTATTTATAATAATACTATTCTATTTTATTTATCCAATTTGAATATAAAATGATATTTTTTAAAATTTACTATTATTTTTTAAAATATCAATATAAATTTATTTTATTGAAATATAATAATTTTTTTATTAAAAAATGGACTAAAAATGACCCAATTTAATAATATTTTAACCAGGGTCACAAATTAGTCTTTATGGCACATCTTGGAACAACTTTCAGAGTTCAAACTTTTTTTTTTCTTCATATAAATTTCTAATAACGAGAGAGTTTGCATTATCGTATTATGGAAGGTTTTTTATTCAATTTAAAGTGGATGAAGATTTTTTTTTAATTGATGACCTAAATTTATTTTCAAAAGAATATGCTCAGTATATGCTTACTATATTTCCTCTCATTTAGCTACTCACTCACCAATTTCCTAGGGATTTGACTTTATTCCAATTTTAATAAGTTCTTCCATGATAAGTTCCTTTAGGGGACTACCTATCCACCAATTTCCTAGGGATTTGAGATTTTTCCAATTATAATAAATCAAATTAAATAACTCTTTTATTTATGTCTGATAGACCAAAGATTGGTCTCAGTGGACGTTAACCATCATCATCATCATCATCATCATATATAAGAAAATTTTATTTAGCAAAATGGTCCATCTTACAATAAAATTGTAATTCCTTTTTTCCTTTTTTTTGACCCATAACATTTGTGTGCATTGCTAAAACATTTCCTGTTGCTATAATTTTTTTGTTGCAATACTTCTTTTGTTATCTTTATAAAGCTTTGGGCACATTAATATTTTTAATTTGGTTGTACTAGTTATATTCTTTAGGAGATCAATTTTACTATAATAGTTGTCATGATTTAAGTTATAAAATTTTTTGTAACTTTTTTTTAGTCAATGAGTAACGTATAATTAAATAATTTTGAGAATTATGACTTATCTCTTCAATTTGATTGGTTATTGTAATTGGTTTATTATAACAATTTATTGTTATTCAATGTGTTGATCTTGCACATAATTGTTTATGTGACATATTTTTCTTGTTAATCATTTCTCACATTGATTTGAGCCTAAAAAACACATAATAACTTATACACTTTGATTAGTGATATATTTTTCTACTTATGCAAAAAAATTTATAATAGTAAACATTTTATCTTGTTGATCCATTACTAACTAGACACTAAAGAGAAAAATGGTCAATAATCTTTATATTTCATTTTTTTCAACTTCTTTTATTTTTATGCACTACCCCAAATGGTCTTATGTGGAAAATCACCTTTTAAAACTTAATATGAGAAAGATGTGTAATTATTGCTTGTTCAACATGGAGTTGACATATAACATTTAAAAATAATATTAATAACAAATGAACATTTCAATGTTTCCAATTTTATATCAACTTCACTTTTTATTCTATCCATAGTTGTCTTCTACTTCCAAGAAGATCTGTAATACATTTATTTCTTAATATTGAATTGACACATGATATATTAAGAATCACTATAAATTGAAATAAGAAGAATATCATTGTAAATTTATTTAAGCCCAAATCTATCAAACTAAGAGGAATCATGAAATCAACATTTGAGGAAAAGTTTGCAAGTACGTTCAGTCTTGATATACGTTGGTTAAAAAATTTCAATAGTATGTTGTTTCGTATGAAAAAGATATGTAATTCCTGCCATTGTCAACGTCAAATTGACATATGACATATTAAACACATCATACATCTAGAGGAGATCAAAATTTGAGAAAAATTTTATACCTCTAAATGTTTGATCCCTCTTAACCCATGATAAATCCAAAAATTAAAATAGATCTATAATAAGATATATAATTCATGTTATATTACATTAAACTGTGGTATGGTAATTAAATTGACTAGCTTATTACATTATTTTTAAATCAAGCAATTAAACCAATTTCTTCCTATATAAATCTTATCTTATTTTTAATTTATTTATAAAATAAAAAAATGAAAAAAAAAAAATATATATATATATATATATATTCTTCATTAAAAAAAATTGCCAACAAAATAAAAAGAAAAAGAAAAATCCTCGATCCTTAATTGTTAATCACCAGGTATATTATCCATTTTCTGAACTTTCAGCCATTATCTATTCTTTTCAATCAAAATCCTATGTGCATTTTATTGTTAAATAATAAAAATAAAATATCCTTTTATCACGTAAGATCCTTAATTTTTAATGACCAGGTATATTATCCATTTTATGAACTGTGATCCATTATCTTTTCTTTTCAATCAAAATCCTATGCGCATTTTATTGTTAAATCGCATTACATATACCAGGTTCTCATCCTTTATATTAGCTTTCGTTGCGGTTCCATATGCAACGGAGAAACCCAATATCCTCGTTGGACTTTGAATCGAAACTCTAAGTCATCCCTATTAATTATTGAATGTTATAAATGAGCTATCCCTATTAATTGGCCTCAGACAATATCAGGGAAGGTAATTGAACCTTCCAATCCTAAAATACACATTTATACATGTTTGAATTATTGAATGCTTTAAATGAATCATTCCTATTAATTTCCCTTAGACATTATCTTTGAAAGTAATTGAATTTTCCAATCATAAAATCAGATTGACAAGAATGTGCACTAACTTGGTCCAAATTGATACACTCAAACTTGGTCCAAATTGATACACTCAAACTTGGTCCAAATTGATATATAGCATAGGATATGGATAGACCTAGTCAATTTTAAATCATGACTATATAGGCTTTTCAATCTTATGAATAGTAACACCTTGTTGATTTTAGTTATCAGTTTGGTTATATGTTAACATGGAATCCAATTGACCTTATTAATAATGGATGGATGAATGGTGTCTATTAATTAATAATTTAGTAGAGTTGGTATCATAATAAAAACATTGATATGGAATCCAAGTCATATTAATAATGCATATTGGAGACCAAGTTTTGGCAATCATTTGTAATGGAATGAACATAAAATAAATAGAAGTGAAAAAAATTATAATAATTGATTAGCTATGGTCACAGTATTAGAGAAAATTATATATTTAAATATATATATATATATATATATATATATATATATATATATATATATATATATACCAAAATTATTATGATAAATAAGTTACTCAATCCCAAACCCAAATAACAATTGTCTTCATTGTGTTGAAATAATTTATCTTGCCAAAATTATTTTGTCCCCATTGTGTTGAAATAATTTATACTACTAAAATTATTATAGTAGATAAGTTACTATGACCAGTGACATGATCTGAAAACACTTTCATGGCATTCCCCTAGACATGGACTTTCATTCCCCTGAAGACAACTCCTTGTGAAAGACCCTAAAAATAGCCTTTCCATCCTTGGCGCGACTAGCCAGTGTTATACCCACGCCAATGGGGGAAATACTCCAAAGAGGGCGCACCAATTGGCACTCTGTCTCAGAGTTGCACTCGCGCTAGGCTTAATAAAGGGTGTTTTTTAAAAATAAATGGTGGAAGATTGACTCCAACCAACTCCTGAACTGGTCTCTGAATTGGGTTGGGATGTTTGGCTCCGGATTTCAATGTAGAGGAAGTATTTTGCCACCTCTCATGGAAGCTTCCTTGAGGATAGGGCCAATCCCATGATTGTAGGGATCCCAACTCCCCTTCCACCATCTATATAAGCTTGCCATTTCCCTTTGCAAGCTAATCTCCAAGAGCCTTCATAGCCTAAAGAATGGTGCAAGAGCTTTGATAGTCCTCATAGTGCCAAATCCATAGCAAGGAGATTGACGATCGAAGAGAGAGGCTTGTCCCCATTCCCGACAAGCTTTATTGAGACGTATTCCGCTGATGACCCACCGAAGGAAGGTTCAGCGTCAGAGCCTGGTTGTATTTTCCTTTGTATGAATTAATGATAAGCGACTATTGGTTATGGTTCCACTCGTATTGTTCATTATGATCATGAGTTGTGTCTTCTCTGACTGATACATAATTTCATATATCAGGTTTTATGCTTGTGTTTGTCGTGTTTCTTGTGTGTGCAGGTGTTCGATTGCGGCGAGCGAGAGGATTGTGATCTGCTGAAGCAAGGAAACGAGAGCGCCATCTTCTCTACGAAAAACAGCGTTGGACTTGAGGTAGGCCTTCTTCGCAAGTTGGTTTATTGTAATTATGAACCCGTGCCTTAGCATGATACGATTGTTGCTAGACCCGATCTGGGCTAGTAGGGATCACCTCTGTCCGCAGAGGGGATTTACCTCTACAACAAATTGGCGACTCCGCTAGGGAGTTAGCTTGTTGTTTGCTTTATAAACTACAAACGGAGCCTGAAGTTAGCCAGATAGCCTTCGAAACGCTCTTGCTCTGCATTAGCGAAAGTAGATGAATGCTACTTCAGTCAATCTCCGGTTTAGTTTCTGAACTAAACACTTGGAGTATTGTCTTGTCTTTCGGTCGATTCTTGGCTTTGCCTGCTTGATCAGCTCTTTTGGCTAGCTCTTTTCATGAGTTTGGCTTTTGGTTTAAGCTCCAACATCATTGGTCTGCTTCTTGGATTGCTTACTTTTATTTTTTACATAGAAAACTTGATTGGCACTCTTATTAGCCTGACAGTCGCGCCAATTGGCGCTAGTTGCCAGTTTACTACCCGTGCCAATCCTGTTATGGCACTAGTTTTTGCCTGGCAGTCGCGCCAATCTTGGAAGGCGCTAGGGTTTTCTCTATTCTGATCTTTCTGAGCCTGATCTATGATTTTGGTTTCATTTCTTCGACTGTCTGAATGTTCTGGAGCCTTTTTTGACTGACTATGACCTTCATCCTTTGGTTGTTTTCCCGTTTCTATCCATTTTACATTTTAGCCCTAGGGCATCTAGGTGCTATTGTGCATCGAGCCTCCCTTGGGATTTTGTGGTTTTTATCTGCTCAGTCAACTTTGTGATTGCTTCTCTGCATTATTTTGGTGGTTTTATATTGTGTTATTGCATTATTTGGGTGCTTGGCTTCTTCTTTATTTAGATTTCACCTTGTCTCATTTGGGGCCTAGATTACATGGTTCATTCGAATTTGTGGGTGTCTTTTGATTTGAGAGACTTTTGTCAATTTGAGGTCTGATTGTGTGCTTGCATTGAGTGAAATTTGATTTTTTTTCTCTTTTTATCACTTCTCAAATTGCTTCTTATTATTTTTCATTTTGTTTAGTGCATTTTGCTCTTAAACATTGAAAATAAAAAAATCTCTTTTGCTCTGGATTAGTTAGTGTGAATTAAATCTTTTCAGTGTTATTAGTGATCAGTAACTTTGAAAGAAAAGCTTTTAGTTTCCATTAGCTGCATTGGAGACATCACTGGTTGTTGTCTGGTCATTTTGTCGTTGTGTGAAAAGCTCTTAACTCTCTCGTAATTAGCTTTCATCAAATGAAATGATATACTGTGGCATGTAGTGTGCATTTAGGATATTTTGAGACATAACACTCACTAGGGCCCGAAAACTGAAACATAATTGAAGATAAACGCTAAAATTTATTCAATTTACACTAAGGCAGCATTGAAACATTAACGAAATATTTAGTGGCCTAGGCTAGAAACATGTTCCGACGTCTTTAAACCTAGTAGTTGTCATTCGCCTCTTGGCTTTAGACAGCACTAGTACGGACTTGTGCTCCCCGTACCGTCGCGTATATAAAGGGAGACCCCACTAGGTTTCTATCCTTTATCCATAGGAAGCTGAGTCTGCTGCCCTATACCTGTGATACACCGGACACAACATTCGAGGAGATTGCCTGCACATATGTTAAGTCCTTGGTTGATTTCTATTTCATTTTGAAACCAAGGTGTATATTGCAGTTCACGGTTATTTGGTACACCCTTTGCCTAGCATTCCTAAGCAGTCATTTTGATCTTATCTGACTCCTTAAATTTGAAAATATCACCAAGCGCTTGTCCTTTCACACTTGCTTCAAAACTGAAAGAGATAGAGTCATCTTTCATCCATTTCTCGACTCTTAAAACATGAAACGGTGAAGTTTCTAAGTTTCAATGTCTTAAAATAAATCACCTACGATCACACGCCCTGTTAGATTTTGCTTGTTGGCCATTTGATTGTGTGCATTGAGTCTTTTTCAACCCGTGTGTTGTGTTTAATCTTTTCCTTTCGTCGTTACTGTCATAGTGGTGGAACCTTCAGTTTCGTCTACTGGTAGTCCATATACAGACGATTCATCAGAGGTCTCGCAATCCTCTACTGAACATCAGCAGCCCATTGTTTCCAAGCTTCCCGACGGGGGACCGGTTCTGTCTGAGCTTCCCTTTGGAGGACCAGTTGAGTTCAATTGGCCCTTATCCGACCCTTGGTATGGATTTGGAGTAGGGGGACATTTCCCTCCTCTTACATCGGGTTCGCCTTTTTTGGCTGCTGTTATTCCTCCTAGTCCTCGCCGTCTGTTATGAGATCTAGCAGCAGGTTCAAATATGAGTGAATCCAGCCATTCTCCTAGCGAGGAAATCCCCATGTCTAGTGAAGATTACTAGCTATTCCCATAAGTAACCCGGAATTTATTCCCAGAAGACAACCCCAAATTATCTATTATGTCTTCGCCCGGTCCCTCACTATTAGCAAGGTATAGATCCTTAGGTCAGATTATCATCACCGCTGCCTCTTTGGGGGTATCAACTCCTTCTACGAGGCCGGTTATTCCTTCACTGGGGATGTCTCTAAGGACACCCGTTACGTCATCCCCTCAGGTCACTTCTGTACCAGTCAGGCCCACTGTTTGTGTGGTTGCATCTACACCTGTTGTTACCACTCAGTCTGTAAGGACCACATCACTTCCTGAAGACGTCTATATAGCTTTTGCTATGCCGGAGAACATCTCTCCCGAGGAGTAGCGATTGTCCCTACAACAATCGAACCTCGAGGTCGGACAATCCTCTCAAGATCCCAACCGCTTGTATTTTTTGCATTATGCATAGGATGGTACGCCCGCGTACGTTTTCCCATATCAGTACGATGAATGCGGGAATCCTTTACATTTACTCGCTCCTGAGGCTCAACTTCATGCTTAGGGTTTTCCGTATAACCAAGCTGGGAAGTCCTATAACCCGCAAGGACAACCTTTCCAAGGCCAACCTTCGGGACAGCTTGGCTATCCTTATGACCTGCAAGGACAGCCCTTACAAGGCTACCCTTCGGGCTAGCAGGGGCCATTATACAGTCCGCAAGAACCGTATTACAACCCTTCAGGTCAACTCGTGCAGCCTCTCCCTGGAGTCCAACCTGGGCAACCTCAAGGACTCACAGGTCAACTGGGGTACCAACCAGGTTCGGTATATGGTCCTGGGGGGCAAGTCCAGCCTTCACAACCCATGCAACCTCAGTATCCTATTGCACCAAACGTTTTACATTAGCCAGGATCATCTTATGGTCTTGTGGCAGGTCCAACTGGTTACCAACCACCACCTGGCTCCATTCCACCACCAGGCCAACCGATCCATCCGGCACAACCTAGTGCTCTACAACAACCAGGTCAACCTGCACAACCGGCACAAGCTGTTCACCCAGGGCAACCTATTCAACCAGGTCAGCCCGTTCACCCAGGGCAACCTGTTCAACCAGGTCAGCCCGTTCAGCCAGGTCAACCTGTCCAACTAGGCCAGCCTACACATCCTGTCAACCCTACTCAACAGTTGATTTACTCGATGTTGCAACCGAATCAACCGGTGCATCCTAATTATCACCCTCAGCAGGGTCCCACCTATCAGCAGCCCGCTCAACCTCAAGGCGGTTACTACCCTCACGGTCAATCTCAACCGACTTATAATCCGCCCCAAGGTTCCCATTATTACACTCAACAAACCGGCTACACCTATACTCAGCAGCCAAATCCACAGACTGCTCAAACGGGACCAAAATATAATCAAGGTCCATACTCTGGTTATCAACCCCCCTACACTGGTTACCAGCAATCGAATCAGACTGGTTATACACCCTATACCCCCTACGGTCAGAATCCTTTGGGACAGAACCCATGGGGGCAAGGATACACTCAACCAGCGTGGAGTACAGGTATAGGTCCTTATCAAGGGCCTAACATGCTGTTTAATCCACAATTTCCGTTCTTGGCTACTTTGGAGTTACCGGACGTTTCTAAATTAACCAATGATCTGATTCTTCATAATCCTTATTGGCCTCCGGTTCCGACCAAGGTACCCGGCGACTGCCCTAAGTTTGAAGGTAAAGCTAGTGAAGACCCCCAAGCTCATGTAATGACCTAACATTTGTGGTGTTCGTCTCATTCTTGGATCGATGATTCAATTTGTCTACGTCTCTTCCAGTGCACTCTTACCGGTGCTGCCGCTAAGTGGTATATTGAACTACCCCGTGGAATCTTTCAAGATTTCAATACTTTAGCAATGGATTTTCTCACCCACTTTCAGTTTCTAGTCCGCTATGAAGCCGGGACACATCTCCTTACTTCCTTGAAGCAGGATAAAGCCACCCACATATCCGATCATATTCATGAGTGGCGACGTCGTCGTAGGCTGATCAAGTTTGATATACCTGATCAACTACTAACTCATTGGTTCACCACGTCCTTCGTTAACAAAATCGCTCAATATATTGCTATGGGGGCATGTGTGACTGAGGAACAGGCCATTGCGCGTGCTCAGTATCTTGATCCAGTATACTCTCAATTTGGCATGTTGTATGATATTTTGACTGATGCTCCACACCCAGGAACCTCTAAAGCTCCACCTACCCCAGCGGTGGATGGTATTATTGGTTCTGTGTCTCAAAATTCTCTGAAATCTTCAAATGGGAAGTAGAAGTCCAATTCTTCCAATAATTCTGCTCTTCCCACCCCTCCAGATTCTGGCAAAACTGCGGATGTCAACGTCGTTCAGGATAATCCTACGGAAAAAGTCTCCAAAGGAAAGAAGAAGGGCAAAGGAAAATCCTAACCCGACACCCCAAAGCCAGAGTCTGCTAAACCTCGTACTGAGGACGGTTCTCAACGTAAACCGAAGTACCCCTGCCTTATCTGTGAAGGAGATCACTATACCAAAGATTGTCCCCGACGATCTAAGATTACTCAACTTCTCAAAGGCTCCAAAGGGACTTCGGCAGTTCTCAAAGAACTGTTCTCATCTCAGCAGACCCAGATGGTTGATCAGCCCTCACCATTTGCACCATTTGGGTCCCAGGTCTTTATGATGAATGGTGCTGCACCTATCTCAATTGCTACGCATTCGAAGGATTACGCTGGATTGCATCAGGCAGATGGGAAGGAAGTTGTGGATGGCCCACCTCCTCCTGTTGTCTCCGGTCCTTTGGAAATTGAGAAGCCTACTGTTGAACTTGTTGTGAGGCCGCCTTCTAAAGGTGTTCTACGAAGGTCTTCCTACAATCCAAATTCCCATGCCGCTCAGCACTACAGTATTGTTGAGGATTTGGCTCAGGAACTTTCTGCTATGTCTACATTAGAAGTCCTTCAAAGTTTCCCTTCGCAACGGAAAGCTCTGTTGTCTGCGATCGGTGGGATCGATCCCACTGATTCTAGTCTTCTCACCTTCGACCTAGAAAACTTTAACCCCCGACTTCCGCATCAAATTTCTCTTGTGATACAAGTTGGGATCAACGATCTTAACATTCATAGGGCCGTTGTGGATGAAGGTGCTTCTACCTGTGTCATGTCCTCTGCCTACTGGAAGGCCATCGGCTCTCCAGCGCTTTCATCATCTCCTAATGCCTTAGAGGCATTTGATGGTCGGGAATCGAAACCCCTGGGTATTCTTGAGAGTTTGCCGATTACGTTACAGGGGAAGATAATCAACGTAGAAGTAGAAGTGGTTGATGCCAAGCTTAACTACAATCTGATTCTCGGCCACAGTTGGACTCACGCCATGTTATGTGTGCCATCCACCCTCTTTCGACTTCTTAAGTTTCTTCATGAGGGAAAAATCGTTACTGTGGATTAGTTGTCTTTCTTCACCTCCACCTCTAAGAACAATGTTCCTTACGTGGATAAGATCCCCAATCCCCTGAAAGTGTAGGACCCGGTCTCTTCAAGGACCTCGTCCTCATGGGTTATTTTCTCGCGCCACCGCCACACACCGTTCAAGTTAATATGGTCTCTAGGTCTAGCGACCCATGGATCATCCCTTCGCCTGAACAGGTGACTGATTTTGGAGAATCGATGCCCTTAACTCTAGTAGAGATTAATTACTGTGAAATCGTAATTAATCCACGACATACACCATATCGTTCAGCGTTATCTAGACGATTTGCCAGCTCACTCAGCTCGGCAAGAGGACCATCCCGAACACCTCTCCCAGATTTTCCTTTGCTATCAACGATATAATATCCGGCTTAACCCTCATAAATGCCTCTTTTGCATGGATTCTGGCCGTCTTTTGGGGTTCATAGTCTCCAAGGACAGGATCTGCCTCGACCCTCTAAAGGTCGAGGCCATTGTCAATATCCCATTACCCTCTTCGTTACACCAATTGCAGAGTCTGTAGGGAAAAGCTAACTTCCTACGACGCTTCATCCCGAACTACACGGAAGTGGCCAAAGGTTTCATGCGTATTTTAAAGCAGCACATTCCCTTTCGCTAGGATGAGATTGCTCAGCGATCCTTTGAGAAGCTTAAGATGTTACTTGTTAATGCTCCATTGCTTCGCCCTCCAAACTATCACCGTGATTTCACTCTATATTTGGTCACCGCGTTTAGCACCATAGCTATGGTTCTAGTACAGGATGAAGATGATGGCAATGAAAACGTTGTTTATTATCTATCACGAAATCTTCTCGACATAGAGACACGTTACGCTCACGTCGAGAAACTGGCATTAGCCGCAGTGCAAGCTGTGCAGCGTTTCTGCCACTACATCCTGCTGCGTACAGTAACCATGGTTTCGGATTGCAACCCCATGACATACATTCTATCTCGACAATTACTTGGGGGAAAATACTCTAAATGGATCGTTATCCTTTAGGAGTTTGACTTAAAGTTTACCACTGCTAAGTCAACCAAATCACTAGTTTTTACGGATCTCATTTGCTCCCTCCCAACAGACTCCACTCCATCTCACTCTGAGGAACATATCCCAAACGAAACCCTCTTCCTTATCAGTACACGCAATCTATGGTATGGCGATATTATTGTATATCTTCAAACATCAATGTTTCGTTCTGAGTTGACCAAGTATTCCTGACGTCGGATTCGGCATCAGTCTCAACCCTACCATATTGTAGGAGATACTTTATACCGCGTTGGAGTAGATTCAGTGCTCCGCCGGTGCCTCACCCTGGAGGAGGTTGAAAGAGTCTTGAATGACTGTCATAGCGGTGCCTGTGGTGGTTACATATCTGGATATGCCACCGCCCAGAATATTCTGCATGCGGGTTACTTTTGGCTGTCAATATTCAAAGACTGTATTGTTGCAGTCTGAAAATGTCATGCGTGTCAGGTTTTTCAGCGCAAAATGTGCGCGCCACCTCTCGCCACCTCTCCCTCTGCATCCTATCATTACTGTCGGCCCTTTTGCAAAATGGGCGTAGATTTCATGACGTGTAACCCTCATTCGGCTGGGGGGCATGCATATATAATCGTCGTTGTCGACTACTTTACTAAGTGGGCCAAAGCGATGCCTACACTAGCTGCCGACGGTAAGACAGCTGCCCATTTTATTTTCAACCACATTATTGCATGTTTCGGGGTCCCTCGGGCCATTGTTACCGATCATGGTACTCATTCTCGAGATTACCTAATGGCCGAGCTGACATCAAGATTGGGCTTACGACATGATAGCTCAACGCCATATTACCCCCAGGAAAATGGCCAGGTTGAGGCTGTAAACAAAGTTTTGGTCACAATGCTTCAACAGACAATTGGAATTCATAAGTCCAATTGGCACCTCCAATTGTTCTTAGCTCTATGGGCCTACTAGACGTCAGCAAAGAGTGCGATTGGATTCACACCATTCCAATTGGTGTATGGTCTGGAAGCGACTCTTCCGATTGAGTGCGAAATTCCTTCTTTAAAGTTGGTTGTGGAACTTTTTCCTGACACCTCTCCTAAAGAAGAGCATCTCTTGTACTTGGAACGGCTGGGTGAAACCTGCCGCTTGGCTGCTTTAGTCATTGAATCACAGAAAAAGCGGGTCAAAGCCCACTTTGATCAATCTGTATCTCCGCGTTCCTTTGTCGAAGGGGACCTCATCCTCCTATACGACCAAGCGCACGACAAACTTGGAGCAGGAAAGTTCCAACCCATGTGGCATGGGCCTTACATAGTAAAACAAGTATTGAAGAATGGGGCTTATGAGCTCATTGATTATGAAGGAGTTTCGTTGGCGCATCCTAGAAATGGGTTGTACCTTAAAAAATACTATGCTTGAAGGTATTTTTTTGGTGTGGTGTGTGTACATAGGCGTGTATATTCATTTGTGTGCATGTGTGGTGTGGTGTGCCATGTAAGCATCTTTCTGCTGATCGGGTCTTCCTAATTGTGAAGATGTCTATTACTCCGTTTGTCGGTTTCGCGGATGGTGCCTCCTGCAGTGCCAGGAATCTGTCCTCGGTAGCCTGGGTAATCTATGATCCTGCTGGTGAGTTGGTTAATTTGCAAGGTGTGTGTCTAGGGCCTACCACAAATAATGTTACGGAATACAGTGTTGTTTTAGAATTATTAACTGAGGCGGTTAACCTTGGCGTTCGTGCATTACTTGTGTATCTGGACTCACAGCTTGTAGTATTACAACTTAACGGTCATTATTCGGTAAGAAACCCATCCATTTTATGTTTGTATATGCGTATTCATTTACTGGAAAGAAATTTTGATTATATCACATATCAACACATACCCAGGCATATGAATACATTAATAGATGCAGTAGCTAATATGGTTCTAGATAGACATTTGTGACACTTATAAACAGAAAACATCATCACATGTAAGAAGATCCATCCAGATATATGTGTGTGTGTGTGTGTGTGTCGAAATGTTTGCATAGTGTGCATCACATAAAATCAAAAAATATACATGTTTGTCTGATAATAGACAGGGACAACATGTCTCTCAAAAAATGTGCATGAAAAAGCCCTAAATAGCTAATCAGCATGGTGCTCGTGGTAACATGCCACCGCGCACACCAATCGCCTCAGCAGTCTGTGAAGATGACTAGGCACCCCCACAGTGTGTCGCTGGTAATCTGAAGGGACGTCTGCCAGCCATGCATAGTCCAGGATCCCCCGAGCAATGCCCTCCAAGTTCTGGATCAATTCGCTCCCTTTACCACCCTCAGCCTGAGGGTCATGTGCGACATGGGTCCTCCGCGCAATGGGCGACATGCCCGCAGGCCTCTCTGGATGGACGTTTGCATACACACAAAATTGTTGTTAGAACGGACATGTATTACCAAAAAATAAATCATAAATACATAAAAATCAAAAAAGAGAATCATACTCAGCTCCGCGTCCCACTCCTCCCCCTCTAGGAGTGGAAGATCGGGATCTCCGGTAAAATCGATCCCAGTATAAGGCCAATCCTCGACCACGATTAGTTGTCGCTGTAACCACCCAAAGAACTCGGCTCTCCAAGACATCTGTTGACCTCCTCCTGACTTGGGCATAAGTGCTGCGCAGCGAGCCATCCTTGGCTCGCTCATAATCGGCTCGGCAACTATTGCCCCTTGGCCTTGGAAAATGGGTAGTCGTTCCAGGATGAACGACACCAAAATGGAACCGTAGCTGAACTGCTTTAGTTTGGCTTGATTGCATCTTTTTAGATGCCTCTTTATGTTTGTTGTCACCGTAGTAGCCCAATCGAACAGTGTGGGGTTCATACACTCGGAGGCTAGTATGAGTTGGGCCTTGGTTGCCTCATGTGGAGCTTGTGATCCTGCAGCTCGTGTAATGGTATGAAGCACTACCCTGAGTGCTAGGTCGCAGACAGTGTGGATGTCCACCTTCCCACTTCCTGATCCTGTTCGTGCCCCTGGGCACTTTCTTGCCATTACCATCTCCATTTTCTCTCCAGAAGGTCTGCTGTCGGTTATGATTGGCACTGGACCTCTGCGTGACAATCCAGTTATAAAGTAAGCATCAGAGACCTCAAGAGCTAATACTTGGTCCCGAAGTTTGAATACTTCCTCATTCTCATCCCATATGCTGACCAAGTACTGCAGCAGCTCAGGTTGAGCTCTTAATCAAGGAGTAAGGAAGAATTTTTTGAGTCCAAAATTCTTGAGTGCATTCATATAGGCTTCGTTTTCCATAGACATTTCATCTTCCTCCCCATGTTCTCTCTCCTTCCATTCAATAACCATTGTGCCCGAATATCTGCATCAACACAATAAAAAACGCCTTGTTAGATCTCTGGTGCATTTGGAAATCCATATGGACAACTCACATTTTGAAAATTTTAAGCGGAAAATTGCGTTGCGCCATTGGCGCGACCCTTTTGCAAGAAAAATTCCATTGGCACGGGTCCGTGCCTGATACTTGCACCAATGGAGCGAGCCCTAAAATTTTAAAAGGGTCCCCCCAAAAGTCTAATGCACAATGAAAACACATAAAAAATAGATTAAAATGGAGTTTAACGGAGTGCCTTTTACCTGGAACAAACGAGGAGCTGAATGGTGTCCCGGATCAGTTGCAATCACCGCCGCAAGTTTGCCCACAAACAGACCACTATTGCTCTTCAAGTGAGGTAAAAAGTAAAAGTAAATTTGTTTTACCATTTGAAGCCTATTTATAACTTCTTAAGTCAAAGTTAGGTTTTAAATGTCATTTTTCTCAATATTTTAATATATTTTTGTCGAAAAATGGTTTTTACACTTGCTTTTCTGTACAGCGACAGATTCCTTCGCAGCTTCGATGGTGATACGAGTTGTATTTTATACTTTTTCGGACTCGATAAAAACATGAAAAAGTCATTTTGGAGTCATCTTTTAGCTCTTTTCTGACTCTCTAAACACGAAAAGATCATCGAGTCCCTTGTCGTTTCGATCTCGTTAAAGTGGACACGAAGTGACATCTACCCAGTATACGTTTACCCCTTTTTCGGGCTGGGATAGATTATTTACGAAAAAGGAATAACCTAGCCTATCACGACTAGGAGGTTTTCTTAGACATAGTTTTCTACCATTTCATATCTGAGGAACTATTTACGAAAAGGGACCATTGGAGTTTACTTTTCTGCTGTCTTTTCAAACTCTCTAAACATGAAAAGATGCTGAGTTCTTCCTTTGTCAGACTCGTTAAATCCTGATGACATCGGATCCAGTCGGAATGACGATATTCGAGTTTCTCCTTCCTAGGGCTCGTTAAATGTACTAGGATGGATTCATCCGAAGGACGAACTTATATGACAAGCATATGATATCCCCTTCAAGCTTGTTTTCAAAAATAATTGGGTTACTTGCCAGAAATGGTGGGGAAAAATGGAACCAGCATCATTGTTGTGTCGGCAGTATGTCACTCTTGAACATGGCACTTGTCTGCATTCGTGTCGGGTTGGGGACATCTCATCTCGTTTTCCACTTGCCTATGTGGGTTTGGGTGATCCTTTTTGACCTCTCATCTGCTCTTTGCCTCGTCATCATGACCTCTGATCTTTTGATGTCAAATACTGCCAAATCCACTGTCGTGCCACCATATGTTCAAGAGAAGTTGACCTCTACGAATTTCAACCTTCCTCTGATTCTCATCTGATCTTGATTCACAAAAACATTATGTTCCTCTGTCTCGTGTCGATGATGTGGGAAACACTATGGCCCACCTTCAATCAAGGTCACTTCTTGTCGACATCAGCTCATTATCTAGGAAGCTGATCTAGAGACTCGCTTCTGGTACCTTGGAGCCTGCATGCCTTAATGGCAGGTTCTTCGTGTTCGACGTGAGGTTTTCATCATTGGCCTCTGATCGATTGATTCTACGGGTGTTCGATGCCAGCTCACTTATTCACGTGCTGTGGATTGTACCTATAGTACCTTGAGGACCATTGTCATTATTGGTGGTACCTCTCGCGTTTGTTAACAGCTTTCATCATTGGCTGGTAATCAGGCGATGTTCTTGCATGTTCGACTTCAGCTCACTTATTCGCATGCTTGAACTTGTACTTTGTTCGGGTCGAGATGGAGCGCAAGACCCTGGATTTTGTCTATTAGGATCCAGGCTGCGATTTTGTGGATTATTATGATTGGTTACATGACTCACTGATTGGATGGCTGCGACCATACCCGAGTCTCTTTATCGGCCCTTATTGGATGGCTGCATCCATGCCTTAGATCTAGATTCTTGTATACTCTGTTATGGATGGCTGCGTCCATACCACATATATCATGTATTTGAGATATCAGTTGTACTTCTCTACGCAGTTTTTCCGACGGCAGTGTTTTCAGTTTGACATGTTCTCGTAAAGCATTTCACCCTTCTCTCTCTTTCGGGCCTCATGCTTTAGGGGGCATCTGTTACAAAACAATTTTTCACCGTCCCTACAATTCCCCGTCCTGCAAATTGGAGGGCTTATTTCGTGACCTGTGAGCAGTGACATGATCTAAAAACACTTTCATGGCATTCCCCTAGACATGGAATTTCATTCCCCTGAAGACAACTCCTTGTGAAAGACCCTAAAAATAGCCTTTCCATCCTTGGTACGACTAGCCAATGTTATACCCATGCCAATGGGGGAAATACTCCAAAGAGGGCGTGCCAATTGGCGCTCTGTCTCAGAGTTGCACTCGCACCAAGCTTAATAAAGGGTGTTTTTTAAAAATAAATGGCAGAATATTGACTCCAACCAACTCCTGAACTGGTCTCTAAATTGGGTTGGGACGTTTGGCTCCAGATTTCCATGTAGAGGAAGTAGTTTGCCACCTCTCATGGAAGCTTCCTTGAGGATGGGGCCAAGCCCATGATTGTAGGGATCCCAACTCCCCTTCCACCATCTATAGAAGCTTGCCATTTCCCTTTGCAAGCTAATCTCCAAGAGCCTTCATAGCCTAAAGAATGTTGCAAGAGCTTTGATAGTCCTCGTAGTGCCAAATCCATAGTAAGGAGATTGACGATCGAAGAGAGAGGCTTGGCCCCATTCCTGACAAGCTTTACTGAGACGTATTACGTTGACGACCCGCCAAAGGAAGGTTCAACGTCAGAGCCTGGTTGTATTTTCCTTTGTATGAATTAATGATAAGTGACTATTGGTTATGGTTCCACTCGTATTGTTCATTATGATCATGAGTTGTGTCTTCTCTGACTGATACATAATTGCATATATCGGGTTTTACGCTTGTGTTTTTCGTGTTTCTTGCGTGTGCAGGTGTTCGGTCGCGGTGAGTGAGAGGATTGTGATCTGCTGAAGCAAGGAAACGGGAGCGCCATCTTCTCTACGAACAACAGCGTTGGACTTGAGGTAGGCCTTCTTCGCAAGTTGTTTTATTTTAATTAGGAACCTGCACCTTAGCGTGATACGATTGTTGCTAGACCCGATCTGGGCTAGTAGGGATTGCCTCTATCCGCAGAGGGGATTTACCTCTACAACACCAATCAAAAGAAGCATGAAACTCATGTATGAAAATAATATTTTTCTTTCTTCTTTTTCTTGTTACATAAGATATATATAATGACATGAGTACAATGAAAATTACAAAGACTGGAACTAGTTACATTTTCCAATAAGGTGGTCTCATTGACTAATAAAGAATTGATGTAAAGTTTATCGTAGATAGCTGTATCTCTCATGAAGCATGTGAGAGTTAAGTAGAGAGTGAGGGAACGTGGGGTGAAAGAATAGAATCTAACCACAAACTTTCTTTGGATCAAGCGCTTTGTAGTGTTGTGGTAGCAAGAAAGAACTAAATTCATGGAAGGAGTTGGATTCAGGAGCTAAAATAAACCCCAATCACGAGAGGTTGTATGGGGAAAGATCAAGTATTGTCTGAGCCTTGCATATTTGGGGGACTGGACTTGGTAGCATTAGGAGGATTAAAATATAACCCATAGTATTTATTCATCCAAAGAGGAACAATCTTGTGGCATGATTGTCATGGGTACAAACATGAATAAGAAAAGAGAAGGCGATGGTTTAAGGTTTTTTGGATTTGCATCAAGGGTATCAGAGTTGGCTCTGAATTAAGTGGGAGAAAATATTGCTCTGCATCAAAGTGGTATCAAAGACCAACAACATAATGAGAGCAAGGAATCAAAGCATGCATTCATATCTAGAATAAAAAACAAGAGGTAAGAGCGAGAGACCATACCCTATCAATTCTCAAGAGGAAAGGGAAGCAGTCATAGCTTGAAATAAAAGTATAATAATATAGTTAGGACCATGTTAGAGTTATAGAATTTGTTGAGAGTACTAGAAGGAGAAAACCGCAAGAGGTCAGAGTAGAAGAATACATTAGTGAAATATTTGAAACGTTGAAAGGGAGCATAGAGAAACAAGAAAAACGATGAGGGAAGCATAGAGGTAATACATTGTTTTGAATAATTATAAACTTGAGTGTGTGTTTGCAAGAAAAATAAAGAAGCTATGGAGTTTTGAGGAGGAGAAATCACATAGAGGATCTGGTACAAGGGAGAAGACAATTCCAATCAAGGAGAAGGGTTGGGAGAATTGTAAAAGACAGACAAAGAATACTGATGGTCAAAGAATCTTGAAGTATTGTGAAGAAAGAACCCAAAACTTTTTGAGAGTGCATATTTGACGAGATTTGAGAGGTCATTGCTCTTAGTTTTTTTCATTTAATTAGTGTCAGTATTAGTAGAGAGAGAAGGAAATTTGTGGTATACCTTGCAGTAGATAAGAGGAGAACAACTTTCAGTTGAGCTTGGGTAGAAATTGTTGATACAACTACATAGTGTGAATGTGTGTATATTTTTCTAGAGGGTGTGAGCAGAGTGAAAAAGCCTAAAGGAGTAAAGGAAGCTCAGAAGGTTCCATAGGAGACAACAAACCATACAAAAATACAAGGTTGAGGAGATCTTGGTGAGATGTTTACAAAGGCTTGTTTGAAGCTCACAATTGAACATGGAGAAGCTCATAGAGATGGAGAGAGAGGTGATCACTAATGATAATGACAAAGGTTTTAGTGAAACCCACAAGAGAATTGAGGAAGATGCCAAAGCATATTGCATAGGGAGAACAAGGATGATCTAAGGAGAACTTTATATAAAAGTGGTTGAGTTAAAGAAATGGCTCAGAATAGTGAAGATGTTGCTATAGGAAATTGAAGGTGACCAAAAATATGGATGGAGAATTAGGAAGAAGGTAAAATGACATATTAATATGTTATTTGTGAGAAATTTGAGGAACATGCTAAGGTGCATAATGAGAGCTTGGTTGAAAGGTGAACTCAAAGCAACTGAGTATGAGTATGTGGAAGAGGAAGTTTACTATTTTGAACTAGAGCAAGGAAGTATCCTTGGAGAGGATCAATATGAGGATGAAGATGATGTTCATAAGAGACTAAATAAGAATCTCATAGATTGTGTGGAAAATGGAGATTAGTATGAAGAATTTATGTCGTAATAATCAATAGAGTCTCATTTTAGTAAAATTGATATTTTGTGTATGGTTGTAGGTCACAAGGATGATAAATATGAGCAACCACTTATAGTTGTTAGGAAGATAGAGGAAAATAGAGAACATGACTCAAAAGGAGATGAGGTGGTATTCCCACATAAAAATAATCAAGGTGAGACACATGCATGATCCACAAATGCAACCATGGGAGAGCATTCATGATGAGTTATTCGTGCAAAAGGCAGGATAAGGTTGGCTCATGAAGACAACCAAAAGAAGGAAGAAGGAGGGGAAGGGAGGAATTTTGAGGAAACACTGATAAAATTGATCGCATTAATATTGTAGGAAAGAATAATTAGAAGAGCGAAGATAGAGAGAAATGTCACTAACATTCTGTAAAAGAAGAAGAGAAGGATGAACCAGGAACAAATGCAACATATCATATTTTGGTAGACACTCGTGAAGAGGAGAAATCAATCATTCTTATGAATGATGGTAAATTTTGGGAAATTAAGGGTTGTTGTAACAATTTTGTTTCATTTGCAAATGCAGTGTTGAAAACTGAAAGGAAATCCTTCCTAGAGAATTTATGGATGAGGCAAAAAAATTCCTTAAATTTCCTTGAAGAAGTGTTTTGTGAAATGGAAATGGATGTCATACAAATTTTAAAGTTTGAAATTGAGTTGCAATGGGCAGTGACAACAACACAATTCAATGGGAGAGAATGCCTCATGCTGAAATTTAGGAGATATACATGCTAATGAAGAGAACGCTTGAGGAGTGGCATGATAAGATAATGATGAAAAACAACAAAAATCAGTTGGTTGTACAAGTTTACATCAGTAAAAAATGTGAAATGTTACACAACAGAGCATGATTCGATGGGTCGATCGAGTACAACAGTGGAAAATCAATAGCTATAGTGTGTGGATGAGACAAAGTCAAAAGAGATGTTCAACCTTGGAATGAAGTTAGTTAAATATATCCATACTAGTGCATGTCGACAACAAAAAATAAAAATTTAGGATCCTCGAAGCTTGCAACAAGCAACAATAAAACTACAAAGCAGTGAAGTAGGTGGATGACACCAAAACCAAATTTGAGATCCTAGAGGATTCAAAAAAAATTTATACATGACCAAGAGGTCATGCAATTTTACAAATTAAGGAGTGTAATGTAGGAGCATAAAACCCCAAGTGATTCATTTTTTACTAGATCGAAATGGTATTATAATTTCCACAAGGGAGTGCAATCGCTCATTTGTGATTTTGTATAAACTAGAAATTCTCATGTAAGGGAAAGTGCCCTAGTTCTAAAAAGAATATTGATTGTTAGGAAGTTTTGGCGAGTTGACATTTTTAGCCATGTGGCTCATTATACCATAGCCAACCAATTGGGTTGACATATTTTGTGAAGAAGGACAACTGTGGAACAACCCATAACGTAAATATATTTTGATTTGTTAAGCTGCCGAGTAGAGCTAAAAGATACACGAAATATGATAGAAGAGAGAAGGATAGGAACAACCCAGAGCGACTAAGGACTAAAGAGGTCCGAGAAAGAATGAGAGGGTCGACTTTTGTCAAATCTAAATGATTGTACAATCAAACTTTAACGCGGATGATACCCACCAGTAGTAGGCGTAGGTTAACTGAGAATGACGTCGGATATTTAGATGCTCTGGGCTCCTTTTCACTCGTCACAGTTCTCTTTTATTTACAACCACGTGTCTGTCGTGATAAAAGCGTGGGTTAACTGAGAATGACGTCGGATATTTAGAGGCTCTGGGCTCCTTTTCACTCGTCACAGTTCTCTTTTATTTACAACCACGTGTCTGTCGTGATTAATTTACAACAATGTTTTTGTTTTGAGCCGTAGCGCTGTCGTTTTCATATGGGAGTAGGTTGGTCCGTACGCATAAATTATTTTTTCACCTTTAGATTTTGGGAAGATTCTTTCGAAATGGAGAGCCTGTTGAAGAACCGATTGCCAGGGCGGCTGCCGATAATAAGATGAATGCACATTGTATATAATTGGTTTTGTGGGCCACTACGAATTGAGGGTCTTTTGCGTGTTGTCGGGGACCGGATGAGTTGGATTTTATGTCCAAAAGTCATGGGGTCTACCTTCCTTTTAGACTTTTATCCTATCACTCTCCACCACCACCAGAGGGATTTAGAGGTTTGATTCAAAGTCCAGTGGATGACACCGAGGATATTGTCTCTGTACATTGTATATGAGAATAGGGAGGAATGGTTAATGAGTTTTTTTATCATGGTTAATATAATAAAATTTTAATAAAAATAAATATAATAATAATTATTATTGTTTATGAGGTTTAGATTAGGTTATATATTGTTAAAGTATTTTGTGATTGATAATATCATTAATTAAAAAATTTATGGGAAAAAATCTAATCATGTTAAAGATTGGTGTGATTTATGCTAGATGCAATTTTGGGTGTCAAGCCAAAAGGTTAAGGGTTTAGTCATCTAAGGATTCACACCACTTAGAAAACAAAAAAATATATATTATTATTATTATTATACTTTACAATTAGTAAGATTTGATGAATCAATAGTAGATTACTTGGTTTGTGTGGGGTATTTCTCTATTAGGTCTTGAGTTCAAACCTTGTGAGGAAGGGTTGAAGATGGAAGCCCCTTTCACCGAGATTAAACTATCTCAAGTGGAGCCATGTTGGCAAAGTAACATTGAAATGATTTACTAAAGACAAGAAGAATTACACATCTTCCGCATCACTGAGTAACACATTGGATTGAAGTGCTTTAGCCCTAAGATATTCAAATGTTTTAGCCATAAGATTTTTTTTTTACTTTCTCTCCTTCTGTTACATACATGCACATATATCATATTCTCTCCCTCTCTCACAGTCATGCACATATATCATATTCAAATTAGTATCAAAAATGATTAGCTACAAAAATATGTATACTTAAGCAATTATGTAAGATCAATACAAAAGAATTAGTTACAAAAGATTATAAGAATTAAAGTGTTTGTGAACTCTTTTTGCAACTTAAGCCATGAAAACCATTATACTAAGCTTGATATCACAAAGAGTACAATCCAACTTATAAGACCATTTACAAGTGTAGCAACACACATCTTACACATTTGAATTATTTATACATGTTCAAATTATGTATATCTATTAATTAGCCTTAAACATTATCATTGAAGGTAATTGAACCTTCAAATGGTAAAATCAGGTTGACTAGAGTGTGCACTTACTTGGTTCAAATGATATAGAATATAGAATATGGATAAACCTAGTCAGTTTAATCCTATGACTACAAAGGCTTTTTAATCTTATGAATTGTAACACCTTTTTTATTTTAGATAGTAGTGAGGTGATATGCTAATGCAAATATTTATATGGAATCCAATTCACCTTATTAATAATGGATGGATGAATGATGTCCACTAGGTTATTAGTGAAGTTGGCATAGTAAAACCAATATTAATATGAAATCTAAATCATCATAGATTAATATTTACGCTGTAAAGCGTCCTTATTTGAAAACAACTTTCCTAAATGAGTACGTGTACCATTATGCACCTTTGATTTGAATGTTAGGCGATTCAAATGCTCTGTACCTTAGGATTAAATTCTGTTATTTTAATCAGTTATACAGCATAACTAATATCAGGTGTCCGTGAAGTTTCTCATACCTCGACCTCATTTTCTTCTCCGATGGCTGCCGACTCATTTTCTTCTTATGGGCATTTTTGCTGTACACAGTGGCCGTGGTGTATACCGTTGCTTCCATCTATACAGGAAAAAAAATTCCTACGGGTTATGAGCGTTGTTCCTAGGGTTTGGAAGCGCCTGATGGTAACTTCCCTCTGGTTTTCTTCCATAGGCTTTTCCTATTGCGCGGCCTTCATATCGGTCTTCGTCCTGCTCATAATCACCGTGCGTTTGAACGATTTGAATTCGGCGCTCTTGTGGGCATTTTTGCGTCGTGTGTGAATGGGGTTTTCACTGGTTCTGAGACATGGAATTTCGAGCTTCTTTATGTCGACTGTAAAGGAGTTCATGTGACAGGTCTTTTTAATTTGCACCACTTTTCGTGGCTTCTGGAGCAAATCTGATAGGTTAAATCCTCTTATTCCGGCCGTGCTTCACTATGACTTACGATATCTTATTCTGTAGCCAATATTTATGAGGATATCTTTGTTCTCGTCTCAGCTATTTTGTTTGGCAAATATTTTTTGGCATATCATGGTTTTATGGGTGTAAAATCTTTCGCCTTTGTTAGAGATCTGGTAGGGTTTCCTGATTTTTTAGGTTTTTATCTTTGTTTTCTTCGTATTTATCGTTCAGTCTTGTCTCTAACCTTGTACTATCACCAACTTATTTGTGAGTTACCTATGCATAGAATATTTTTTGTATCTGGCTAGGGTTTGACTGATTAGAGATCCTTGATTTCAATTTTATGGTTTTGATGGTGTAAATTTGAACATATTTGTGAGCCTTTCGAATGTCTATTGATCTATTGTTGTTTCGTGTCAAGAGGTTTTCCTAATGTTAGGATGCTATGACTGGAGTTGGTGAGTCTATGGCTTCATATCAACCTTTCACATATAATCGTGACTCGGGTCATTGACATGGACATGAGGCTCTGGCCCATCAGATTCTTGCACCATGTTATGGTCACAAATTTGCAGATTCCCGCCATTTTGGTCTGATAAAGGCAAGCTATCAGGTTCTATGTCATTCTGCTGCGAGAAGAAGAAGAGGACTTGTCTTCAAGCAAGCACCTCTAGATTCTCCAAAACTAGAAGGAAATACTTCAGGCAGTTTTTCAGATCCAGCTGCTTGTATGATTCTACGCAGAGATTTCAGCTATGCATTGTATATGTAGCAGATTTCAACCATACATATTCATTGTATATCCCTCAGAGACTTGGCGCCTCTATCAAAACCCAACCAGTTTTTGTCACCCAGCAAAGAATTCTTATTGGGCACCCCCAAATCAATGCTAAAAGCCTATCAGCAAGACACCCACAATAGGATCTTCATCCATTAGCCCAAAGGCAATGGAGCCAAACACCAAAACAAGCTCACCAAATAGGGAATTCAGCCACATTCTCAATCTGAGATCCTCCCAATTCATGGCCAAACCTGCCCTATTGTTCAGATAAGGCCTTTTCAAACCTTCATAGACGGTATGAAGCTCTAGGACAATGGATGAAACAATATACTCACAAAAAATGCAATAAAAAAGACAACCTCCACTGATGTGACAAAGAGTTTGGCCTGGATCGAACCTTAAAAATTCTGGGAAATGAGCCAAACAGATAAAGGTATCGAATAATAAAGAAGTCATTCCGCTGTATCCAATTGCATACAAATCTGTACTAACAGATAGGACCTCGGGACAAGTTCTGGGGACCTTGCATTGCTCCTCCATACTTCATGAAATCTCGTGGCCCTTTTGTTAGCTTCCTGGCAGCTAATTTAATTGGATTCTTTATAAATGGATTTGTTGTCAAATATTTATTTTCACTATCAGAAAATTATGTGTCTCATGCCACTCTTATGAAAATTGTGTATTTTGTTTAATATTAGGAATCAAAAATGAATATTCTGATGGCATAGTGATGATTGAGATCAACTTATTACAAAGAAAAATTTTACATGGGTAAAGGCATCTTTGCCATGTGTATTATTTGTTGTTGAACAATTATTCTACTCAAGAATCAATCGTGAAGTATCCAAAATCTTTGATAATGTGACACAAGTTCATTTGGAGACACTGAATTTGACTAGACATCCTATTTAGCAATGGAGGATTTTGGACATCTGTATTAATTAATACACTGCATCGATGGATTTCTACGCTGCAATGTTTTTTTTGGTTAGCACATGTGTCATATAAACTGCATGTGTTTCCATGGTTAGTTATATATCAAGGCCCTGGTTACTCTGAGAAGAAGGAATAAATCCAAGTGATAATTATGGGAAGTCTGGACTCTAGGCTTGTCACCATTAGATGCCTTTCCATTTGTGTTGGTGTTTCTCTGGCCACAATGAAGTATCTTTTTTTATCATTGTCTGTGGTATTTTATACTTAGATATTTGCATGACATCTTGAAACAAATCAGCATCCTAAGCTTTTCTCAAAGGCACAGAAAACACCGAAGAATGGAGAGTGACTTGTAGAAAATTCTTTGTCATGAGGGTGATTGTGCATACTAATATTCATTGAGACGTGATTTCTGTTTTGACGATATGATTAGTTTTCTTATGAATATATGGTTCTCATCATGGGATATGTCTAATATATACTTAATCAAATAGTTATTACCTGCTCTAAGGATGAGGTAATATGACCCATGGTTAGACTGATGAATGTGAACGAGTTATGAAGCAGCAGCGTAAAAGTTTTAGTTGTGAAATTCATAGCACAGATCACTTCCAGAAGCTAGAGAAAAGGGGTTTGGAATGACTTCTCATATGGTTATTGGCTTCATATATGTGGAAATGGTAAGGATAAAAATCAGTGGTATCTAAAGTGACGATCAACACACCAAGAATGGAGAGCATGATCATAGAGAAGAATAGCACAATGACAGCACAATGTTGAATTTGAACAAACACATCCTAATCACCAGCAATGGAGATAAAAGTGAAGGTAGCTAAGATAGCAGCATCACAGCGAGAAGAGGACTTGTCTTTCAAGCAAGCGCCTCTAGATTCTCCAAAACCAGAAGGAAATACTTCAGGCAGTTTTTCAGATCCAGCTGCTTGTATGATTCTACGCAGAGATTTCAGCTATGCATTGTATATGTAGCAAATTTCAACCATACATATTCATTGTGTATCCCTTAGAGACTTGGCGCCTCTATCAAAACCCAACCAGTTTTTGTCACCCAGCAGAGAATTCTTATTGGGCACCCCAAAATCAATGCTAAAAGCCTATCAGCAAGACACCCACAATAGGATCTTCATCCATTAGCCCAAAGGCAATGGAGCCAAACACCAAAAAAAGCTCACCAAATAGGGAATTCAGCCACATTCTCAATCTGAGATCCTCCCAATTCATGGCCAAACCTGCCTTATTGTTCAGATAAGGCCTTTTCAGACCTTCATAGACGGTATGAAGCTCTAGGACAATGGATGAAACAATATACTCACAAAAAATGCAATAAAAAAGACAACCTCCACTGATGTGACAAAGAGTTTGGCCTGGATCGAACCTTAAAATTTTTGGGAAATGAGCCAAACAGATAAAGGTATCAAATAATAAAGAATTCATTCCGTTGTATCCAATTGCATACAAATCTGTACTAACAGATAGGACCTCGGGACAAGTTCTGGGGACCTTGCATTGCTCCTCCATACTTCATGAAATCTCGTGGCCCTTTTGTTATCTCCCTGGTAGCTACTTTAATTGGATTCTTTATAAATGGATTTGCTGTCAGATATTTATTTTCACTATCAGAAAATTATGTGTCTCATGCCACTCTTATGAAAATTGTGTATTTTGTTTAATATTAGGAATCAAAAATGAATATTCTGATGGCATAGTGATGATTGAGACTGAACTTGTTCCAAATAAAATTTTACATGGGTAAAGGCAGCTTTGCTATGTGTATTATTTGTTGTTGAACAATTATTTGATCAAGAATCACTCTGAAGTATCCAAAAGCGTTGATAAGGCCAGAGTATTCAATTTCATTTGGAGACATTGAATTTGACTAGACATCCTATTTAGCAATGGAGGATTTTGGACATCTGTATTAATTAATACTCTGCATCGATGGATTTCTAGGCTGTAATGTTTTTTTTGGTTAGCACATGTGTCATATAAACTGCATGTGTTTCCATGGTTAGTTATATATCAAGGCCCTGGTTACTCTGAGAAGAAGGAATAAATCCAAGTGATAATTATGGGAAGTCTGGACTCTAGGCTTGTCACCATTAGATGCCTTTCCATTTGTGTTGGTGTTTCTCTGGCCACAATGAAGTATCTTTTTTTATCATTTTCTGTGGTATTTTATACTTAGATATCTGCATGACATCTTGAAACAAATCAGCATCCTAAGCTTTTCTCAAAGACACAGAAAACACCGAACAATGGAGAGTGACTTTTAGAAAATTCTTTGTCATGAGGGTGATTGTGCATACTAATATTCATTGAGACGTGATTTCTGTTTTGACGATATGATTAGTTTTCTTATGAATATATGGTTCTCAGCATGGGATATGTCTAATATATACTTAATCAAATAGTTATTACCTACTCTAAGGATGAGGTAATATGACCCGTGGTTAGACTGATGAATGTGAATGAGTTATGAAGCAGCAGCGTAAAAGTTTTAGTTGTGACATTCATAGCACAGATCACTTCCAGAAGCTAGAGAAAAGGGGTTTGGAATGACTTCTCATATGGTTATTAGCTTCATATATGTGGAAATGGTAAGGATAAAAATCAGTGGTATCTAAATTGACGATCAACACACCAAGAATGGAGAGCATGATCATAGAGAAGAATAGCACAATGACAGCACAATGTTGACATTGAACAAACAAATCCTAATCACCAACAATGGAGATAAAAGTGAAGGTAGCTAAGATAGAAGCATCACAGCCAGAAGAGGACTTGTCTTTCAAGCAAGCACCTCTAGATTCTCCAAAACCAGAAGGAAATACTTCAGGCAGTTTTTCAGATCCAGCTGCTTGTATGACTCTACGCAAAGATTTTAGCTATGCATTGTATATGTAGCAGATTTCAACCATACATATTCATTGTATATCCCTCAGAGACTTGGCACCTCTATCAAAACCCAACCAGTTTTTGTCACCCAGCAGAGAATTCTTATTGGGCACCCCCAAATCAATGCTAAAAGCCTATCAGCAAGACACCCACAATAGGATCTTCATCCATTAGCCCAAAGGCAATGGAGCCAAACACCAAAACAAGCTCACCAAATAGGGAATTCAGCCACATTCTCAATCTGAGATCCTCCCAATTCATGGCCAAACCTGCCCTATTGTTCAGATAAGGCCTTTTCAAAACTTCATAGACGGTATGAAGCTTTAGGACAATGGATGAAAAAATATACTCACAAAAAATGCAATAAAAAAGACAACCTCCACTGATGTGACAAAGAGTTTGGCCTGGATCGAACCTTAAAAATTCTGGGAAATGAGCCAAACAGATAAAGGTATCGAATAATAAAGAAGTCATTCCGCTGTATCCAATTGCATACAAATACGTACTAACAGATAGGACCCCGGGACAAGTTCTGGGGACCTTGCATTGCTCCTCCATACTTCATAAAATCTTGTGGCCCTTTTGTTATCTTCCTGGCAGCTACTTTAATTGGATTCTTTATAAATGGATTTGCTGTCAGATATTTATTTTCACTATCAGAAAATTATGTGTCTCATGCCACTCTTATGAAAATTGTGTATTTTGTTTAATATTAGGAATCAAAAATGAATATTCTGATGGCATAGTGATGATTGAGACTGAACTTGTTACAAAGAAAATTTTACATGGGTAAAGGCATCTTTGCTATGTGTATTATTTGTTGTTGAACAATTATTTGATCAAGAATCACTGTGAAGTATCCAAAAGCATTGATAAGGCCAGATTATTCAAGTTCATTTGGAGACACTGAATTTGACTAGACATCCTATTTAGCAATGGAGGATTTTGGACATCTGTATTAATTAATACTCTGCATCGATGGATTTCTAGGCTGCAATGTTTTTTTTGGTTAGCACATGTGTCATATAAACTGCATGTGTTTCCATGGTTAGTTATATATCAAGGCCCTGGTTACTCTAAGAAGAAGGAATAAATCCAAGTGATAATTATGGGAAGTCTGGACTCTAGGCTTGTCACCATTAGATGCCTTTCCATTTGTGTTGGTGTTTCTCTGGCCACAATGAAGTATCTTTTTTTATCATTGTCTGTGGTATTTTATACTTAGATATCTGCATGACATCTTGAAACAAATCAACATCCTAAGATTTTCTCAAAGGCACAGAAAACACCGAAGAATGGACAGTGACTTGTAGAAAGTTCTTTGTCATGAGGGTGATTGTGCATACTAATATTCATTGAGACGTGATTTCTGTTTTGACGATATGATTAGTTTTCTGATGAATATATGGTTCTCAGTATGGGATATGTCTAATATATACTTAATCAAATAGTTATTACCTGCTCTAAGGATGAGGTAATATGACCCGTGGTCAGACTGATGAATGTGAACGAGTTATGAAGCAGCAGCGTAAAAGTTTTAGTTGTGACATTCATAGCACAGATCACTTCCAGAAGCTAGAGAAAAGGGGTTTGGAATGACTTCTCATATGGTTATTGGCTTCATATATGTGGAAATGGTAAGGATAAAAATCAGTGGTATCTAAAGTGACGATCAACACACTTCTGCTGCGAGAAGAAGAAGAGGACTTGTCTTTCAAGCAAGCACCTCTAGATTCTCCAAAACCAGAAGGAAATACTTTAGGCAGTTTTTCAAATCCAGCTGCTTGTATGATTCAGAATCTGAAATTCATATGGTGTATGTTGTGTAACCAGCTACAAAGAGAGAAGAAAAGAGATATTCACACCTTAGAAATGAGCCACTTCGAGGGGGCAACCTCCAATACATTACATGAATGAACAATTCTTGGATGATACAATTTACAAAACCTCCTTTCTATATATAGGAGTCCATGGGGCCATAATGTAATCCTAGTGGGTCACAATGTAATCCTAGCTGACCTAACAATAATAATTTAAGGGCACAATAATAACAAAATGGGGGTTACAAGGGTACAACAATAACAATAAGGGGTTTACACTAACAATAATAAGGGCTATACTAGTGATATAGGGACCTAACATGCCCCTCTCCTTCAAAAAAAGTGTTGTCCTCAACACTTGAGTAGCTCCGGGTGCTTCTGTATAAAATTCTCATCCTCCCATGCAGAATCTTTTACAGGAAATTTCTTCCACTTGCTGAGATACTCTGAAATTGATCGTACTTTTCGAGTTCTTGTTTCTATGACTGCTTCATAACTTATTTCGATGTGATGTTGATCTTCCTGTTGTTTCATTAGATTCTGCACCAAAGTTGGGTTATCCTTTGAGAGTTGGAGAACTTGTTGTTGATGCTCGATGTGATCTTCCATTAATTTATCATCCATATTTGATATTATTTGATCCTTAAAACCATCCAACTTAGCCTCCATTTCTGCTTTTAAACCATCTATTTCATCTTCAATTGCTCTTCGTAAGATTGAAACTTGTTGCACTTGGTATCGTAATTTTGATATCTCATACTGCAACTCTTCCTCTTCATGTGTCATAGTATAGCTTTTTCTTGCTTTTGAGGAGCTCGATATTGAAATTGGATTATCTCTGTAATTGAAAATCTTCGATATCTCAAATTCAGCCCTGTAGTAGCCCTCTGAAGCTTCTTTCAAATGCCACAGGTCTGACCTAATTTGGATTCTCCAAGACAAATTTGTGTCCAATCTCCCACAATGACCTAATTTTGGACTGGTTCAGTAGAGCGAACTTGTACGACTTGCCACGTGTCACTGTTTTGTTCTTTGTCTCTGAAATTGATATCCAAGAAACTACAGGCCATGTACTTGCGACCACTTTTGACGGCACTCCAATCCAATCTCCAGAGAGAGAGTTATTGAACTTTTCCCACGATCACCTCTTTGAGATGAAATTCAGGAGCCTGAAAAAGCACTACCTTCCACAGATCATATCTCCAAAAATATTGCGAACCAAGCTCTGACATTTTTTGACGAATTTCCTCAGGATTTTAGCTTCGCACCAAATGAATTTCAGATTCTGAACCTTCGTAGAAATGTTTTTATAGCGAAAATGCCACGATGACCTGTTTAGGAGCTTGAAACAAGTCCTAACTTCCAGAGATGATGTCTCCAAAAATGTTGCGAACCAAGCTCTGAAATTTTTATCCAATCTTCCTCAGGATTTCAGCTTCGCACCCTAAAAATTTCAGCTTCTGAAACTTCGCAGAAAAAAAGTTATAGCGAAAATGCCACGATGACCTGTTTGGAGCAGCGAAACCCTAGAATCTCAAAGCTCTGATACCAAATGTTGTGTAACCAGCTCCAAAGAGAGAAGAAAAGAGATATTCACACCTTAGAAATGAGCCACTTCGAGGGGGCAACCTCCAATACATTACATGAATGAACAATTCTTGGATGATACAATTTACAAAACCTCCTTTCTATATATAGGAGCCCATGGGGCCATAATGTAATCCTAGTCGGGCACAATGTAATCCTAGCCGACCTAACAATAATAATTTAAGGGCACAATAATAACAAAATGGGGGTTACAAGGGTACAATAATAACAATAAGGGGTTTACACTAACAATAATAAGGGGCTACACTATTAATATAGGGACTTAACATTTTCTTATGAATATATGGTTCTCAGTATGGGATATGTCTAATATATACTTAATCAAATAGTTATTACCTGCTCTAAGGATGAGGTAATATGACCCGTGGTCGCATCAAGGAATGTGAACGAGTTATGAAGCAAAGAAATTTAAAAGTTTTAGTTGTGACATTCATAGCGCAACATCACTTCCGTAAGCTAGAGAAAAGGGGTTTGGAATGACTTCTCATATGGTTATTGGCTTCATATATGTGGAAATGGTAAGGATAAAAATCAGTGGTATCTAAAGTGACGATCAACACACTTCTGCTGCGAGAAGAAGAAGAGGACTTGTCTTTCAAGCAAGCACCTCTAGATTCTCCAAAACCAGAAGGAAATACTTTAGGCAGTTTTTCAAATCCAGCTGCTTGTATGATTCTACGCAGAGATTTCAGCTATGCATTGTATATGTAGCAGATTTCAACCATACATATTCATTGTATATCCCTCAGAGACTTGGTGCCTCTATCAAAACCCAACCAGTTTTTGTCACCCAGCAGAGAATTCTTATTGGGCACCCCCAAATCAATGCTAAAAGCCTATCAGCAAGACACCCACAATAGGATCTTCATCCATTAGTCCAAAGGCAATGGAGCCAAACACCAAAACAAGCTCACCAAATAGGGAATTCAGCCACATTCTCAATCTGAGATCCTCCCGTTTCATGGCCAAACCTGCCCTATTGTTCAGATAAGGCCTTTTCAGACCTTCATAGACGGTATGAAGCTCTAGGACAATGGATGAAACAATATACTCACAAAAAATGCAATAAAAAAGACAACCTCCACTGATGTGACAGAGAGTTTGGCCTGGATCGAACCTTAAAAATTCTGGGAAATGAGCCAAACAGATAAAGGTATCGAATAATAAAGAAGTCATTCCACTGTATCCAATTGCATACAAATCTGTACTAACAGATAGGACCTCGGGACAAGTTCTGGGGACCTTGCATTGCTCCTCCATACTTCATGAAATCTCGTGGCCCTTTTGTTATCTTCCTGGCAGCTACTTTAATTGGATTCTTTATAAATGGATTTGCTGTCAGATATTTATTTTCACTATCAGAAAATTATGTGTCTCATGCCACTCTTATGAAAATTGTGTATTTTGTTTAATATTAGGAATCTCTTCAACACTTGCCATGTTTGAGAAAGGATTTTGGGATATTTTAAAAATTTTACAATTTTCTGAATTTGACAATGCTTTTCCATGTCATGGGTCTTGCCACTTTCTCCAAAACGTGCCTTTGTTGTGTAATATCTCTTCCCAAACACATGCTCTCTTCTAGACAACGATGTGGGCTCAGTTAATGGCTGCCTTGCATGGGTTTTCTTGTAGGCCTCATCCTGCATATCTCCCAACAACAGGGCCATCACTTCTTCACATATAAGAGCGACATAGAAGCCTTCCTGTGGCTCAGGCCCACACAAATATTTAGCTTTTCTCACATCCGAGAATACCTCCATCTTCTTTCGCATTTCCTCTATACTACTCTTTCTTACTTCATGATTCATGTGAGATCATTTCTTCTATACTACTCTTTACTATATTACTGCTTTACAGCGTTTCCTTTGCAACATATGGTGCAATTGCTAGTAATAATGCATATTGATACATTAAAACCCTAGTTTTGAAATACAAAGAAATAAATAAATTATAACATTGATGAGCTATAATCACACTATTGGGGCAAGTTATACACTTCGAAAAAATTTATGCATACCAAAATTACTCAATCCCAAGTAACAATTGTCCCCCATTGTGTTGAAAGTAGACTTCAGAGGGGCAAATTAAATTTTTTTTTTTTGAGTTCATCATTCTATAAATAAGAAAACTTTGACTGCATTGTAGGAATTAACTTTTTTTACAATTATAATTTAGTTTTGTAGCTTTGTAATATGTGACATCATCGCGTCAATAGCATAAATAGAAGATTTTGTCATGCAAAATTTTTACATTATTCAAAAAAATAGAAGAATATATGATTATAAGAGCCTAAAATTAAAATATAAATGTATCCCAAGATATAGTAGCAAGTTAAATGGGTGGCATTATCATCATAATGTTTAATAATAATAAAGATGGAGTAAACATATTATTTTTATTGTATAATGAAAATATAAATTTTCTGTTAAATTTATATAAATAAAATAAATAATTATATTCACAACCATGTTTGTAAATTAAATGTAAAAATGAAAAGATCCAGATAACAGTCACAGTATATACCTCCCTGTCCAACAAACACTATTCTTATTACTGAGGGGAAACGATACAAAATAATGCTATAATCCGAGTCGCAAACTACCTTTTAGCTGTCAAAATCCTGTGTTCGAGCAATTTAAAGAAATCATCCTATCAAAACTTTGATAGAATTTTGGAGCAACTCAGTTAGACTCGGAAATGGATAAAATCCCTGTTCCATACACAGATTACTATACTACTTTATAGTGAAAATCTCGTTACATATGAATCGGGAAGAAATGAGATATATGTAATTGGGAAAAATCCCTACAATGAGTTTACACTGTAAAACCTGCTTTTATCCTCCTTGCATTTCGTCTTCGTAATCGCCGGCCTCACAGAAAATATCCAGTGGGACTTTCTTGCGCGGGATATTGAAAACATCGTTCTGCGTATCGTTTCCCACATCGCTGTCGAATCGCTCGTATTTCTCCCACGGGGGAGTTCGTCTCGGGGAAAATCTCCGTGGGCTCCTGGCACTGCTGGACCTCATGACGATCTGTTTCAGGCGCAGAAGAGATGGCACCGTTGCAATAACACAACCACAAGCCACCTCGACTGTTAATCAATATCTTGCCTCGAAGATTGGTAAACTAAATTCAAATTAAATCACTGATTTCCGGGCCAAACTTATGTCTCAAAGCACAGTTTTACTCACATTGAGGTTCTGTAACTGTTTTCAGAAATACCCAAACCATAGTATCTTTCTTTCGCCTCTTCTCAGCACTCATTCACATATATTTATACACACACGCCAAACTTTAACGCGGATGAATATCCCAGTGGGACGCGTTGGTTAACTGAGAATATCATTGACTCGCATGTTCAAATTTCTGTGGGCTCCTGCTGCGAAATATATTTCACTCGGTACAATTCTCTTTTATTTAAAACCATGTGTCTATCGTGATTAATTTATAGCCATGTATTTGTTCTGAGCCGTAGCGCTGTTATTTTCATGTGGATGTTCGTTGGTCCGTACCCGCAAAATTATTTTTCCAACTTTACAATTTGCGAAGGTTCTTGCAAATGGGGAGCCCGTTGTGAAGGACCGAGTGTCATGGTGGCTGCAAGGATAAGATGAATGAACGTGTTTAAGATCAGTGGCTGGGGCTCTCTGGCTTAGTTGGATTTTATGTACAAATTAGTCATGATGGTTTACATCGCTTTCAGACAAATAGGGTCACTTTATGATATGGAGTAGTCTTTAATGTGATGTTTTAGAGTTTCAATCTGGTGAAAAAAATTGAGATTAAATTTTGATTTTCTATTTAAATTAGTTTTTTATTATAAATATAGATTCAGCATCTTAAAAAAATTTAATGCACTTGGATTGTGCAAGTTATCTATTAATTCTTGCGACATTTTAAAAAAATTAGACAAAAAAACCACCAAAAAAATCTTCAAAAAATTACACAATCACTCTCCACCACAATGATTTAAAAGTTCGATTCAAAATCCAATGCCCCGAGGATATTGGCTTTCTCCATTGTATATGGAACAGCCACGAAAACAAACCTGTAAAATGATATGTACTGTATACACAACCTGTTTTCTCTCTGAAAAAAAAAGAAAGCTCAAATAAAGATGAGAACCTGGCCCATGTAAATGCCATTTAACAATAAAATGTGCATAGGATTTTGATTGAAAAGAACAGACGAGGTATCACATTTCAGAAAATGGATAATATATCTGCTGATTAAGAATTAAGGATCTTACGCGATAAAGAGGATACGCGATAAAGAGGATGTTGATTTTTTTTTTAATTTAAATTTAATTTTTTTTTTCAATATACAAATGTATTTAAACATTATTATTATTATTTTTAAATTTAATATAAATGTATTTAAACAATTTTTTTTTAAAAGATAAGATATATGAAAATTATTATATTTTTGTTTTTTTGGTTATTTATCAATTTAGATCATTAAATTAAAAATAAGATGAGGTTATTATAAAAAGAAATTGGTTTAATTATTTGAGGTAAAAATAAGAGAGTCAAATTAATCATTATGGTTTAATCTAGTTTATCATGAAAATTATTGAATGTGGATCTATTTTAACTTTGGGATTTATTATGGGTTAAGATGGATCAAATATTTAGAGGTATAATTTTTTTTTCAAATTTTGATCCCCTTTCAAGTGTGAAATATGTCATATATCAATTCCCTGTTGAAATTAAAGGAATTATATATCTTGTTGCAGATACTATGCAACACACTATTGAAATGTTTTAACCATTGATCATATGTGCAGATGTTTCCTCAAACCTTGATTCCTCTTAGTTCAATAGATTTGAACTTAATAAGGATTGACAGTTATTATTAATATATCAAGTGTCACTCCATATTAAAAAGTAAATGTATTACACATCTCCTTTATATTTGGGAGTAGAAAGAAACTATGGATAGAATAAGAAGTGAAATTGATATAAAATTGGCAACATTGAAATGTTCAATTGATATTAATAGCTTTTTAAAATGTTATGTGTCAATTCTATGTTGAACAAACAATAATAACACATCTTTCTCATACTAAACTTTAAGTGATGGCTGAAATTTTTTTGTGTATTTTTTAAGACCATTTAAATTAATATATAAAAATAAACAAAGTTGAAAAAAGTAAAATATAAAAATTATTGATCATTTTCCTTTTTAATACCTAGTTAATAATAAATTAACATGACAAAATAGTAATAGTCATAAATACTCAATTTTGTATAAATTAAACATTATATTACTAATAAAAATACAAAAAAGATTAATTGCTTTGTAGATCAAATATATTATCATTTTTAATGGACTCAAATCAATTTCATAAATAATCAACTAAAATAATATATGTATCTAAACAATCAGGTGTAAGATCAACGAATTAAATGAACAATAAATTATTATAATAAATTTATTACAACAATCTAATTTAACTTGAAAAAAATTATAATTCTTAATATTATTTAATTGTATATCAATTTTAAGTTCTAATAAATAATTATATTAAAATATTAAAAAATTGTAATTTAAAGGAGTTGTCTAATTAGAAGGAAGAATTGCTTTGATGGTCAAAATTGGTCGGAATTCGAGCCAAAAAAATTTAAGAAATTTTACAGTAAAAATCATGATTTTGATGGTGGAAATGGATTTAGCACCATCAAAAACCAATAAAATACCCAAAACATTAAAATTTAATAGTTATAACATGGATTTAAAAAAATCCACACCAAATTTGCTTAAAATCTTACTAAAATTTCCATGATTTTTAGGACAAAAAAGCAATCTAGTTAAAATATGGCTAACTTAAATCAGAAAAACCAAGCTTAAAGAACCATTTTCAAGTGCAACACAACATATTTATCAAATACTTTGAACGAGGCATAAAGTGACATTTAATTTAGCATTAAGTGATGGTCCATCCTGGAAATTGTTTTGGTTATAATAATCATGATTGAGTTTCATAGCCTTCTCAATTTATAGGCTGTAACAATCATGATTGAGTTTTCTATCTTCTAACAGCTTAAAATAAGTTTTAGTTTTTTTATTATATAAATAAATAGTACATATCAACTATAATATTTAAGCTCCGGAGAGACTCTTCAAGAGAGGATAAGTCATAACATCATTCTAATTAAGTTTTCCGGTCTAGTCTCTACTACACCAAGGGCATTTTAAGACATTTGTTTAAGACAAAAGAAATCTTTTGTCTTAAAAAGTCACTTTTTATTTTAGTTATTTTATATTAAAATTTAATATCGATTGAATTGTATTAAATATAAAATTTAAGACAAAAATAGTGTGAGAAAAAATTTTCTATTTAAGACAAAAGAAATTTGAGACAAAAAATTTAAGACAAGTATTTTAAGACAAAATTTTATATTTAAGACAAAATGAATTTGAGACAAAAATATTTTAAGACAAAACTTTATATTTAAGACAAAAGCAGTTTGAGACAAATATATTTTAAGACAAAAGCAATTTGAGACAAAAATATTTTAAGACAAAATTTTAGATTTAACACAAAAGCACTTTGAGACAAAAATATTTAAGACAAAATTTTAGATTTAAGACAAAAGCACTTTGAGACAAAAATATGTAAGACAGAACTTTATATTTAAGACAACGGCGACTCAAGACAATGACAATTAAGACGAAACCCATTTAAGATAGTTAGCAATTAAGAAAAAATCATTAGCATTGGGAAGTTTGCATTGAAATATCATGAGTGGATAGTGGATAAAATTATATTTTTTATTTTTGAAAATTGATATTCAAACCACATGAAATTTAATCATGTCATATTTATTTCTTTTATATTATATTTTTCTTTTTTCAGTAAACCACATTCTAAAAATTTAATGAATAAATAGATAAAAAACTATTATTTTTAGGTTGGCAACTCAAGGGGATTTGAACTTTGAATCTCGTGTTTTAACCATAACTGCTCCAACACTAATATTCTTTGGCATATTATGTTTTTTCCTACTAACCGCTCCAAATACAACCTCTAAGAACTAGTAGGGTCCAAGGAAAAGAGCTACAAGTTCCCCAAATCCAATCTACATTTCATGGACAACCACATTTCCCCCAAATGTCCTCCACATATTTTCCTTGGTGTATTGGAGTTTGAAAAATACATAGGATGCCACAAGTAATCATAATCATAAGACTCATCTTTCCTAATGACTAGGAGGCCTTAAAAATAAAAAAACATCTTAATTTATGCCTAAAATTACTAAAATTTCCTATCCCAAATATGAAATTAGAAATTCTACAAAATTATAGGGCAACAAGGAAACCAAGTTCCTCTTCCAAAAATCTCTAAGACCTTATGGAGGACAAATACAAATTTTGAAATAAATTGTTGAAATTATGCTCTTGCATCAATAGCTACCAATGTATCCTTGTAGGCCACCCCCTTTAACAATAGTAATACCAATGTCCTTTACCAGCTAGAAGGAACTCCTTACACAATTCTCTCTTAGATCCCCTTAACCCATTGCAATGATTGTCTTTGATCCCTACCTAGTTGCAAGCACATTAAGAAGCAATGTAGCATATGGCTGGTTGAGGATTTCGATAAGTATGTGATTTTGTTGACATATTGTGACTATCTCATATGTGAATATATAAAATCTTGGGTGCATGTCGCCCTGACACTATAACATGACTTAGTATTTCCTATCATACCATGTCACTCCCTCCTCGAGACACCTAGAACTCACTAACACTCCTTGTCACACACTCTTATTCATTCATTTATGAATTTTGACCTAGTGCGCCTCTGTCATGTTTTCCTGGCACTCCCTAACACTCCTTAGCACACATTGGCACACCTAGGCACTTGGAACAACTTTGTATACTTCCCTAGCACTCTAACATGCCTTGGCACTTCCTAGAATACCATGTCACTCCCTTCTTAACACACCTGGAACTGGCTTATACTTCATTTCCATGCATTTTAAACCAGTGCCCCCTTGTGTTTCGTTGACACTTGGCCCTCACACTCCCTAGCATCTGTTCATGCCACACCCTAACACCTGCCACATCTTGGCATGCCTATCATGCCTTGGAACTGCCTAACATGTCTTAGTACTTCTAGGAATTCCCTGACACACCTTGGTATTCATTAGCTTTCATGTCGTCATAGATAACCTTGCTTTTTTTGTGACTTGGGAACCCAACCAAGTCATTGGAAAATTGATGTTGTGCCCAGCCAAGTTTCCCTTTGTCTGAAACTACTTTGTCCAACCCTTTATGTAACCATAGGCTTACCTCCTACTAGTCTTATTCTGACCTTCTCCTAACACACTTTATCCTTGAGAAACTTGGAATTCGTTGACACTACTTGGCACACACTCTTATTCATTCATTTCCATGCATTTTGACCTAGTTCTCCCTTGCAATGTCCTGGCACTCCCTAACAGTCCTCAACATCCATTGACACTTTCTGGCATGTGTTAGCATGCCTTTTCATTCCTTGTCACGCATTGACACTCCTTAGTTATCATGCCCTCACAATTACCCTTACTTTTTTGGAACTTGGGAACCCACCCAAGTCTTGCCTTGAATATAAAAACTTGACCAAGTTATGGTTACTACAACTAGATTGTGCCTTGTTCACCTAAGAAATGACTATAACCCCTCACCCATTTAACCCCCTAAACGTTAAACCCCTAACCCATTTAACCCCCTAAACCCTTAACCCTTAACCCCTTAAACCCTAATTCCCAACCCCTAACCCATTTAACCCCCTAAACCCCTAAAACCCTAACCCATTTAACCCCCAAACCCTAACCCCTAACCCCTAAAATACTTAACTGCTAAATCCCCTAACCCCCTAAACCTCTTAACCCCTAACCCATTTAACCCCCTAAACCTCTAACCCCTTAACCTCTAACCCCTTAACCCCTTAACCCCTAACCCCTAACCCCTAAAATCCTTAACTGCTAAATCCCCTAACCCCATAAACCTCTAAACCCCTAAACCCATTTAACCCCGTAAACCCTAAACGACTAACCCTTAACCCCTAACCCCTTAAGCCCTAATTCCCAACCCCTAACCCATTTAACCCCCTAAACCCCTAAAACCCTAACCCATTTAACTCCTAAACCCTAAACCTCTAAACCCTTAAACCCCTAAACCACTAACACCTAAACCCCTAATCCATTAACCCCTAAACCGTTAATGCTTAACCATTAACCCATTAACCCCTCAACCCTAACCCCTAAAATCCTTAACTGTTAAATCCACTAAGCCCTAAGCCCCTAATCCCTAATCCCTTAACCACTAGCTCATTATTCACCTAACCCCTAACTGCGCCTAAATCCCCTAACACCTAAGCCCCCAATCCCTAATCCCTTAACCAATAACTCATTATTCCTCTAACCCCTAAATGCGCCTAAATCCCCTAACCCCTAAACCCCCAATCCATAAACCCTTAACCACTAACTCATTATTCCCCTAACCCCAATCCCTAATCCCTTAAATACTAATTCATTATGCCCCTAACCCTTAAGCCCCCAATCCCTAACCCCTTAACCACTAACGAGAATATACCGCAGTGGGCATGCACAAGAAGAAGAACCAAAGAAATCAAATTCAATAAAGAAAGCACAACCACCACTCCAAACTCGCTTCTCTAAAACACATATAACTGCAATAAATCCCACTAAAGCTTACAAATTTATCAAGCCCTAATTAACTTACTAACAAATTCAACAAGCCAACATGCTACAATTTTTTGAGTCACCGCCAAATCAATTAGTAATTATTGCATGAATGTACATTTGTTTGTAGTTTTATTTAAAAGGTTGAAATTCTCTCAAGAGCATATAGAATATATCCAAAAGTTTAAAAAATGGAAATTTTTCTTACCTCCACAAGGTATCATCACACACGGATAGGTGAAAACATACAAGTCTAAATCTTCTACCTCTAAGTCTCAATGGCACTTCAACATGTCAATAACATACTTGCAACAATGCTTAATGATTTTTGTCTATTGGCTAAAGAGATGTACATCCATCCATCCAAAAATAAACATCTCAATCAATCCAACACCATAAATTGTGCTAAATAGTTCATCATGTTATTTCAAATATTACAATATTTTCTTATATAATTAGCTCACATATTCCTTGAATATTTGAAAGCCAAACTACCTTAGCACAATATACCAGAAATATTTGTACTCTAAAAGACAAAAAAAGACAACAAACTAAAACAAGAACTTTAACTCTAATCCAGATACTTCATTCTTAGCAACATGATATCTAATGAAGATGATATGTGGAAAAAAAAGCTTCATATATTGTCTATCACATGTCAATCCGAGTGAACAAACACATGCATAGAAAAAATCAGAAATAGGGTTCATAGATCGACTTGTATTATATGGTTTCAAACCCTTCTTGTCTCCTTCAAGGGGGTTTCTGGAGGTCTTAAAAAAGACTTCCTTTTGCTAACCAAATGGATTTTTTTCTTTCACACATGTATGGAAACGTATTTTCCAAATCATATTGTAATAGATTCATAAGGTGATATTATTGGTATTAACTACACCTTATTTGGAGACATCATTTTTATTGTAGGGGTTGGTACCTTTCTATTGGATGTGGTTGGTGATGTGAAGACTACTCGACCTCTAGTAAAGATTCATACTAACTCTAACAAGCTTATGGATGCTTTTTTACAAAGGGAGACCCATCTAAGCTTAACTCATTGGATTCTTTGTTTGTTCATGCTAATTATTGTTCTCAACTTTCCTTCTCCAAGGGGCTGAGACTATTTGCTTCATTTATTTTACATCGCCTCATGAAAGAAGAAGAATGGAGATTGTCTCCACATCTTTTCCATTTCACTAAGTTACAAAAAAAGAGTCAAATTCTATAGCCAATAGACTAATAGTCTCTTGATACAACTTTAGTGAGCTATGCATAGCTCTCACCTATCACTGTAGCTTAATGAAATGACATCTAATAGCTCCAAGACACCATTATAAATGGAGTAGTTGTGAAGTTGTTGTTAAATGATCGCCTCCAAAAGTTCAATTCTCATGAATTTTGAGGGAGGGGGGTCTTTTGGTGTATTGAGTGGGGCATGGAGACATAAGGGTAGCATGGATGGGTAGAAGTGAGAGGTTCGAGCATGGTTTACTGAGATCTACAATCCTAACATTAGAGAATGAGAAGGAGCCTTAGGGCCTTATGGCATAGGGGCTAGGGAACCTATACGTAAGGTAATGAGAGAAATTGATAGGGGAACCCCCAATAGTTGTGACAAGGGGATTAGGGGCCACATTATCACAACCCATATGCACTTAACCCATAACCACTAAAGTCCCTATCCCTTTAACCCCGAAGCCACAATCCCTTAATCCCTACACCCATAACTCATAACAAATTAGCCCCTTTATCCCTTAAACCCAAAGCCATTAACCCCTTAACCCCTAACCACTAACTTAGAATCCTTGAACCCCATAAACCCTAATCCCATATCCTCTTAAAGCTTGACCCTTAACCCATAACCCCTAACCCCTAAACTCATTAACCCCTAACCCCTTAACCTTCTGACACCTAAATAACATAACCCTTAGGCACTTAACCCCTAAATCCCTTAACCACTAATCCATTAACCTCTAACCCTTAAACCCCCTAACCTTCAAATCCCATAAGCCCTAACCCTTTACCCTTTACCCTTAACCCCTTGCTCCTAAACTCTTAAACCCATTAACTCCTAGAACCCCTTATCCTTTATCCCAAATCATAGGTGCTCCAATGCTAATATTCTTGGGCATATTGTGCTTTTTCCTACGAACCGCTCCAAATACAACCTCCAAGACCCATTGCCACCTCATTCAATTTCCCCTGCTCTTTATGAACTTTCACTGATGGGAGGAGTCTCGGTATAGGGAAATTACTAGAATGATGAGACCAATAATGATGCACAATGTGATTTCCAATGCCTATTCAAAGAAGAGGATTAGATAATAGGTTCCCTACTTTAGAAGCAAAAGAAGGACTCTCCAAGAAAGGCTTGAGGGAAAGATGACCTCGGGTTTAGGAATATTAAAAAATGATGAATTCCTAAGATCAAAACTTCCAAAATCCCTCTCTTGTGATTGACGTGTTTATACTAGGCTTCAAAGTGAGGCAAGTAAAAATTCAATTAAAGTATGAGCTTTGGGAGAATCTAGGGTGACTTTCCATGAATTGTTTTTTGAGAGAAATACTATAAGAGACTAAGGTTTGGGAGATATACCATGGTAAAGGCTCATCCAATGATCATTTATAGTTAAGATAATAGGTTTTGAATGATGAACTACAAAGTGAAAACCTTCAATAAATCCTCAAGTCAAAGGAGCACCAAGGGTTCCCTTTTGGTGTGATAGTTAGGGCATCAGTTTATCTGAAATTCCACCATCGTATTTTGTTCAAAATTGGAGGATGCCTAGAGCTCTAATCTAGCCTAGGAAGCGATGCCTTGCTTGAGGGCCTTTTGCTATTTTTATACACCTTATCCTTTTTTATTTTAGCCTCTCTATGCATCATACTATTTTAGAGAAAATAAACCTTTATTCCCACACCTTGCGTGTGAGCCTCTTCTTGGAAACTCCACATGATGCAATTCAACCTAGCCATATATGCATGGTTTCTTTTCTTCATGAAGTCAAATTAGCCTTGCATTTTTTAAATGTTCCTAGCCATATATGTTGGCAATTCAACGTAAATGCTCCCTTGTGTTTCCCTGACAGTCCCTAACACTTCCTAGCACATGTTGGCACACCTTGGTACCTAGCAAATCTTGGATGCATGTCGTCGTGATACTATAACATGACTTAACACTGCCTATAATTCCATGTTACTCCCTCCTCGAGACACCTAGAACTCACTAACGCTCCCTGTCACACACTCTTATTCATTCATTTATGCATTTTGACCTAGTGCTCTGTTATGTTTTCCTGGCACTCCCTAACACTCCTTAGCACACATTGGCACACCTTGGCACTTGGAACATATTTGTATGCTTCCCTAGCACTCTAACATGCCTTGGCACTTCCTAGAATACCATGTCACTCCCTTCTTAGCACACCTAGAACTGGCTGATACTCCATTTCCATGCATTTGAAACTAGTGCTCCCTTGTGTTTCCCTGACACTTGGCCCTCACACTCCCTAGAATGTTTGTATTTCATCCATAAAAACAACAACCTAAACCATGGAAAATGATCACTTCATAATAAATCCATACTTGTTTGACATATCGGGTTGATCAAGAAGTTTACTCGTTGCCTCTCAATCAACTAGTTAAGTTATGTATGCTTGTAATTGTAAATGGATCTTCCAACTAGCACAAGCTGTACTTGTAATTTATTAAATCCATTATAGGAAAACACCTTATTATGGAAGCATATCTGGTTTAAATCTCTACCCCTCTAACCCCCTTCAACCCACCAATAATATGTGGATGACACTCTTCTTATGGGCTCTCCCTCGGTCAAAGAAGCCCTTTCCTTCCACAATATTCTTGTTGATTTTTCATCCATAAATGTGTTTTGTATTTTTAACATAAATAAATGAATCCTTAGAGGGCATCTCTGACCCAATAATACTGGTTGATCTCACATCTGGCAAGTTTGACTTACAAGCACCACAGAATCAAATTCAGAGCCAACCTAACTTAGCTCAGTAGCTAGACAAGAAAAGAGAAATTTTAGTCAGTAGTACTTAGGAAATATTTTCTCGACTTACAAGCACTACATAATCAAATTTAGAGCCAACCTAACTTAGGGTTGGACAAGAGAAATTTGATTCAGTGGTACAGGTGATTTTTTCTATGAAAAAGGGTATGCAGAACAACTCACTGTCAAAGGAAAAATGGTATGCAGGTGATTTTTTCTATGAAAAAGGGTATGCAGAACAACTCACTGTCAAAGGAAAAATATTTAAACCATAATACCCTTTTGAAAAATTTGCTAGGAAGTTTAGAAATATACAACTTCATTCCGAAGGCCTTATATATCTTTTCTTCATCTAAAACACAAGGTATTGCCAATTTTTTTTTGATATTTTCCATTCTGAACACCTTATAGATATTTTTCACATCTAAAACACAAGGTATTGGCCATTTTTTTGGTATTCTCACTCATTCTTAAACATGTCTTTTTATAGGATCTGAATATGGGCCTCACCCATTAGAGCACGAGTCTCTCCAGTTAAGGTTGCAGGGTGATGTGCGATTTCACATTACTTTCAGTATATGTATTCCATCAGGATTTCAACTAGGCAATTATGTAAAATTAGAGGTCTTAACCGATCTATCAGCCCCATAAAGTCAAAAAATATTTCATTTTTCAATTGTAAAATTTACATCTTCTGACAGCGAACAACATCCAAAATCCCTGCAATTGCTACTTTTGCATCTTCTGGGCCACAACCAAGGATATTCCCCCGATTGTAATAATGACACTCAGAACATGAGCATGAACCAAATACGAATCATAATTTTGCCTCACTTAGAAGGCATTGGATCCTTCAAGCTCAAATAAAATATGCAGGACCATCATAGTAAAGCCTTTTAGGATCAAATAAAGCTGAATTATGACCTACTGCAAAGTTTTCATGCCCATTTGTTTGAGCTAGAAGGGAAATCGTATGATACAAATCTCATTTTTAATCCAAGGCCTCTCTTCAATCAAATTCTTTGTGATATATTATAAAAATTCCATCTATTGCGGATGCAGAACTCTGCAGCCATGGAGCTATATTTGAGCTTACACTTCCATGGTTGGAGAACTAAAAAAACAAATACGTTGTGTTTATGGGTTACACAGAAACTCCCCACAACTATCGTGTGTACTTTCCATCCCTCATAATGATAGTTGTGTGAAGGGATGTAAAGTTTAATTAGGAGAACACGATGTGGTGCTCTCTTGAGAGGGATCTTTAGATCCCACCAGAAGAGGAGATTTTAGCTCCAAAGGAGAAGCCTCATGAAGTTTTGGAGCAACAAAAATATTGAGGAGCAGAGAGAGGAGACATTCACTCGAGAAAAACCATCCAAAGAAGGTAGAAAAAGAACCAGGGAAGCTGATATACTTGTGCAGGATGCTAGGGAGAATGTGGGAGCTCCTTAAAATTTTCACAGGCAAACGAGGTCACCTAAGAGGTACACTGGCTACATGGCTCTTATGGCTGAGCTTATAGAGACTAAGCCATCCTATTTCGAGGAAGAAATAGAGCAACCTATATGGGTTGATGCAATGGTGGAGGAATACAATCCATTGTAAAGAACAACGTTTGGGAAGTGGTCCCAATACCATCATATAAATCAAGACTGGGTTCGAGATGGATATTCAAGGTGAAGCCAGTAGTAGACATAAGCATAGAGAAGTATAAGGCCATATTTTTGGCCAAGGGGTACTCTCAAGTTGAGGATATTGACCATGAGGAGACCTTTTCTCATATAGCAAGGTACTCATCCATTAGATCAATTCTTGCTCTGGCTACGTAGATGGGGTGGAAGATCCACATGATGGATGTAAAAACAGCATTTCTCAATGGGGTTATTGAGGAGGAGGTGTACATCGAGCAAAAAAAAATTCTTGAGACATTTGATCGAGAGTCTTATGTGTTCAGACTCAAACAAGCATTGTACAGTCTCAAACAAGTACCTTGTGCTTGGTACACCAAGATCGATAATTATATCACTGGTTTGGGCTTCACCATAAGTGAAGCAAATGCAAACCTTGATCACATCTTGGTAGATGGTAAGTACCTTATTATTGCCTTATATGTTGATGATTTTATTTTAACTAGTGATTAGTAGTTGATGATATTTTGATTAAAACTTCACGAGTAGTTGAAAATCTACACCATAATTTCTACAAGGATGGTGGAGGAAAATTACGGAATATCCGTTGGCAGACAATAGGCCCACTTCAAAATATCTACGACAAATTTTTTGAGAAGAAAACAATGAGGATAAAAGATTGGATTATGGAAGCATTAGTCACAAAATTCACAAGGGTAGTAATTTTGGTTGGAGGTGTGGAGGTAGATGGATTAAATGTAGCCTTCGCTGGTGCAGTTTCTGGTGTTGTTGGGTGTAATATGTCTAAGCATAATTATCTGAGCTAGATTTAGTTTTTATGTTGCTTCTGGATGATCTGAAGTATCTCTACTAGTTTTTTGTTTCAAGGTACACTAATAACAATTTATTTTCCACTCTAGCTATTGGTTTACTCTGTGGTCTATTTGAAACACACTGGCTGGTTGTTTATGTGGTCTTTATTCTGAACCTTTGCTCATGTGGATCTTCCTGCTCCTTCTCTGGTTTGGGATTGGTCGATCGGGGGATTTCCGAGGATCTTAGCTACTACTTGTTGGTCTTCTTTGTGGTCTATTTGAGATGCACTAGCTGGTTGTTTTATGTGGTATTTATTTCGAACCTTTGCTCCTGTGGATATTCATGCTCCTCATTCGTTTGGGATTGGTTGATTGGGGGATTTCTGAGGATCTTTACTGCTATGTAAGTGCATTAATTTTGGTTGGTGGAGTTGGCAACATATTTGAATTTCATCACAAAGGAGTCTCTTGGGGTCATTAATTGGTCTAGGGGGATATTTATTTTCCAAGTTTTTCATTAATTATATGAGGGAAAATCCATTAATGGTTTGCATTGTCATTGAAGATCTTTGTCGATTGTGTCCTTGATGAGATTTTCTGAAGGATATTGGTTGGCGATGATTCGACAATCTATTGTATTTGAAGGGGTGTCCTAGTGGATTGAGTTGGTGACGATCTCCATCGAGTGGGGTCTATAATTTATAAGTGACATTAATTTTCCTTGTTTACATATTTTATTGAGGTTTTTTCAGACACTACTACATAAGGTATTTTTTGGTAATGTTATCTACTTTGGTTAACATATAGGCAGGATTGCAGAGTGACAGTGATGTTAGTTGTACAACTGAACTTTGTATCTATTTATTATGATGTCACTTGATACAAGGAAATTGGGGCGGTGACATGCCATCACTTGATGCGTTGGTACATAAAATGGTTGGGGAGTGGGTGTTACAAAATGATCCATTATATTTATCATATATATCTTATATATTATTAATATTTTTCTATTACTTAGTAAATGAATTATTTTTTATTTCATTTTTCAAAGAATATTTTCCCTCACTCACGAATGTATTAAAAGTTGTAAGGGAGGCTGGTACATTTTCAATCCCCATAGGTTTACCTTTCTTTTTCTTCAAATGGAGCACAATAGTAACTAGAAACTAAAATACCAACTAGTAACCCTAAAATAATTAATAATATTTTGTATTGAGAGCTCTATGAACTCTTTTGTAAGAGAATTTACCGATTGAATTAATCCTTATTTCCTCTTGATCTTAACTAAACCTTTGACACTTTATTATTAAAAACATTGAAATAAAAAGCATGTATAATTAGTGGATGATATATTCCAATTTATCAAATAACTTAAAAATCACAATATCAATTAGTTAATAAGGGGAAATTTTATCAATGACATGAGGATAAATATTATTGAAGTAGTTTAGTTCTATGGTGTGCACGGAAATTGTTTTATACTCAATGCATTTTGTTTTTCCATTTTTTCCAATTGGTTCCTTTCTTGAGAAACATATCAAACACTAAAATTTACTAATGACTTATAAATATTTAAATCTCCATAGTGGAATGATATTTGTTCATATTGGAATTGTAATCCACTAGTTCTACCTATTAGGATTAGTAAAGACACTCCAATAAATTTAATATATCAATTCAAATTACACAAGTGACACCATATAAAGAGAAAAAATTAAATTGAGGTTGGCTATTATCATATTTGCATGGAAATCATACATTTATTTTTTGGTTAAGTCAGGCTAGCTTAGAGAAAGAAATCTACTTTCATTACGAAAAAAGGGCAAACCAGAAGTTTTTTTTTTTTGCAGGTAAATTCCAAATACATTATGATGTTAGTTTATTGGTTTTCATTTATTAATATGAGTATAAAATTGAGGAGTGGAAATGGAATCCAAATGAGATACCATGAAATTAACAAACCTTGGACTTGGTGTGAGATCTTTGCCTTCTACCCTCATTTTCTTAGGAGTTTCTCCTATGATATGATGAAACATGTATCCCAACATAGACTAAACTAAATTAACACCCAATTTTGCAATAGTGTAGATATGACATCTTGTACAAAATGAAGTAGTCCATAGTCATGGGCATCCATATCGACATTTTCTTCAATAAATATCTTAGTCCTGAAGGTAAATGGCTCTTCCATATAATTAGGTCTTTAAAAACCACCTACATATTTACATGTATAAAAGATCCTTTACATATATATTATGGCAACCAATTGTCAATATTTTATGTTTTTCTATGCAAAATCACTAAAAAAGTGGGTGAACATGCAAATGACATTTTTTGTGATATATTACATGAACTATGAAAATGACCTTTTTTGTGATATATTGCATGAACTATAAATGATGAAAATCAATGTCACTCACCACTTTATCTAGTTTATCTTGTGCTTAAAATATAAACTTACCATTCCATAGGTGAAAAAGATAAAATAAAATCCGGTAGAAAAACCATTAATGAAAATGATCCCAAATAATAAGCAAACCACCTTTTGTCAAAAATCTCTTCATCCCAACATGATTTCTCAATATTACTTATATTTCTTTTATTGATGATTATGGACCTGATGTCACCCTAAACTTTAATGATAAAAATAAAAAATAAAAACATCCTCTAACCATATTTCCACTTACAAAAATTTTAATATTAAATATGCATTAATATTTGTCATAATAATAATGAATATAAAAAATGCAATATGAAAAAAGTTAATTCACTACAACTCTAACAAAATTTATATATTTTACATGAAATAAAGTTGTTTTGTTTCAAACTAATTTTCAAGTCGTTTACATGTATTTTCTTATACTTGTTCAATAATTTGTGCAATACATTCAATTTTTTGATATCCCTTTGGAAAAATGCAACTCACTTAGATCTGGCGGGAGCCCAAAAACTGGTTGCTAACTCGCTCAATTGATTTAGCGGGAGCCCGAAAACTGGTTGCTACTCGCTCAATTGATATGGCGGGAGCCCGAAAACTGGTCTCTACTCGCTCAATTGATCCGGCGGGATCCCATAACCAAAGGGGAAAACTGGAGAGCAACGTGGAGATTTCCATAAGCTATTGTCTGGCGAAAGCCCCTAATCAAAGGGGAAAACTGGAGAGCATCGTGGAGATTGCCATGGTGGGAGCCCTTTGCCATAATCAAAGGGGGGGAACTGGAGAGTATTGTGTATATTTCCATGGCAGGAGCCCATAACCAAATGAGATTTCCATTAGCCACAATAACTATTGTCTGGTGGGAGCCCATAACCAAAGGGGAAAAACTGGAGAGCAGGGTGGAGATTGCCATAAGCCACAGTAACTTTTGTGTCGAGTAGTGTGGAGATTGCCAGGAGCCACAGTAACTGTTGTCCCTCGTCATCTTAACATAGCTTGTGCGATTGCAGGATTTTTGATTTTCTTTCATTTTCTCTCAGCATCCATGATGTGCAGAGTCTGGAACGAAGTGCTCAGGCAAAAAAATCCAAAGCTCAGGTTCGGTGCTCTCCTCCTTTCTCTCGTTTCTCTCTTTTCAAACACGTTAAACACTTAAATATTTCTAAATGTATGGATCAGTGGTAGGACCGAGATCTCCAGTGCCTCCAAATTCTTTAAAAACCTAGTTAAGAAACCTTGACCAACCACATGAATAAATTTCAAATCTAGGGTTTGTAGGGTTTGTCAATAAATGTACTCTTTTGGAGGATGTTGCCGCTTCCATACCCAATTTGCAGGATTTAGGTATTAAGGCCTTGAATAGGGTTTGTAAAAGCTTAGCCCAATTTATAGCTGGAAAATCCTTAATTTTTCCTATTGGTTCTCCTTCTCAGACCTTGACTACACTTTGTAGTCTTGTACGCAGCTCCTTAATAGTTTTCCACATGGAATATATTCAAAGTCCGCAATCCTCTGTTGCTCCAGAGGCTCTCTAATTTCAAGATATTTTCTACCTTTGCTCCAAAGGCTCTCTAATTTCAGGATATTTTCTAGCTGGTCCAGAGGCTCTCTAATTTCAGGATATTTTTTCAACTCCGTTATCTTCAGTTGGTCTAGCAAGTTCCCTGTCAGCTTCAGGTGCTGTGCTAAGTGATGAAAATTCTTTTTATGCATTCGCGCAGTGCTGGCCGCTTTCACGATCAAAGCAATCAGTTTCACGGCGTCAAGTCCAGTCAACTGCACCACGTTCGCGAGCTCCCCCACATTTTGCGATTGCAGTAACGCTCTCATGATGGCGATGAAGAAATCCTCCCAACAAGATATACACACTCTGAGTAATACACATTCTGTATTGGTTGTATCATGTATGCCATCAAAATGTCTTTAGTGATTTTTCAACATCCCATCCTTCCCTGTATTACTCACCTACTTCCTTGTATTGTATTATGCATAATGAAGTGATGGAATTTCTGTTTCAAAATTCATCTTTGGAAACACTTTATTAGTTTTAGTAATTATGATCTTGTTAGTTTGATGCTCCATACCTGTTGTCATTTAATTTGTGATGCTTAATAATCCCACTTTGACTATAAATCCAGAAATAAATAAGAATTTGATGCTTAATAATCCCACTTTGACAACAAATTTAAGATATGGGTGATTCATGTACCAAAACTTTGTCGTTTTGGAAGCTATCCTTGGGGTGCAAGTCCTTGCATTGCCATGATGTCATCCTCACTCATTTTGGTATTAAATTTTTTTAGAAATGGCTTTGTGCTTTGTACGTTTCTTGCTTGTGGTTGTCTTTGTGATGCCTTCTTAAATTAAAGCTTACTAAACGATAGTTGCAGATCCCTTGATGAGAGTTTTATTCCACATTAATTAAAGACATATTTGGTTAGTGCTTTGTTTATTGTTCTGTAGCAGAGAAACACTACAGTTTCTAGATGCTCTTTTACATGCCAAAGAATGGTATGCAAGTTTGCATAAGGTTTATTCTATTATTGCATCATCTAAAGACTAATAGATTTCAAACTTTAAATACATGCAACTTGCAAGCAATTCATCAAATATTAGACTAAGCATTTAAAAAGTACAAGAAATAAAAATGATTTCTAGATTATCCAAGTTACCATATCTATGGAGACATTTTGGGAACAAGGCCAAGGGGACATTAATTTCCAAGCTATTTTTACACACATTAGTAACTTAAGAAACAAATGGTAGATATAGTTTACCAAATATTCTAATGATGCAAGGTATGCTACTTCTGTCTTAAGTTTTAACTATCAGCACTTACAGTTTGCCATAGTTACATACTGTTATTTATGTGTGTGAGATTCAAGATATTGTGATATGCTACAGAAAATAAATATTTGATATTCAGGGGCTTGATATTAGAGCTAGGGAAATCAAAAGTTGCCCGATTCATCTAAACAGCATCCACAAAAAGGCTTCCTATCATATTTATAGAGTTTTGTTTTGTAAATGGTTATCTTTATTGAGTCTGTTCTTTTTGTTTTATTTTGAATTGATCAGGACTAATATTATATTTTGAATTGGTCAGAATTCTTTCTCTGTGGTATGCTAAATATATTTCATCTACCTGTCTGTCTTTTGCAGCAAAATCTTTAGAGCTATTTTTACAAGACCTCTGTGATTGAACATACGAAATAACTCTTTAGAGGGGTGCTAAGACTGTGAGTGCTTCACATTTGTAAGTTTCTTATCCCCATGTTGATATATTGTCTTGCTATGTTGATAAGTGCTGAAAGTAGTTTGCAAGGTTTTCTACCTTGCTTTCAAGGAAAACAAAGAAGACTTCACTGCATTTTATTCCTGCAGGGATCTGTCTATTTTATTTTTCCTTAAACCATGATTGTGCATAGCTTCTTTTTGTGGTTTACTAGTCACATTCTATAAATAAGTTGATAAATCCTTTTAAGCTATTGGCTACAGATTCTGTTAAAATATGGTTTATACTATGTATATATACTAATATTTTTCTTTTATGTTAATGGTTGGCAGGAAACAATGTGTGCACAGGTACACTATTTTTGATTTCTTACGAGAGATAGTGAACAAGGTCCCAGACATGGGGTTTTAGATGCTGCTACTGGTGAAGAGAGGAATGGTGGGCGAAGGAGGTAAATATAGATATTTGCTTCCTGGTGATTGTAAAGAGGTCTAGGAAAATTTGCACATTTTGAAAAATTACAAGAGATCAGATATACTTTACCTTTTCTTGTAATGACTATGCGTTTTCATTTTCTTCATAAAAGCTCACGAAGGAGATGAAAATGAGAGTGATGATGATGAAGTTAAGAGGGCCAGGATGGTAATGACCTACTTACTGTTTTTATAAAACAATTTTTCTTTGCAAGGAATGGTGTTATCCATATGTGTTGCTATTTGTCTTTTCTATGCTTCTAAATTCTCAATTTGCTCTGGGTTCTGAAACAGTAATTGCCAGCTATTTGGACTTTTCTAAAATAGGGTGCACACCATGGAAGAGGATGAGGAAGGGGAAGAAGAGGTAGAGGCAGAGGATCAAGAGGTGGGTCAAGTGGGAGAAATGGCATTACAATTGAGAAGTTTGAGGATGAAGACCTAGATTTGTCATCTGAGCACAGTGAGAAACAGGAGAAAGTTTCAGAAATTTTTACTGATGTTAACACTGAGACAAGAGAGACCAAGGTAGCAGTGAATTTGGGGAGCACTCCTGTGGTAAGAGACTTTGATATTAACATGGAGCTGGATGAGCGGGGCTGTTGCAAGCATGCCAATGCAACCTTTTGTCAAACTGGAACACGATCCTAGTGACATTGCAAATGTGCATGTTGTTAAAGAGGCTGATGAATTTCCTAGTGATGTTCCAACTGTGCAACCTCCTATTAAACAGGAAGAGAAATATCCTAATTTGTCTCATTCTGATGTAGATAATGTAGCCCTAGATTCAATACAGTTTCATGTGCACTCATATATAATTTTTGATCAGGATGAAGATGATTATGACAACGAGGATGGATAGTGTGTTATTAAGTGGGGATCTATTTTCTGCAAGAGTTTTAGCAAGGTTGTAGTGTATAAATTTGGCAATATTTCACATGCAACATAGATTAACATCATAGCCTCATTGACTAACAAATAAAGGGCACTAAAAGATCTCACCAACTGTAATGGGTTTTTGTACATACTATTTTGCAAGGAGGGTAAGAAATCCTTATTGATTTGAAAGCTTATTTTTTAGGCATTGAAGAATTCGGCCAAGTTGAGTTCTTTCAATATTTGTTATCTCTCTGGATGGTTGTCTCATGTGCTGAAAGGAAGGATCTTGTATTCACCTTTTGGTCACTGAAGAATTTACAACCACCTAGGTGGTCTTTTTCTCTTTATTTCCCTTGTATGGTTGAGTACATCCACATGTGCCCAAATAGAAATATTGTTGTATAAAAATTATAGTTATATGCATATCATGGATAATTTCTTGTCAAGTGTCTTTTGATGCTTCCAAATTGCAACGTGATAGGAATTTTCATCCCATTTCCATCTGCCCAATTAATAATATTTCTTCTTGTTGCTTCACGAGTTTTACAAGTCTCATGTGAAATATTTTTCCAGAGGATGCAAAAATGGTGTTTTGTTTTGGGTGATTCTATAGAAGCTTGAAATGTCATTTGATATTTTTTGTAAAAGACGTGTAATCGAAGTTATTTCCTTTTGTTGTTCGTAGCACCGCCTGCTGCATTTAAATGAGAGATAAGTTTCTCAACGTTCTAAATTGTTTGCAAAAGCTCATGGACATGCACTGAAGCTCTGATGGTGCATGTGAGCACAGACAAAGGTGGTTCTTCTCTATTTCACTCATCTTAGTTATGTTAGTCTAAAGTTGATGGTTCTACTTTTTTGACTTGAACTAGCTATATTGGTCGTGGGTTAGAATTATTGTTTGGGACCATTCTAATTTGGTTGATTCTAAGGAGAACTTGAGGCAACCAGTGATCAAGAGAAGGCAACATATTGCATTATGCTGCAAAGTGATGAACAACAGGCAAGTGAAACGATAACAAGTTAGGAAATGGTTGTGGCCACGGGTGACTGTAAAATGGAGCTGTAACATAAATATGCAAAGTAAATTAATAAAAGTTAGGAGTAAAGTTAGCATTAAAATTTAGTAGGAGTAAAGTTAGCATTAAAAGTTAGTAGGAGTAAAGTTTGTGTTAATCGGGATTTGTAGGACTAAAATGAACAGTACAGGAGTAAGTTAACATTTAAAATTGGAACAAAATCCCACCATATGGATCGTGCCACTTTATTCATCACACATATAACAACCACATTCTTGACAGGGCCCAGAAGGCATGATACAAGTGATGTCAGTGCCAGATTGAGCAAAGATGCATTCAATCACGTTAAACCTAGAGACTTGCTCCTTAAAGCTAGCTCCCAAACCATCTTTTGTCTCGCCAAGGTTATTCATGTAAGAGTTTATATTTGCAATACACAAACACATCTACATGCATATAATGGCAGTGAAGTAATGATAATGTGAACAAAATCCACAGAAAGGAATGCACCAACTGGCGATAGCTTGTAAATTTTATGAATAGATAAAACATAGAAGGAAGAACCCAGCAAAGAGGATCACAAGACGCCTTTTATTATAATACATGCTATAATGCAAATGAGGAGGATCTTATGACATGGAGTACTAGGATTTTTATGTGCATTAAGCAAGGCTTTTTGTTATGGTGAGTATGTAAGCCTCTTTGTACCTCAGATTATCATGGGATTATTCAAACAAACATATGGTAAGAATGGAGCTAGTATTAATGTGAGACAAATCTTACCACGAGGATGTATACATTGTGTGGTGTATACATCACATAGATAACGACCCTAGACAAAGAGGGCTTTACAAGGAACACCATTGATACCTACACTAGGATATTTTGTCCTTTGAAGACGGGATCTTATTAACGCGCAACCCAACACTGCTAAGCAAATGTGCATAGTCTGAACTTATAATTGTGATACCATCATTTAGAATTTAGGTTTGGTGGTGGGCTGCTTTTATATTAAAATATTCAGAGACTATGAAAAATACATAGCAGTGAGGCCTTTATGAAAAGTAATTTTGCATAAATGCATTTTATAAATATAAATTATATACGTTTACCTACTATCCATATTCTTTTGCATCAAAATTGCACAATGAACAAATCATATTTCTCCTCAATCTTTTGAGGGTAAGGTTGCTTCATCTTATGCTAAATTCCCCTGCGATTCTATCTATTTCATATTTATGTTACTCATCTCTGTTTTATTCTTCTCAGATGCTAAAAACTGATGTTTTATTAAACAGTGTTTTCATTTTACCTTCAAATTTTAATAATGTCTGTATTGTTTTTGGCTTGCCTCTTTTTGTATTAATTTTGCTTCTTATTACACTAGATTTATCCATTGTATTTCGTTCTCACAATATTGCTTTATGTTATTCATATTACCTAGTGCTCTACATCACTGTGACAGGGGTGATATGTGTGGATAAAATCCTGAGAATTTCCCTTTAGTGATAGCCCTGTATTCTGTGAATCACATAGAAAAATAAAACTTTAAGAGATCCCACAGGGGCATAGCACATTATCAATAGTGTTTGTGGTCTTAAGTGAGGAGGATACTGCAAACATCTTCAGGACTGAACACAAGAAAACCAACTTCTGCATGAGAAAGGCACTGTTGTGATGATATATCAAGGCCTCCACTGTCCTTAACCTGGTTATCATGTGGGGATTATTCAAACAAACATATGAAGTGATAGAGCTAAATGGCTAATGTAGACAGAATCTTACTGACAGGGATATGTCAATTTAGTAGTAGATCGTAATACATCACGAGATAACAACCACTGAAAGCCAATAAAGGCTTACAAAGAGAACCACCAACTGATACCTTTAAAGTCATTTTGTCTTTTTGGAAGATAGGACTCTTATTATAATAGCATTCCTTCCCAGGTAGTCACCAGCATGGTCTAAGTTTAGGAACTTCCTCTCATTGTTTGATAATGTTGAGTTAGAGTTTGACAATGTGGAAGTTTGGACTTAATTACTTGCTATTAGGTGGAAATTCCCTTATTATAATAGTAAAAAATGATCTGAAAAATGAAGTACACACATAAATTGATTTTTTAGGCGAATTATATTTATATAGTTACTTCTTACTATCATATTCTTGCATCAAATTGTTAGGTATGGAAATTCCTTGGTATAATGATCTTTGTAAGTCTTGAAAAATGAAATTTTTATAAATTATTTTTTAAAGGAATGAATACATATATATATAGTTGCACATACTATCATTCTTATCAAATTACCCCATTGTTTCTTAAATTATTCTATTTCTCTCAATCATATTTGTAGGGTAAAGTTAATATCTACTAACACAAATTCCCAAAATTCTTTACTACTTCATCTTCCTTATTTATTCCCTCTTTCTCATTTTCTTAACAAAATTTCACCTTGATATATTTTATCAGCAGATTGACTCCATTTTGCTTCAATCTTATGACTCTCTATGTCTTTTTTGTAAACACCTCTTGCTTATTTTTACTTCATTATAGTTACTTATTTATTATTATTTATCATCTATGACTCTTCTTTTATAATTTATAAATGCATTTAACTCCCTGATATACTCTGACTGATATTATACAACTACCAGGTAAAGGTTAAATAGGTACATACCTGTGGTAAAAAATACGAAGTAACATACTAGTAGCAGACAGAGCAGGTTCTAGGTTGGTTCACACCCCTCCCAGGCCATCAGTGGGTTAGGTGAACAAGCATGGTTTGTACAGGTAATTCCCTACATGAGTCTAGTGTTGGAGCAATGGGTTCTCTCATTCTTGTGAGCTCCTTAAGTCCACAGTATCATAAAGCTGGGTTTGTGCTGGGTCCTCCCCAAGGACAACAATGGCTGCAAACACGCTAGTCTTCTCCATTCTAGCAAGGACTCTCATCATTGACTTGCTTCAGCGCATTACTCACCATTGGGCGTGCAAACTCCAATAGCTTTAGTGGCATCCACCTCTCTCTCTCCCTCCTGTGTGTGTGTCTCTCACATTATCTTGCAAGAAAATAATAATAATGAGATAGACAAGGAGGCAGTGGGTTCTCTCAGTTCTTGTGACCACCTTCCACAGTATCAGCGCAACTTCCGCACCCTCATGTAAGCGTTGTCTGAGAGGAAGAAATTAAAATGGCTTTCTTGGCAGGCTATGCCCCACAGTCTGTGTGTCAGTTTAACATGCAGCAGGTAGACAGGTGAATGAATATGACATTCAGGACAATATTTTTATCTCGTGTGAAACAACATTGCATACAAACTGAGGGGTATTTCGTTTTACTTTCCTTTCTACATTTCATTTTAATGTTTCGAAATCAATTTAGATTTCTCATCTCAGATTCATAGTTCTTACTGATAGTTTCATGCTCTTTATTTGAGTTTACAGTTCTATATGGTTTTTGCTTGTTCTAATGGACCAGGCATGTAAATGACATACCCTTCCCATTATGGCATAGGATTCACAGCAGGGTTTCCAAATGGGTCTTGAACAGGATTACCAATTCTTTTAGAGAAACACACACATGAAAAGCATATTGGCAGTGGAAGTCCATCTGAAAAAAGGTTTATTTGTGGAAAACAAGATGTGCCTAGTATAACTGTCCTGGGGTTTATTTACATCTTATGCTCACCTGTACCATGCTACACCTCATGGGCTTACTTGCAATAGTTGTGTGATGGGCTCTATCCATCATTTAACCAGACAATGAGGTAAGTTCTTTAATTATTTTTGATGTAAAAGTTACGGTGATTTTTATTTGAATAGAGATTGAAGAAGTTCCACCGGCTGTTAACAGAAACAAACAACTGAAGCCCAAACCCCAATAGCGTGGGTCCTTTGATAAATGCCAGATGCATATATTATAAATATAAGAACACATTCTTTTGAAAGCTAAATCTATGTATACTCACTCCACCAATCTAGTCACACATATTTGTATATACCCATTCCTGCTCAGAATTCGGTTAGTGGGGAGGAGAAATACTGTTTGGATCAAGGTAGTAATTATATTATAATTATTACTTTCAACAACAATTTTACATTCCATTGGTCAAAACATTTTTATTTTTAAGTTTAGAATATTCAGCAAACTTATCCTTTTAGTTCTTAGCACACAGTTCTCTGCAGACACATCCACATTTTTAGTTCTTAAAGCCTTTATTCTCAATACTTATCCATAGCAGTAGTGTTAAGTGGTTGTTTTGAAATACAGGGTTGGTTATTCTTCTTTGCTTATCTTTCCCACACTTGCAATAATATCTACTCTTTGTATTTTCAGTTTTTTGGTACACCTTCTGTACATTTAGATTTGATTGTGTTATTAAGCCTAAGTGGGGATCAGCAACACGGTTCTCTAGCCTTATCCACATTTTAGTTCTTGGCACACATAGTTCTCCAGCCCCTTATCCCATTCATTGTATTGATAGTTTTTAATCCCAGGTTAGGATTCATATTCAACTTGCTTATCTTTCTTCTGATATCTCTACTCCTTTCTTTTCTTGGTTGAGCATTTCTTTTTGTATTTGATGGATGTATTTATTAGCTCGGATTTGGGATCAGCATTTTTTATTGCAAATCTGCTTCTACTATTAGAAGAACTTCTAACGAATTTTCGGGGGTGGATGTGAAAAGAAAAATGGAGAAAAGAACAAGTGAGGCCAGGAGGAATGCTCTGATAAAAACTTGTTGCTTTCACGGATTGAAAGAGGAGTATGAGACTGAAGGTCAGAGTGTGTTCTGGAAGGAGGATCTATGAAATTTTCATATGCCTAATTTTTATTAAGATTCTTTTCTCTTTACTTTTATTGCTTATTTTCATTGAGAATGGAACACTTTTATGAGCCAGAAGAGTTTACCCCATGGGTTACATAGGTATTTGAGCAGTTGACATCATGGAAAATGATTTCTCTGTTTCCCCCATCACTGCATATGAAAACTAGCACCATATTTCTATCTAATTGACTCTTGATTTAACACATCCATAGTTATTATCTACTCTCACACAAGACACTATTCTGCCTTATTAGCTTTGTATTGCTTTATGTAGGCATAAAATTGCCAATTTGTGTTATACTAAATCCTTTTATGTAATTATATAGGATATAGGCAGCCAGGTATAAAATGGAAATATATAATATTTTAAATAGATGAAAAGCTAATTAGCCAAGTTTGTAAAGGAAAAATATCAACGCTTGCTAAATGCCTTTCCTACTTATATCTTGTTCAGAATTTAATGGTTTTTTTTAATCCAACACTTCAGCTTCAGGGATTATGCCTTTCAGCTGATTACTCTTAGCTAAAAGTTTATATATGTTTTATTTTTCCATGTGAGTTCAAATGTGTAGCAAGATTTCTCCCTCTCTTCTTCTTTGAGAAGTTCTTTGAAGACATAAATAAGTTATCCATGTTGATTGTACTTAACGTTTTATAGGCTTGTTTGGAAAGCATACAAATCTCATGTAATAGTTGTAACTAAATCTAGAGTCTTTTAGTTGGGTAGTTACATTTCCATTTAAATGTGTCTTATTAGTTGTTTTTAGTAGTTGGTGCCTTGCCAGTTTTGGTCTTTCTACTGTATTTTAACTCAGCAAACCTACTCTCTACTATGGCAATAGGGTACCCAGGTATTTCCATGTGTTGATTTGGTTTCTTTTCAGAGAAACCTTATTCTATCTAAAATTGTATATATTTCTTGAAAATTATCTGTATGAATGAATGATAGTCAATGTATTCATAGATTGATAATTATACATGATTTTATAGAGAATAGTGGTTACAGATTTTTATTTTATTTTTATAATTTGTTTTATTGTAAATATTTATTAAAATTTCTTAATCTAGTTTGTTGGTTTAAATCCTTTTTGATTAATGGATCTTTAGCTGCTATTTCTAGGTACACAGTATTTTTTCTTAAAAAATGTTATTTACTTGCATTCAAATGGGGAAACCTTTCATACCCAAAAGCGCATAAATTATTTATCCTCATATTGTTCTTTTAAGATATTTTATTATAATTTAAGCGTAACTCTCCCTTTTCCATTCTGCTAAAGATTTTTAAACTAAACTTGGAAGAGCACACTTACCACTGTATACTGAGAGGATTCAGTGGGTTAACCTATGTACATAACATAAAATTATTTCAAATCCTTATTTGATTTTTTTAATTAATTTTATAGTGATTTTATTTACAATAATTTGAGATACTGCAGATTCCTTTATTTTATATTTATCTCTAGAGATAATAAGTAAATTAAAGACATTGTCTCCACTAAATAATATGTCACCTAAGTTAACTATGTCTTTGAGAGACAAAAATGAGAATATCCTAATTAAACAATTTATAAAATTATCTAAAAACACTTTAATATTGTAGCCAACTATTATACACTGGAGGAGCAAAAACTAATTCTGAACCTATATTTTCTTTATACGAGAGAATAATATTTTAAAAATTGTTTTAAGATAAATTTAAATTTTGAACTTACGCTTAATACAATATTTAGAAAATACAATTTTTCTTTAAACATTAAATTCAAAACCATTTTAAAAATTATTTTAAATATTTCTTAACCCCTAACATGTTGTAGTACTATTCCTTGTAATATGGATCAATCATTAAGTCCATATGGCTTAGCCCTAATGCAATTACATTTGAAGAGTAATAAGCAATGATACTTGACGATGTCATAAAGACAATGGCCTATTTTAATGCATAGGACATAACAAGGAGAGTAACTGCAATGCAAATTTCAAAACGAGAGACATATGGCAAGTTGGGTTTTTTTTACCGTGCATGTTCTAGGAGAGAGTGAGGATGTAGAGTTGCCATATATTATTTCACTTATGGTGGGAAAGCGGAAAAAACATTAATAGTAAAGTTGAAATGGGGAGTTCATAGTATGGGTGAGTGGATACAATAATTTCAGTCCACATTTTATAAGGGAAAAAAAAATAAAAGAGTTGATTTATTTTTAAAAGAGGAATAACAAGGATCTCAGGTTACTTCTATTTCTCTGCTTTAGAAGAGACAGTCATGATCAATGCTGGTATCATAAATTATTCATAGAGAGAGGAGCATATAATCATCAGGCATATTTCATTATCCCTATTAAAAGGATACTAACAGAGTGAAGGTATATTTATTAAGTATTTTTGACATAAGTAATATTATTCCAAAAATATAGGAAAAATATAGATGATAGGAACTATTGTGCAAGAAATGTAAGAGTTTTCAATGAGGACCAGTTTTGATGTAAAGAAGAATGAAAATATTGAAAAGAGAATGAGAACCCATTTTGATGTAGAGAAGAATGAAAACACTGAAAAACCAATAATATGAATTTCATGTTTTTGATAAAGATGAAGGAAAAGGCAGAAAAAGTACCATGTGATATAAAAGTACATTTTCTTCCACGAAAAAAAAGCTCTCAGCTTCAAGTCTGAACACCACTTTCAGCCTCCATACCAGTAATGGGCCCTTACGCTAAGGCCACCCCAGCCTGGCCATCCGCGTGCATTTTTATCTTTCCGAGAGACGTGTGCACTCCCTCGTCTGTGTGAATATCTTTGTCAACATGGTAATCCTGTTCTAGCTCTTCCATGGCTCTTTCGAACATTTCCAGCGCCAATTTCATTAATCGCTTCACATGCCATTATCGCACATCCTCTTGGCTTTCTCGTTGCCTACAACCTTACATAGATTTACGGATTGTGAATAAATATCACATTGATTACATGACACTCCTGCACACACAATATTCATGATTGGATTCTGTAAATCTGGTGCGAGCGTGGAGTATTGCTTCAAGATATACGTTTATCCAAACATTCGTGTCCATTTTTGTTGAGATTAGACCACTTCGCACAGGATACAGTCAATAAAATTACCAAAAACAGAAATGTCAGCTACTGAAATCGTCCAGAAATTCGAACACTATGTGTTCTCAGCTAATAGAACATTTAGAAACTTTAGCGTTTTTTTGTTGGAAATTAATTCCAGCTACAAACCTAGCAGCACGACATCAAGTTTTAAATTTTTTATTTGACTAAAGTAGCATAGTCTTAATTTATTTTTACACTCAACAATGCATTAAATTTTTGGGTTTGAATCTCTGTATCAAGCAACATCGCCACTTCGGATGCATCAAATTGTTATCTCCCACCGTAACATTATTCACCTAACTACATTTAAAAGAAGTGTGAAAAGAGAAAGTTTGAATTTTGGTTTTAAAGTTTTAGGTCATATATAAAGTATGTAATAGATAGTAGTAGAATGTAGAGTAGAGAGTGAGAGTGATTGTGTGAAAAACAGTGAAGACAGAGAGAGCAGAAAATAGAGAAAGTTTGAATCGATGTGTTTTGTTGCAGCAAAGCAAACTCTATGTGTTGCGGCAACGGCTAGTATTATTAGCAACAACGAGAGAGAGAGGCTGTGTTGGTGCAACGGCTTGGGTGTAGCGAGCAGTAGGTGTAGCAAAAATAAGAAAGCGTATAAAGGCAGCAAATGAAAAACAAAGTGAGGAGTATTTTTTATTGTAATCGAGAACTCTAGTTCCGAAGAAAGTTTCATTTCATAAGAGATTAGAGTTTTAATGAAATCGAGTTTTACTCGATCTCTTTGTCCACATTTCTATTATTAAATCTTTTTGTTTAGTTGAGGAACTCTGCTTCCTCTTTGTGTTAAGCAATTACTAGAAATTTCCAACAAGTGGTATCAGAACATGCCATTTGAAATTTTCGGCATGGTATCAGAGGGTTGTTAAGCAATTATGAGAAATTCCAACATGGTATCAGCGCTAGTCGAGGCTCTTTGCATTTTCCAAAGAAGTTGAAGGAAGGAAGAATAAGTTTGTTGAAGTTTTCTCCAACAATGTGAAACATCAGCAAAGTCAGGTATTTACTAAAACAGAGTTTTGTATTTGTTTTAAAAATACAGTCTAGAGAGCTGTAAGAAGGAAGTCTGTTAAAAACATAATTTATCTCTCAACAGTGAGAAAGATTTATTTAAAATACACAGTCAAAGTTTTAGCATAGTTCAGTAAAGCTAGCAATGGCACGAGCCTGTTGGATGTGGAGCCTGATTATCTTATATATTTTGTATCATAGCATTGGACCCCTATACCTTAATGGGGGCAGCAATGCCACCCGTAATTAAATGTTTCCGAGGGGGTCCACGTGGGGTGGCTGTGTTTCGGGGGTTTTCAGGGGCAGCGCCCCCAAAGCTAAAAACAAATGTAAAATTGCCTTGTAAAAGTATAGTAATTTCTAGTCAATCTGGGTTGTTCATTAGGCAGATGATCCGACGATAGAAGTTATGTTTAATTTATGTTTTTTTTCCTTAGAAGGCTACCCCTCGCTTTGTATGAGGGTATTGTATTGCGACTGTGTATTGTATGTGTATTCTCAAAGCGAGAAACAGATAGGGAGACTGTGAGAGAGAACAAAAGATATTACAGTGGATCTGTTGTAGGTTGTGTCTCTTCATTTTGCTGGATAATAGAAAGGAAAGACTGGCTGTTCGACGTGGACGTAGCCCAAACTAGGTGAACCACGTATATTTTTTTCTCTCTGGTTTTATGTGTTTTGTGTGCTTATGCTTTCCGCATATTTTATGTATCTCATTGCTCTATAACATTTAATTTTCTAACAGAACCAACACAAGCACAAGTATGGGAAATACTCAACTCTCACAGTTCAATGGAAAGAACAATGACTATTGGGCAATCACAATGAAAGCCCTGTTTGCCTCTCAAGATTTATGGGAGCTAGTTGAAAACAATTTTGGAGAATCAATAGATGAACAAGCATATAATGTCTTAACACACGCAGATAAGGATTTGTTGAAGAGTAATAGAAAGAAGGAATCAAAATCCCTCTTCTATCTCTATTAGGTAGTGCATGAAAGCATATTTCGAATGATTGCAGCAGCAAAGAATTCCAAGGATGCATGGGATACTCTCCAGACAACCTATCAAAAAATGGAGAAGGTAAAGATAGAAAAGCTTCAATTAATGAGAAGGGATTTTGAAGTTATTTCTATGAAAGATTCTGATACAATATACTTATTATTCACAATGTTGATTCGATTGCTTACCCAAATGAGATTTCATGGAGAGATAGTAGAAGAAAGAAGAATAGTGGAGAAAGTGTTGAGGATCTTACGTCAAGAGTTGATGTGATTGTAATAATCATTGAAGAGACAAAAGATCTCTCAATGTTTATTGTTGATGAGTTTCATGCATCATTGATGACACATGAACAAAGATTGAGCAGAACAACAAACTCATCTTTGGAGCATGCCTTCAAGACCCAAATGTTTTTTGGAATAGGAAGATTTCAAGGCAGATCAAACTATAGAGGAAAAGAGAGAGATAGAAGCCAAAATAGAGGAAGAAACAGCCTTGCAAGTGCTAGTGGAAGGAGTAACAATCAAAATTAGAATCAAAGCTAAGGCAGTAGCCAACAAGGTGGAAAAAATCAAGCGCATGGGCAAAGGTATGATAAATCTCAAGTCCAATGTCATTACTGTAAAAATTATGGTCATTATTCCAATGAATGTAGAAAGAAACAGAGTGACATGGGTAGTAGACCCAGTGCTAATTTTACTAAAGAGAATCTCAGTCAAGAAAAATTGTTTTTAGCATGTAATTTGGCTTAAGATAAAAATGAAGATATATGGTTTCTAGATTCAGGATGTAGCAACCATATGACTGGAAACATTTTTATTTTTTCCATGATTGATGAAAATGTGAAGTCTCAAGTAACATTAGGGATAGATAATAAAGTCTCTATCATGGGAAAAGACAAAGTAAGTGTTTTGACAAAGATAGGAGAAATAAAAACCATATCAGATGTTTACTATGTGCCTGGTATGAAGTGTAACCTTTTGAGCATTGGACAACTCATTTAGAAAGCCTACAATGTTTTCTTTGAGGATGATGCATGCACCATCATGGATAAACCACCAAGCAAGAAATGCACTGCACAATTAAAGATGAAAAGAAACGAAATGTTTCCTCTCAAGATGAGAGCAGATTTGAAGAAATGAACTGCAATGGCAGCAGTGACACAACAGAAATTCCAAAGAGAAGCAAAAGATGAAAACTGGTTATGGCATTTTATATTTGGACATCCCAACTTTGGAGGTCTGAATTTGTTACATAGAAAAAGAATGGTAAAGGGATTACCATTGATTAAGAAACCAGACAGCCTATGTGAAGGCTGCATCTTGGACAAACAACACAGAGAAAGTTTTCCATCATGAAAGATCATAAGGGCAAAGACACCCTTAGAAATAGTCCATTCTGATTTGTGTGGACCAATGCAAACAACATCATTAGTAGGAAGCCACTATATGCTTACCTTTATTAATGATTTCACAAGAAAAACATTGGTATATTTCTTGAAGATAAAGAGTGAAGTGTTTAAGAAGTTCTACCACTTTAAGGCTCTTGTAGAGAATCAAAGTGGGAAGCATATTAAAGTCTTAAGAACAAACACAGGAGGAGAATATATCTCCAAAGAATTTTTGTGTTTTTGCAAAGAAAATGGGATACACAAATAATTTACAGCGAGGTATACACCACAACAAAACGGTGTTGATGAAAGGAAAAACAGATTCGCCATGGATATGGTAAGAAGTATGTTGAAGGAAAAACATTTGCCAAATGAATATTGGCTCAAGTTGTACATTGTGCAACATATGTGCTGAATATATGCCCAAAAAAGAGTGTAATGAACAGAGTTTCGGAAGAAGCATGGAGTGGCATAAAACAATTTGTCACCCACATGAGAGTATTTGGTTGTGTGGCTTATGCACACATTCCGGATCAGTTAAGGAAGAAGTTGGAAAGTAAGGGGGGGAAGTGCATATTTTTTAGATACAGTGAAGAATCCAAAGAATACAGATTTTATAACCCATCCACCAAGAATTTTATGATAAGCAGAGATGTACAGTTCATTGAGGAAGAAGCTTGGGATGGAAACATTGAGAAAAAAATGAATAAGAAAAGTTGTTTGTCTCAAGATGATGAGGAGGAAGAAATGGCTGAAAGACATCCCTCATTAGCAGCACCACCTCCACCAACACAAGGACATCAAGGGACACCACAAGCATGTATGAGAACACCCTTGAGAAGTGATGACAATGCTTCTCCAAGCACATCACAAGGAGCCTATTTGAGTGCTTCTACAAGCACAAGTTCAACAAGTGAAAGAGGAATTAGATTCAGAGGTCTGAATGAGATTTATGAGCAAGAGGCAACAAACGAAGGTATGAACTCTTTATTTTCATTATATTGTCATGGAGAAGATCCTTTTTATTTTGAAGAAGCTGTATAAGATAAGAAATGGATAGATGCTATGGATGAAGAGATAAATGCCATAGAGAAAAATAAGACATGGGAACTAGTTGATCTCCCAATAGGTAAGGAAGTCATTGGAGTGAAATGGGTTAATAAAACCAAAAGCAATGCTGAAGGTAAGATTGAAAGGCACAAGTCCAGACTTGTTGTCAAAGGGTAAAAGAAACAACAAGGAAGAGACTATGATGAAACATTTGCACCAGTTGCAAGAATGGAAACAGTAAGAGCAATGATGTCCAAAGCAGCACAACACAAGTAGAAATTTTACCAAATGCATGTGAAATCAACATTCATGAATGGAGTATTGATGGAAGAGGTATATGTTGAACAACCTCTGGGCTATGAGAAATAAGGCCAAGAGCACAAGGTATGCAGATTGAAGAAAGCTCTGTATGGGTTGAAACAAGCACCAAAAGCATGGTACAATAGGATAGATGCCTATCTACTGGAAAATGGGTTTGAGAAATTTGAAGGAGAACCCACATTATACATCAAAGAGAAATATGGTAAGATTCTCATTGTTTTTTTGTATGTTGATGATGTGATATTCACAAGTAATGATGCTTACCTTATTAAAAAAATTAAAACAGTCATGAAGGATAAATTTGAAATGGCTGATATGAGATTACTGAGATACTTCTTAGGAATAGAAGTAGAGAAAAATGAAAATAATATTTTTATTTCTCAAGAAAAGTATGTTAAAGAAGTTTTGAAAAGATTTAACATGCAGGATTGCAAGGCAACAATTACTCCTATAGTGATAGGATTCATACTAAGCAAAGAAGACAGTAGCAAGGATTTTGATCCAAGTTTGTATAAGAGCATAGTTGGCAGCCTTATGTATTTGACCGCAACTAGGCCTCATATTATTCATGATGTAAGTTTAATTTCCATATTCATGGAAAGGCCAAAGGAGGCACATTGGCAAGCAGCAAAAAGAATTCTGAGGTATGTGAAAGGAAAAATGAGGTATGAAATTTTATAAACCACTTCAGAAAATTTTGAATTGATAGGATATACTGACAGTAATAGAGATGGAAGTATAGATGACATGAAAAGCACCTCTGGATATGTTTTCCATATGGGATCAGGAGCCATCTCATGGGATTCTAAGATACAACCAATTATGGCTTTATCAACAATAGAGGCAGAGTTTGTTGCAGCTACAGCAGCAGCATGTCAAGCAGTATGGATAAGAAGAATGTTGAGAATTTTGTGTCATGAATAGGTAAAAGGAACGATAATTTATTGTGATAATAGCTCAGATATAGCTTTATCCAAGAATTCAACGTTTCATAAGAGGACAAAACACATTGATGCAAAGTATCACTACATCAGAGAGTTAGTGAGCAATGGAGAAATTCTTCTGAAGCATTACAGAACATAAGAGTAGTTTGTTGATATATTAACAAAACCATTGGGGTAGAAAATTTTTAATTATCTCAGAAAAAAGTCTCGACATGCAAGATAGCAGCAGTTGTAATTAAGGGAGAGTGTTGGAAATTAATTCCAACTGCAAACCTGAGCAGCAGGACAACAAGTTTCAAATTTTTGATTTGACGGGAGAAGCAAAGTCTTGATCTATTTTTACACTCAACCGTGCATTAAATTTTTTCTTTCAATCCTTGAATCAAGAAACCTGGCCGCAGCCATCTCCCGATCCATCAAATCGTGGTCTGCACCACGTTACCTCCCATTACAACATTATTCACCTAACTACATTTAAAAGAAGTGTCAAAGGACAGAGTCTGAATTTTGGTTTTAAAGATTTAGTTCATATAGTTTTATAACATATGTAATAGATAGTAGTAGAATATAGAGTAGAGAGTGAGAGTGACTGTGTGAAAAACAGTGAAGATAGAGAGAGCAGAAAACAAAGAAAGCTTGAAGCATTGTGTTTTATAGCAGCAAAGCAAAATATGTGTGTTGCCGCAAAGGAAACTGTGTGTAGCAACAACAGAAGACTGTGTGTTGTCACAACAAACACTGGGTGTATCAGCAATAGAGACCGAGTGTAGCAGAAATAGGAAACTGTGTAAAGGTATCAAATAAAAAACGTAGTGAGGAGTATTTTTTATTGTAATCTAGAACTGGAGTTCTGATGAAAGTTTCATTTTGTAAGAGATTAGAGTTTTAATGAAATAGAGTTTTACTCCATCTCTTTGTCCACATTTATATTATTAAATATTTGTGTTTATTTGAGGAACTCTTCTTCCTCTGTGTGTTAAGAAATTACCAAAAATTTCCAACAAGTGTTATCAGAACATTCCATTTGAAATTTTCAACATGGTATCGTAGGGTTATTAGGGAATTATTAGAAATTCCAATATTCGACAGCCACCATTTGCAATATCAAATACCTTATTACCATGCAGTTGTGCCATTTTTTATCCAACTTGAAACTATTAGCCTGTCATTCTACTTATTCCTCTGGGTGGCATCATCTTGCCCTAAGGAGTGAACCTATTCTCCAATAGTGTTTCTCAGCTTGCAATGATCTCCACCTCGTAGTTATAACTAGCAATCTTCTCCTTCATCACATGGGCTCTCCTCATCCTCTCATGCATCCATCTCCACCTCGTAGTTATAACTGGAAATCTGCTCCTTCATCACATGGGCTCTCCTTCATCGCATGGGATCTCCTCATCCTCTCTTGAAGTCCAGTAGCATTTTATTCGACTAAAACTTCGAAGGCAGACTTGGCATGACTTTAAGGCCATTCACGCTTAATTCCAGGGTTTTATATTCACCGGGCTCTCATATGTATCAATGTGCTCTCATATTTATCAATGTGGGTCTAAAATCACTATAAAATATGAATATGCACACTATATTGTAATCAAAAGGATTATATATATATACATGAAGTGTAGTCTCAATATAGGAAAACTATCTTGGACACATAATAAGGTGGTTGAGAGAATATATCAACCACACACCAAACTAAGAATATTTACATTTAGCTACCTCCTATGATATAGCAACAAACTCCTTACATAGAAAGTGAACACCGCACACAAGTGGGAAATACATATTCAAACACAACCACTTAATGACTACTTGTCTCAAATAGAAATTCACAACATCTAGTTGTGGTCAATCATAACAAAAGATGTGTGTGTGACTCAAATCCACCACAAACGGGCTAATCCCATGTGCAGAACCAACATTGTGGTCAATCATAACAAAACATTTGTCTGTGACTCAAATCCACCATAAACGATAAAATCCCATGTGTAAAACCAACAAAAGGATATGTCAACGTCCATATAAAGGAGAAACCATCCACAAGAACTCATTGGTACCAACCGCTGCGACTAGTAGTCTCGTAAGATTTCCTTTGCATACATGGTTTTTTCAACCATTATCACTACATACATGTACCTGTATCTGCAAATCGCCCCAAAAATGTGCTGAGTAAATTGAGACGTGTGAGAAACAAAGTTTCTCCTATGAGTAAGGTGTTTCTACAAACCACCTACTCTTCTATGAGCACGAAGGCTCCTGTGTGCACCTAGGGCACCATAGCTATGAAGTCTCTGTAGTCGTGAAGGCTCTATAGCCACTAGGGCTTGCATGTGGCTTCTGGCTCACCACAAACCATCAATTCAAAGTGACAAAAGTGGTTTCCTACTAACCACAAACGTGTAATTACAAAGTGGGAATTACAAAGTGGGTTTTAGATAACCACGAACTTCACGGGGATACATATGCCTTTACAAAGCTAAAATTACACACTCCAACTCTTGGAGTTACCAGGTACAAAGACCGCTACAAAACCATCCTAGACTTGCTTACCATTCAATTGTGTGACTCATCATCAAGATTATATTCCAAGAAAATCACATAAACTTGATTGTTCATCCTCCTCCAATCTCTAATGTAGATCCAACCACTATCCTTTGATGTCATTTTCACTGTAAGTGTCTTCATCATATTTGGTAGTAAATAATTCCTACAAATAATTTTGTCTATTATTGGAAGAGCCAGTTCCAACAAGCACACTAAATATCACAACAAACCTTACAATTTTTCACTAGATTTACATGAATTCATTTACATGTTAAGGTGATCGGGCTCAACATGAAAAAAAACAAATGAATTATCGAAGAAAATTTGTTTCATCAAAGCAAATATGTTGGAACTTTTTGTTTCACCTTCACCCTCTCTCCCTCCTTAGCCACAAACGCTGCAAAAAACGTTGCCATTAGCTGCAACATTCCATGCTTTTGTTGCACATTTCATGAGAGGTTGCTCTGGTATACAAACAAAATCATGTCCACACATCTGACCACACTGTCCTCAGCCACTACAACAAATATGTTGTACCACACTTTACTGTTGTGCCACAAGATCACGATAACAGTGTGTTAAACCTTCAACCCAAATCGACCCCTCTACACCTGGCGACTTGCCTGACAAAATTCTTCTCAACATTGGTCAAACTGTATCTCGTTGTATGGCGAATTTCCTTCTTAGCTACCAAACCAAATTGGTCATCCTGCACACCATCCCATTCAATGATGGCCCAAGTCTATTCTCACTAACACAGCAACACACAATACAACATACCACATTTCCATGTCCAATCTATCTTAACGAAACGTTGAAAAGGAAATAGCACAAAATCCAATCAGCAGAAGTGACCGAAACCATCTCGTTAATACAATGATCACGAAATGGATGCACATATTCCTGTAACTGAAGTTCATAGGCATAGACTACAAGAATTTCTTCCACAAAAATGAATCTATAGACACAATGATCTGGATTTATGTAGGAACACAATAGAATAAACATATAACCATAAATACAAAGATGCAACGGAAATAACACTTCATTTCATTAATATCAAATAACTGAAATTTGCTTACAGACAGAATGGAAATAAACTAGCTAGGGCGCTGGTAGCTATCTCTGAGAAGAGATGTGGTGGCTACAGGCCTCTGAACTAAGTTACAATGAGGCTGAAGGGCTTATTTATTATTTAGAAACAATGGAAAACCCTAAACATCCAAAACCCTAACCCTAGGAGATGAAGCGCCAAAACTATGGGCCCCATTTGGGTAAATTGGTGTTTCAACTTCCCAGGGTTGTAACTTTGGCATATGATCTCTGTTTGATGTGAACCATACCTCGTTAGAAATATTTATTCGAGGAATACAAATTTTTAGTGAGAAGCATCAGTCCATGAACCCATGTTTCTCGTGGGTTTCCCAAAAAACGTCGTTTAAGGCCTCAAAACGGCTCCGAAAGTTCAGGACCCGAAAAATTGCTAAAAATAGTAAGTTGTGCCAAAACTAAAATATTGAAAGAGACAATGGTGGGGCCCCAAGTGGAATAGGCGGGTGACCACCAATATCCACCTAGATCATTCCTCCCCCCTTAGGAAGAAATGGTCCCCATTTCTTTAAGTTCCTCCATGAGATGAGGAAACTTCTACTGAACTTGGTCCCTGGTGAACCACTTTCCTTGGTGTAGGAGTTAGCCAGCTTTGACAACCCGATACAGTTGGATCTTCTGTTGGCGATTGTTCTTGATTTGCATGTCCATGATACAATCTGTGGTGGCTTATTCCATGCAGTCTGGGTTTAACTCTGTTGGTGTGATTCGTTCTGCAATGTCAGAAATGTCTAGTAGAGGTGGGAAGTAGGGACAAAGGCGGTCCACATTGAATACTTGGTGCAAACCAAGAAATGGTGGACTACTGAGCTTGAAGGCATTGTTCCCTACAGCCTTGGTGATGGTGTATCGCCCGTATCGGATTGGGAAAAGCTTGCGGTGGGGTCCAATGAGGCGCTCTTTCTGCAAATGTAGGCACACTTTGTCACCCACCTAGAAGTTGTGTGGTACCCGATGTTGATCATGGCATTGCTTGTACTTAGCATTGGTTCTGTCCAATATGGAATGAACCTATTGGTGGATGTGTTGAATGCACTCGATGAAGCTATTTCCTTTCTCAACTTCAGACTGGACATGAGCCAAATTGGCCTAAGTAGCTGCAAATGGCATGGCTACGTCAATGGGACATAATGGCTGGAATCCCAAGCCCACCTGAAAGGGGATGTGGCCAGTTGAGCTGTGGAGAGCCTGGTTATAACTATGTTGTACATAGGGGAGGCTCTCGTCCCATGTGCGTGGATGCTTTGAATTGTACATGCGCAAAATGTGTACAATCATTTTGTTGACGACCTCTGTCTGGCCATCTGTTTGGGGATGGAAAGCTGTGGACTTGGTGAGCTTGGTGTCTAGCATTTACCAGAGGCTGGACAAAAATGTGTTGAGGAACCTGCTATCCTTATCTGATATGATAAACTATGGGATCCCAAAGTTCACCTACACTCGTTCAAAGAAGAGTTTAGTAGTGGCTTCTGCTGTGATATTCTTCTTGCAGGCCACCATAATGGCCATCTTCGAGAATCTGTCGATGACCACGAAAACAAAGTCATTTCCATTCTTAGTAGAAGGCAGGGCTGACATGTAATCCATGGAGATGGATTCCCAAGGTCGACTAGGGGTAGGTAGCAAAGTATATAGGCCTTGCTTCTTGATGGTCAGTTCGATAATGGCACAAGCAATGCAGGATGTGATGTGTTTCCCGACATCCTTTCAAAGGTTCGGCCAATAGATATACTTCTGTAGTACTGCTACTATTTTCTCGACCGCAAAATGCCCAACGAATCAACTGTAGCATGCTTCCCATATCATCTTGGAATGCTCGCTTGAAGGAACACAAAGGTGTCCCAGGTGACATAAAAGTGAATCTTGGAGGTGAAAATTTGGAACTTGCGTACTCCCCAAGAGTGCCTTGTATGTGTGGCCAAATTCTGGGTCACTCGCGTAGAGAAGCGGCCAATCAAAAGTCTCGTGCCCACAAGAGTTGAGAACGGTGATGAACGCCACGATCGGTGGTCAAATGAGGCAGTCTACAACATAATTGGTGCTACCCTTCTTGTACTTGATGTTCAAATGAAACTGTTGCAGATATGTGGACCACTTCTGATGGCAATCATTCTGAAACTTCCCTTGTGTCTATATGAACTGCAGGGGCTGGCGGTCTGTGTGGATGATTGTTTCCTTCCCCAAAATGTAATGCTTCCATTTTTGACAAGCTTGCACAATGGAATACATTTCTTTGTCATAAGTGGGATACTTGCGAACTGTGTCAGATAATGTCTCATTGTGATATGCCAGTGGATGTCCCTGTTGAGTAAGAACTACCCCAATAGCATAGTCAGAGGCATCTGTATTGATCTCAAATGGTTGTTGCAAGTCTAGTAATGTGAGCACTCGGGCAGAACATAGGCGATTTTTCAATTCTGTGATTGTCTTCTGTTGAGATTCCGACCAAAAAAAAAATTATCTCGCTCCTCCCTTGGTGACTTGACTCAAGGGCCAAGTGATATGAGCGAATCCCAACACGAACCTACAGTAGAAATTAGCAAGACCCAGAAAGTTGCGAAGCTTTGTTATAGTGGTTGGGGCTGGGCAATCCCAAATGACTTGGATCTTGGTTGGATCCACATGCACCCCCCTTTCATTAATAATGTATCCAAGATATTGAACCTGAGTCATGCCAAAAGTGCACTTCTCCAAATTGGCACACAACTTGTGTTGTCGCAATGTTTGGAGAACTTGTAAGATGTGGTGGAGTGCTCTTCCCAAGTATGTCTGAAGATCAGAATGTCATCCAAGTACACCACTATAAATGAGTTGGTGAATGGCCGCAAGATGTCGTCCATCAACATCATGAAGGTTGGAGGAGCATTTGTCAACCCGAAAGGCATGACCAACCATTCGAAAAGGCCTTCCTTGGTTATGACGGTAGTCTCCAACACATCGGAGGGTTCGATTGGTACCTGGTGATACCCAGATGTAATATTCCAAAATTTTAGCCTTCAAGCTAAATGGAATATTAGAGTTGTTTTATCACTAGGTAGGTGAATAAATGGGTAGGGAGGCCCATTAACCTCTTTTCTAAGGATCAATAACACTCCTAATGTGAAAGGAGTAAGAATAAGCAGCTAATTTGAGCACCCTTGGGTGTGAAAAGAGATGGTATCATGTTGAATCAGTCAACTTTGACAAAGTCAACAAAGTTGTCTATATACATTGAACTTCCTTGATGGACAACGCAGTTTTGGTGGAGGACAACTTGCATGAGCTTGATGGCACATGTGGATGGGACCCAATGTAGAGAAGTTCACTCACTATATATGGAGAGGATGGGAGCCTTTTTTATTCATGCTTTGTATTTGATCTTTTGATCTTGTCTATTTATGCTTGGCTTCCTCTTGTTGTTTAGCAGGGTTGTAGTGCTATTGAGCACAGGGTGTTCCCGAGCGGGAATCCCACCACTTCCCTTGAGAGGTTTCTTGGGTGAGCTTGTCTTGTATTGCTCCACATCCAAGCTTGAGGCCAAGCACCATTCTCCAGTCCCATCGTTATTTCTGTAGAAGAATACTGCTAAGTTACAAGGTGTTGTAGTGGAGGATTGTTACACCACTTCCGAGTCTATTTCTCAGTAGAAGGTGCCTTCCTTCTCTTGAGATATCAGCTAGGAAGATTTCTGAGCATATTTCACATCTTGGTAGTAGGCCAGAGTACTCCTTATCTCCTACAGCATAGTCCCTTACAGGAACTGCGTCATTTTTTATAGAGTTGCTGCAGCAGGGTTAAGGCCCTTATTTCTGAGCTAGTTTCCTAGGGAAAGGGCCAACCCTTCTCCTAGAAAGCTAGAGGAAGGGATCATCATCCCTATTTGTATTATTCAGATATATTTCTATAATTTTGCAATAAGACTATATTTTCTGAGCTGAATATTCTGATCTGCTCTTTTTGTACCCATGCTTTCAAGAAACCCTTGTCGGGTTACCTTATAATGCAATAAGGAGGCCAAATATTAATTTTCTTGGCATATTGTTCCATAAAGTTCTAGATCCATGTTATTTTATCATTATACTATAGAAACCCTCATAAAATAACATTCTACATGCTTCATTATTTTTCTGCATAACATAAGTCATGGGATTTGGCTATTTTTAAGCTGATATGAAGTCGAGAGGTCTGTTTAACATATAAAAAGGGATTTATTTCTGATCCCCTTTTGTATTTGAGGGCCTAACATCATATGCTAAGGGAACCAAGCATTATTTCACCCAGTAAAAACATAGATATTCAGAAATAACGTTTTCAGGGTCTATTTGCTGCATTTTCCCCACTTGGGAATGTGTAGAAATTATTCTTTTGCTGTTGTTTCACTCATTTTATGGCTATGTGTTTTTGAACACATCATATGAGTATATTTTTCACTAAACATCCATCATTATGTTCAGATATTTTTGAAGCTCCAACTTAAGAATATCTTAAGATATTCTTATTGTTGTAGAAAATCTCTTGTTTGGGATATTATAGTCGTATCAAAGCATGGTCTTAGCTCAGCCTGTGGATCTCAACCATGTAGCTACCAAGAGAAGGAGATATGAATAGAAATAAGACTCCTTTATGTGGAGGAAGAAGGGAAGATAGGCTTACAAATCTTCTTCCAAAATCTATGCAGTGCATCTATGAAGATCTTAAGAAGATGAGAGGAGAGATGGAATCTCCTGAGGAGTTTATATCTAGAGCCAGATCTAGATTGGTACATGATAGGTGTGAGCATGCAGCTACACCCTATTATGCACAGCGCAGTCAAATGCCCAGATCTGCAATGAAAGAGATGAAAGAAGAGAAAATGCCAAGGAGGGGGACTCTTAGTAATTTTCTACAAGAGTATGAATCTCAAAATGAAAAGTTTAGAGATCATATTGCTTTCAAAGAGTTTTGCAAGATCAAGGTGGAGAGGAGCAAGATACATGACATGGATATGTTTTCTCTATCTACCCTTAATAGATCCCCAACTTGTTCAACCAAAGCTTGGGTGGAGGAGTTGTATACTTATTTGCAACAGCACCAAGTTTCTGAAGATGAAGCCATCAGAGTTGCGGTGCTGCACTTTGAAGGTAATTCCTATGCTTAGTGGATATTTGAGTCATTTTCATTGAAAAATGTTAATACTTCTTCTTTTGCAAAGTTCACTAAAAGATTGGTAGAAAGGTTTGACAAAAAACATGAGACAATCAAACCAATGAAACTTTTGCATAAGTTGGGAGGACCTGCAAACCCAAAACCACTTCAGAAACCTATTGGAGGAGATCACATCTTGCATGATACCTTGCTAGAGGCAAGATCCTTGTTTCATAACCTTGGACAAGAGGACATGAAGGTTCCTTTTGCAAAGGAGGATCCTCTTATTGGACAATTACCTCCAATTCATATTGAAGATGAAGAGAAGGATGGGGGTTATAGCGTTGTCACATCTAGAGCATATCTAGTGCCTCATGCAGAGGAAGGAGGATCACATGCTCCAACCGGAGGATTTCTTGTGTCATTACAAGAAGTTCCCCAGGATCTCACATATGGAAGGCAAAGTAAAATCAATGAGAAGCATGATTTTGAGATGATATTGATGGAAGGAGGAGGTAGGGAGGAAATACATCATCATTTGATGAGGATCACACACCCCTATCTATTTCAGAGACCTAGTGCAAGTAGGAGGAAGATTGGTTTGTGTTGTGAGGGCAAGGGAAAAGTTGCCCAACCATATGAACAGTCTTCTCTTACCATTGATGTCTCACTCTATGGAGGCATTCCAGCAGGAAGGCCACCAGATCTGAAGTTGGTAAGAGAAATCTTTCCATTTGATTCACCACTCTTGGATTTTGGAGAGGTGAAGAGTTTTGAGGGAGACTTTGGCATGAGGGATGTCAAATTAGTAGGCAACAGCATGAGGAGAGATTCACATGCCAGATCACCAGCGCTGTCTCTTGGGAGGATTGATCCATATTGGAGGTCTCAACTCTTGGTACAGTACGCCAAGGATCTTGGTGCTTGCATGATTCTTGATGACCCTAATGGAGATGACAAATATATGGTGGATGATATGGTCATCTATTCTTATGGCAGAGTCTTCTTGACTAGAGCTTCTAAGCTCAAGGAGAAGCTGCTACATGCAGCACATGAGAACTTCTTTTCCATGCATTTTGATGCATAGCTTTCCTTGGCATAGGAGTTCATTTGGGAGGGCATTCAGCATGACATATTTCAAAATATGGGGAGATGCATAGCCTGGATGGTGATAGAGAGGAGGTCACAGCCACTTCCCTACTCTTTGGAGGAGAGGGAGAATTTCCAGTTGAGCCATTTCAGCTCAAGACCTCAAGTACACGATGAAGAATGTACAATTTCACTTTATGTTTTGTCCTTCTTTTAGTTATATGAGCAGCATATTGTACCAAGAAGGATCACTCCTTCTTTCATATTGTATAATGATGTACTTGAATCCATTTGTAGCATTGAGATTGGCTATCTCCTTGGTGGTTTGTGGGGAAATCCACATGATTTTTGGTGTGCACCATTGACACCACTTTGTACTTTCATATTTATATCTTGTAAGATGATTGTGGCAGCAAAAAAGTGGTTGTAAAAGCACTTGTTTTTGTTTAATTTGGTGCAGACAAAGGATGCACTACACTGGTTCCATGTGTTGGACCTTGATCCACTTTCCGGATGTCATATGACAACTTGTTCCTATTGGTTTTTTCTTCCATGTATTGCTGATATTTCTATGTTCATGGGGAGCTTTGTTTGGAAAGCGGGATATGAGTTGAAGATGCCCATTGGGAGTATGATTCTCCCTACTTTTCATTATGCATGTTTCATGAGCAGCAATGGGCAGCCCATGATTGCCAAATTACACTTCTCTTCTTCATATGGGAGGAGCCATATGAAGAACTTGAGTTTTTGGAGGAGGCACTTCATGGTTTATTTGTTTGGTGGGGTAGCTTGGGAAACTCTTGGAGGTCATGATATTTCAGCCCAAGATTAGCAATAGCCCCATACTTATCATGAATGGAGAGAGAGACCACTTGGTTGGGAGGATCCAATCTCTCCATGCAGCCCCAACACACTGTATAAACTGGGGGTTGAGGATCTTTTTGAGCTAACTAGATTGGCTCATTTCATTTGGATGATAGCATGGGTGTGGAAGCCACTCATTGGGAATAATATTCCCCATGTTCATCATCACTCCTACCTTGAGGAGGCCATTGGAAAAAAAGGAGGTTTCCACTTACATCTTCCATCTTTCTATGATGTAAGCCATATGGTTTTGCATGCTTGGGAGGAAACATTCGAGGATAGATTTGTAGCAGATCATTTTGAGCAGTGGTGGGGATTATTGATGAAGTGGCCACAAGAAGAGGAGGGGAGGATTTTTCTCTCCTTATACAGTTGTTTGAGGAAAAGCACCATTTTGGAGGGGAGGACTGTAATATTCCAAAATTTTAGCCTTCAAGCTAAATGGAATATTAGAGTTGTTTTATCACTAGGTAGGTGAATAAATGGGTAGGGAGGCCCATTAACCTCTTTTATAAGGATCAATAAAACTCCTAATGTGAAAGGAGTAAGAATAAGCAGTTGATTTGAGCACCCTTGGGTGTGAACAGAGATGGGATCATGTTGAATCAGTCAACTTTGACCAAGTCAACAAAGTTGTCTAGATACATTAAACTTCCTTGATGAATAGCACAGTTTTGGTGGAGGAAAACTTGCATGAGCTTGATGGCACATGTGGATGGGATACAATGTGGAGAGGTTCACTTGCTATATATGGAGAGGATGGGAGCCTTTGTTATTCATGATTCGTATTTGATCTTTTGATCTTTTCTGTTTAGACTTGGCTTCCTCTTGTTGTTTAGTAAGGTTGCAGTGTTGTTGAGCACAGGGTGTTCCCGAGTGGGAATCCCATCTCTTCCCTTGAGAGGTCTCTTGGGTGAGCTTGTCCTATATTGCTCCACATCTAGGCTTGAGGCCAAGCACAATTCTTCAGTCTCGACATTATTTCTGTAGCAGAATATTGCTGAGTTGTAAGGTGTTGTAGTGGAGGATTGTTACACCACTTCCGAGTCTGTTTCTCAGTAGAAGGTGCCTTCCTTCTCTCGAGAGATCAGCTAGGAAGATTTTTGAGCATATTTCACATCTTGGCAGCAGGCCAGAGTACTCCTCATCTCCTACAGTGCAGTCCCTTGTATGAACTACGTCATTTTGCATAGAGTTGTTGCAACAGGGTTAAGGCCCTTGTTTTTGAGCTAGTTTCCTAGGGAAAGGGCCAACCCTTCTCCTGGAAAGCTAAAGGAAGGGATTCTCATCCCTATTTGTATTATTCAGCTATATTTCTATAATGTTGTAGTAATACTGCATTTTCTGAGTTGAATATTCAGATCTACTCTTTTTGTACCCACGCTTTTAAGAAACCCTTATTGAGTTACCTTATAATGCAATAAGGAGGCAAGATCTTCATTTTCTTGGCCTATTGTTCCATAAAATTCCAGATCCATGTTGTTTTATCATTATACTATAGAAACCCTCATAAAATAACATTTTACATGCTTTAGTCTTTTTCTACATAACATAAGTCATGGGATTTGGCTATTTTTAAGTTGATATGAAGCCGGGAGGTATGTTTAACATATCAAAAGGGATTTCTTTCTGATCGCCTTTTGTATGTGAGGGCCTAAGATCATATTATAAGGGAACCAAGTGTTATTTCACCCAGTAAAAACACATATATTCAGAAATAACGTTTTCAAGGTCTATTTGTTGCATTTTCCCTACTTGGGAATGTGTAGAAATTCTTCTTTTGTTGTTGTTTCACTCATTTGATGGCTACGTGTTTTTGAACACATCATATGAGTATATTTTTCACTGAACATCGATCATTGTGTTCAGGTATTGCTGAAGCTCCAACTTAAGAATATCTTAAGATATTCTTATTGTTGTAGAGAATCCCTTGCTTAGGATATTACACTAGACTTCAAGTCGATCTTGTTGAAATATTTTTCCCCTTTGAGCTGCTCTAGAATTTCATCAATCCTTGGGATCGGGTACCTATTCTGGACAGTGATCTTGTTTAGCACCCAATAGTCAATACAGAGTCTCCACGTCCCATCCTTCTTCTATACCAACATGATCGGGCTCCCACAGGGTGATGAACTTGGTCGAATGTGACCTTTATACAGCAACTCTTGAATCTGCCTTTTGATTTCATCAAGCCCATAACATAGCCGATAGACCCCGCTCCATTGCTGCGGCGGACTAGGGTCGCATCAATCGGTGTCAATTCGATAGTGAGAACCCATGTGGGTGAGATGAAGATGTCCCCATACTCCTCCACAACCTTGTCCATTTTTTGTTATCGTGCATGTGATTCTGCCGGGAGGTCGCGGGTCTCATGCGTATTCTTCTTCTCTCGCGCATCATCAGAAAACAAATTTCCGGTTTTGGGAAATGAGCTTACTACATCGTTTCTTTGGCAAAGAAATCCTCAAAGAGATAGCGACAGAGGTGGCATCAGTATTCGTACAACTTATTTCCTAGTGTAACAATAACAAGCAGCAAGGGCGAGACCTCATACACAAGACAGATGCTTACACAAGTATGGTTGTCCTAATAATACATCAGAAACATCAATAGGAGCAATGTCACATAATACCTCATCCGTGAAGGGCTTGATGCTATAGGGAAGGCAGCACTGCTGGCTGACGCGGAGATCTTGTCCTTGGTGAAGCCACCCGATGATGTATGGATGTGGGTGAATTGTGGTCAGCAAGCCCAACCGCTTCACGGCGTCTACTGAAGAGGTTCTTTTGGTTCACATTGTCCACAATGCACTATACCGAGGAGCCCTTTACCCACATCTGGGAGTGGAAGAGACGTTCCTCCTCCTCTGGATCTTCCAGTTCCTCCTTCTGGATCGTCGTAGTGGCAATAGTGGCGTTGGGCTCTTCATCAATAATCTGTTTCCCTTTGTCATTCCCCTTTTTAGGTTCTAATTCAAAGTCGAAGCATGCATCTGACTCAGAAGCCCTCATTTTGGCTACCGACAACTGCTTGGCCCAACACTCACTTGTGTTTTGAGTGGAGCTCTTATGGAACTCACACCACTTTCCCATGTCCTTCTTTGGCTTTGTGGCATTGTTCTTTGCTTGTGGCTTTGACAGGTTGTCTTGAGCCTCCATGCCTTGGCTTTGTCCTTTGTTCTGCAGTTTGGTAGCACCTTTCCCTTGCTTTTGATTCATAGATCCAAAGTCTCGCTTCTTCAGTTTGAATTTCTGCTCAATCTTGGCAGCATATCGGTATGTCGTACCAAGCAAGGAGATGTTGAGGAACTCAATTTTCTCCTAAATGTATCTATGGAGACAACTGGGATACTTTAGCACCATATGTTTCTTTGAAACTTTGATACCAAACTTTGTGCACAGGGTATGGAACAGATTCATCAGCTCATGCACATCTTGATCCCTTTATTGTAGCAGCGTGGTCCATTGTATGTACTTGTCCTCATAGCTCCCCACGGGATAGTATTGTTCCTTGATGGCGTCTCGGAAATAATTCCAAGTGGGTACGGCTAAGAATAGAGAGGGTTTTGTCTCGTCCTTTTTCTCACAATAGGTTTCCTAGTAGTCCTTGACATGGGGGGTAGCTTTGAGAAGTGAAAAAATAATTTTCTCCTGGTCAGAAAAGTCATGAACTGAGAAATATACTTCTAATAGATTCAACCATCTATCTACGGAATCTGCATCTATTTGACCCTCAAATATGGGAATGTCAAAATTTACTTGTAGCTTAAATGGAGTCGCACCTCCAGAGTGGCTGCTAGATGTAGATGCGCTACCGGTGGGCAGCCGTTGAAGGATCTGGGCAAAGTTATCCATCATCGCGTTCCTTTTTTTTTTTAGGGCCTCCTCGAGCAATATTTTGATAGCATCTCCTTCTCCCTCGTCTTTATTTTCGTTCCCCATGGGCGTCCATCAGGGTTTGCGAGGTTGATCTTGAAAAGGTTCCACCAGATCGAGCCCTAACTCCTTATACCCCGACGTTGTTGGGGACATGCAAAGAAGGATCAAGAAAAAGTAGACCACTTTGATACCACTGATCCGGATTTATGCAGGAATGCAATAAAATAAGCATATAACCATAAATACAAATATGTAATAGAAATAACATTTCATTTCATTAATATCAAAGAACTGAAATTTGCTTACAGACAGAATGGAAATAAACTAGCTAGGGCGCTCATAGCTATCTTTGAGAAGAGATGCGGTAGCTACAGGCCTCTGAATTGAGTTCCAATGAGGCTCAAGGGCCTATTTATTATTTAGAAACAATGGAAAACCTTAAACATCCAAAACCCTAAACCTAGGAGATGAAGTGCCAAAACTATGGGCCCCGTTTGGGTAAATTGATGTTTCAACTTCCCGGGGACGTAACTTTGGCATACGATCTCCGTTTGACGCGAACCATACCTCGTTAGAAATATCTATCCGAGGACTACAAATTTTAAGTGAGAAACATCGATCCATGGACCCATGTTGCTCTTGGTTTTCTCAAAAAATGTCATTTAGGGCATCAAAACGACTCCAAAAATTCAGGACCTAAAAAATTGCTAAAAATAGTAAGTTGTGCCAAAACTAAAAAACTAAAAGAGACAATGGTGTGGCCCCAAGTGGAATAGGCGGGTGACCACCAATATCCATATGGATCACACAAAAGCAACCACAGGATCTCCATGACCTGCCCATTGACACAAGGACTATAGTGATAGTAAAAAATGGGGCAAAATCGCTACCACATACAATATTAAGTGAAATCGACAAAGAAATGGACCTGAGCCTCAAGGCATAAAAAATAAGACTTAAAAAACACTACCAAGATAAGAATGCACCTAGAAGACATCAAACAGGCATTGGATCGATCTGATATTTTAATGCATCAGATAACATTTAGCAATCCTTGCAAGACTGCCAAGTGAGCACCCCCTGTCGACTAGAATTGATCATTTCTCCATTGTTCATTTCTCCACCATTCTTCTAGTTCAATACCTGACCACTTAATCACTAGAATTTCGAAGAGAGAAATATTTATGATTATAGTAAGAGGATATATCAAAATATATGACATTGAGGGTCTGCATAATGAATTGCCCTGAGAAAAGAGGTAGTGTTAAAAGAGAGTAGTATACAATAAGGAATACGAAAGTGAAAGGATAAATGGAAACATTTGTGACAATACAACTCAGCTCCCTAATTGAGTTATCCACGCTCACCATGCTTCAAACAGATGCTTCAAAAAACACAAAAAAAAGAAATGTGTATTTGGTCTTCAATACATATGGAGCCTCGTTGACAATTTTAATAAGGAACCTCGCGTCTTTGGCACAACACCATTTTCTTCGTGATGACACCATAACTCCTTCACCGCACACTCCTCTAATTTAATTCCGAGTCCATCAAGATAATTTCCGGTAGCATTTCCCTATGGATCTATCGAATCTTGCAATCCACACAGTTGCTCTGACTATGGCCGAAGTGATGGGTTCTTCCTCGTTGTTTGCGTTGACTCCATACAACCCTTCCACAATAGCGGTTTCTAAGTCAACAAAGTTTGTTACGATGAAACCATTTTTCCAACAGACAGACAAATCCACCATACTAGATGAGGCTATTGGCTATATCAAATCTCTCTAGAATTCATTTAAAGCGCTACAAAATCAGATACCAGAGAAGACTCAATCTGTTTCCACGAAGGAATTAAAATCATTCGAACTGTAGGACTCCACGAAACCAGTCGTTGATAACTAGAAATGACATTCTCATTCAATATCATCTTCGATTTATGATACTTTACAAACCTGCTCATCCCCAAATTTTGTGCTCAACATTTGTTCGATGGTTCTTTTTCCTTGTTTGCTGGATGATTACATTGGCTCTCATTTGAGAATGTTTCTCCTTTGTCACACCACAACGGTCAATGATTAAACCACCAAGAAGTGACTTCTTCTCACCATGGGCTCATAGATTCATCATGCTAACCACTCTACAGGAAATCCACATCACTCTGCACGCTTGTTCCTCCTCACACAACTCCTCCGCACACTTGGATCTGTAACTCAGATACACTAGCAGCCACCATGCTTCATCAAATTCTCAACGGTCAACTCCCACAGGTGAGCACTTCTCCCTCAAGATCTGTGGTCCATGTTTCTGCTATGCCAAAGAACAAAAAATGGAAAATAATAGGGAAGAAAAAATTCGAATTCCTCTATAGCAGATATCAATTGTGTATGCAGTTTCTCCACTAATTCATGCATCGCGGTGAATAACTGGTCGATTATTACAGCTCAAACAACCAGAGATACATAATGATTTTCCCCCAAATAGATCACATCTCGCTTAAGTAAAAATAAGGGTTTCGTAAGGAGAAAGAGAAGTAACGACATCATCACCTATACAATTCAGTGCATCGTTGTCAAAGAAGTAATGATGAGGAGGAGTGTTTGGTGCAAAAAAAAAGCTTGGAAGGAAATCTCTAAGCTTCTAACCTGCTAAAGCATGCATCGTTAATATGTTCAATTGAAACAGGTGAGATCCGATCCGATCGGCCTTTGAGATCTGACATGCCTACATGCCTCGATCGGGCATCAGATCCATGTTAGATTGTATCACAATTCTCTAATAAGAGTTGCACCAACATCCTCACGCAGCACATGCAGTTACCGTGCCTCCACGCAGCACATGCAGTCATTGTGCCTCCACGCTGTTGCACTCTCCATGTAGCACACGCAGTCATCGTGTGCTCCAATACACCTCTGCCCAAACAAATGGACAACCAAAAAAAAAAACTAAAACAAAATATACTCTCTTATTTCCCTCAGCCCAGGAGGGGTTGAGGTCAAGGCTTGCATGAGCTCTGATACTAAGATAAAATCTAAATATGCACACTATATTGTATCAATCAAAAGGATTACATATATATACATGACGTATAGTCTCAAGATAGGAAAACTATCTTGGATGTACAATAAGTTGGTTGAGAGAATATCTCAACCACACACTAAACTAGGAATATTTAGATTTAGCTACCTCCTATGATATAGGAACCAACTCCTTACATAGAGATTCAACACTGCAGACAAGTAGGAATTACATATTCGAACAAATCACTGTTAAGAAGGTGTAGCTCTCTATAAGTTGTAGTATCTAAAGTCGAACATTGTTGTATTACTAATGGCCATTAGTACAATTTAATATGGACCTTTCTATTTCTTTAAATAGATTATATTAAAGAAAAATATCAAGGAAAAAACTATACTTGTACATAAAAGTGGGTTATGAGTAACTTGATTTGGTTAATTTTACCTAAGTCACTCTAACACCTATATCCAACTTAGCTTTATATATATTAAGCTTCAACAATAATATAATTTCTTTTAATTCTAAAAAAGGTTTGTATGTCAAGCAATTTGATTTATTTTGTGATATATCTGAAAATAAGATGTATTAGACTTGAAAAAATCATTGGTTATCAAGACTTCAGAAAAAAATTGACAACTTTATCTCAATTTTAAATAAATTATCAATTTTATTTAATTTTTTTAATTATTTATTTATTTATATAAATTGATTGAATGAAAATGTTTAATTAGATGGTACAAGATAAGAGATTACATATTTTCTATATTGAACTAGAAAGAACCTCCTCATAAAAATTAGTTATATTCTAATTAAATACACTTTATTTGAATCAACCTGAGCCTTTGCTTTGCACAATATTTTCTAATTCATTTAGTTAGTAGTTTTTGTCGCTAGCTTTTCCCTTGAATGTTTGACTTTGAAAATCTAAAATATATGGCCTCAAGAAGATCAACACTGTATCCTTTTGAAATTTTTATTCCCCTTACATCTTAGAGCATTTGATTAGTTTTTTCAAATCCTTCTTTCCTTTCCTTTCATTCTCATCTCTATCTTAATGTCTTAACATCATCATCGTTGCATGCCTCCCTCCACAATATTCCAGCTTCCAATATTTTGATTCAAAATAAATGATTGGACTTTCAATTGAATTATTTGAATTGTAATAAAGAATAGTCTCCAACATCTTTAACATCTTTTATCATATATGTACCATGCATCAAGAGAAACTTGATATGCAAACTTCTTTTAAGGTGAAAAAACTTGCAAAACATTTCCGATTTAAGAGATTTAGTTCCTCTCCACACACACACACACACACACACACACACATATATATATTACTTTTTCCAATGCATAAATGTGATTGAAATAGTTTAGAGAGTAAAATATTTTAAAATTTACATTTTCAAATGCATAAATGTCATTGAAATAATTTTAGAGGGTAAAATATTTTATTTATAAACATATTGACCATATTAAAATGTCTTTCAATTATAAATATAGTTTTAAATACATGGCAACATTAAATAACCTTGCATAGTAAAATATTTGTATTTATTTATTTTGACTGCAACTTATAAATTTTTGAGTGGAGAGGCCCATTCCTTACATTCTACACCCAAGTACCACGAGATGTATAAGTTCCTTTCCTCACCCTTTAGAATAAAAATAAAAATAAAAATAAAAAATTGTGTTCTAAATAGAAAAATAATGTTGAGTATAATTTTTAAAAATGAATATGTTGTAAAGTAACTAAAAATAAAAATATTGTGGGATTCAAATGTTAAAATCCTATACTTTTCAAAAATATTTCAACAAGAGATTTCAATAAACTATTTGATGATGTATCTTAGCTAATTTATGTGGATATCAACTTCATATATATAGAAGAAAAAAATAAGTTTTGTGGTTACAAGTTTTATTTGATCCTATGTATACTCTATTTAGCATTCAAAAATAGAATCTAAACAATGAAATATAACACATTGTGTTTTGTACTTAAGATGGATCTAGGGTGGTATATCAAGAATTAAATGAATTACACTTCCTCAATTTATAAAAATTAAGCGAATTATTTTACTTTTTATTACTTCTTCCTTCTAGGAATTGAAATATTTTCCTATGGTCAACACTAATAATGTATTTTTTTTCTATGTATCTATATGCTTATATATGAAGTTGATAGTGAAATATATTATGTAACATGGACATTTAAATAGTTTTTTCCATGTCTCCTCGATAATGGCTTGTAATATTACCACATCTTCTTCATTCTAGGCTATATTATTGACAGTAAACCCAATAAGTATAGTGAGAGTGACATAATTGATTTTTTTAATACTTTTAGTTAAACTTAATTAAATATGTTTATTCATATATTCTTAAAGGATTTAAATAAATATTTATATTGTTTAACATATAATGATACCATTCATCACATCTACCACACTTTTACTACAACTCATTCAACTAACATTAACAAGTTTCCTACATAGGTGGATGATAAGTCGAACTTCCAACCATTGGGATGATAATAATTGTAAAATTGTTTGGAAAATTATTAGAGATGCCCCTAGAAAAATGGTTAATCTTGAAAAGGTAACTATTTATAGATCTCTTATCAAAATGAAGAAAAAATTGTATATAAATAGGAGGAAATAACACCTTTTTGAATTTTGTAAAGTTAACCATAAAAATATTTTGGAGGAAAATTCTTAATCATAAATCAAAAGAAAATAATTTGATTTCCTTAGAAAAATTTGATATCTATCTTAACAATCTTTGTGATTCCCTTGGAGCGATGGGAACTATCCTAGACACTCCTATAAAGTAGAATATATTCTCTTTGGAAGACATTGAGTTCGGAATTAAGCAACTCACTAATTGGAAAGATATGGCTATTAAATTATATCACACTGAAACTCTCAAAATTGGAAGGGGTTTCCTTATATCTCAGGTACGCAAACTTCTCAATCTACCAACAAATTAAGGCGTCACTAATCCTTTGATGCAAAGCCTTTTTCTTCCCATCTTTAAAAGTGGGTATAAAACATTTCCTCTAACTACAGGACCATTATGATTAGCGACATTTTAGCCAAGTTGTATGGACTCATTTTGGAAGTAAGATTAGCTTTTGGCTTGAAAACCATGGTAAAGGAGCTAAAGGTAAATATGGATTTAGGAGACAGCACTCAACTATAGACCATCTTGTTACTCATAGGATAATTATAGAGTTAATATTAATTAATAAGACTGATCTCTTTTATTTTTTTGTTGACTTTAGAAAAGCTTATGACATTGTCCCGTGACGCAGCAAAGCAAAGGTCAGTGCCCAATGGAGGGATGGTCAACAGCTTCGTGGCTCTATCATCTTTTCCCCTTGGACTGCCCACGTGGCTCTTTTTATCTTCCTTTATATTTATTTATCAATTTCAAAGAAATTGACAAATAAACGTATTCACAACTACCGAATGTTATATTATAATTTCCCACTGGTATATATAGATATCCCCAAACTTTATAACCAAGGTTTATAACTTCACACGTTAGATGTATATTCCGCGTGCCTTATATAAAATCCCGACACTTTATAATAATTAAATCTTCAGCTTTATATTTATACACCATTCTTGGAACCAAACTTTATAAAAAACTTTTGGATCGGGCCCACATAACATAATCAACCGCTCGTATCATACCTGGCTTAACTTCTGCTCACCTTCATTAAACTCTAGGCAGTTTCAACGCGCGATCACCGTTCGATGTCATGCCTCCAGATCAAAGGCTCACGTGCATTCCACTCGGCGTCCACAGTCGGAGTTTAATGCGTGAAGGCGCACTTTAATTGGTGGCTTCCAATACCGCCCAGGACACGCGTCGCAATTCCTATGGAATCGCTGCCCGACCGAAGATTACCACTTATGGTCGAAAAGTGGTGCGGAATGGTTCGAAAATCGCTCGTGGTTTTGCTACAATGATTTACCAAGGGTGTACGTCAAGTTTGCGCTCGCCTCGGTTGTTAACTCGGGTTAAATCTCCAGTTCCGGTCTTCAATTAACAATGAAACAACGCCATCTCTTTGTTCGGGATTTCCAGCAATATTAACCAGAATTCTTACATAGACCCCGCCTATGAGTGGGGTTACATTCACAGGTTATCCAGCTACTTCCGAGAATTCAAAGACAAAGAATCGGGATTACCAGTACACAATCGCCCACAGTTAAACGATCTTTCACAAAATTAACATTTCAAGACAATGTATAATAGACAGAAATTGAAATCCATTCAACTGGAAGCAATTGTTCATACACAGGGTTTATTATAGAAAATCTCTTCTAATATATTTTTCTTTTTCCCCCAATGCATCCGAGGGAATTCATTTATATACATAAACATATTTCCTTTTGGTTCCTCTGCGAGGACCGTTATGGAAATTCAAGAGCCTCATTACAATTATTTGAAAACTAAATAAGACAGATAGCTTTAATCTAAGGCTATTCGAATTCTACCTCTCTAACTACTCTAAATGAAACAATCAGCTGGGTATTGACACCTAGCTGTTACAATTCAACTGTTCTTGAACCCTCCTGGCCACAACATGTGGACAAAATTCCTACATTGCTGGCAAGTGTCCAATGCCCCTGCATCAGACTCCCAAGGGCAATCTTCTTCATGGCTCATGTCCATGAGCTCCTCCACTGATCTGCCTATCTTCTGCAACATTCCTTCAGTCATCCAAGTGGCATCCTCCTCTAGCTTATCCTTCCATTTGATCAAGTACTGGAAGTACTCTTGTCCTCTGGTCTTCCTGAATACTCTTTTGTCCAATATCTTCTCTGGTTGCAATGGCTGTGCTGGAGGTAGCTGCTCTTTCCACTCAATCCGATCCTTGTCTGCTGATCCTTCTTCTGCACTATCATCTTCATACTTGTACAAATCTGCAACATTAAAAATGGGAGATATTCCAACATTAGGTGGCAATTCAATCTCATAAGCATTTGCAGAAAATTTCCTAAGTATCTTGCATGGCCCAATCTTTTTGAACTTCAACTTGTTGTACTGCTTCTTTGGGAATCTCTCCTTTCTCAAGTGCGCCAAAACCTGATCTCCTACTTCAAAATGAACTTCTCTTCTGCTCAAGTATGCTCTGTTTTTATATTTGATGCTACTACCTTGTAATTTCTGTTTCACTTGTTCATGTATGGCCTGGATCTCTGAAGCAAATTCCTCACCATCTGCACTCCTTAACTCTGCTCTTCCCAAATTTCTTAACTCTGATATTCCTCTCGGGTGCATTCCATAAAAAATATGAAATGGACTCTGCCCTGTGCTTCTGTTTGGTGAGTCATTGTATGCATATTCTGCTTGGGGAAAAATATGATCCCACTGCTTGGGATGCTCTCCTGCAAGACTTCTTAACAAATTTCCCAGACTCCTATTCACTACCTCAGTTTGTCCATCAGTCTGAGGATGATAAGCTGAGCTGAAACTTAGTTGAGTACCAAGTTTCTTCCACAATGTCCTCCAAAAGTGACCCACAAATCTGGTGTCTTTGTCTGAAACAATACTCTTGGGTAACCCATGCAATCTAACAACTTCTTTGAAGAACAAGTTGGCAACATGGGTGGCATCACTAGTTTTATAACATGGAATAAAATGTGCCATTTTGGAGAATCTATCCACCACAACAAAGACTGTATCATTCCCTCTCTGAGTCTTGGGCAACCCTAGAAAAAAATCCATATTCACCATGTCCCAAGGCATGTCTGGAATAGGTAAGGGAGTGTACAATCCTGCGTTCTGGCTCCTTCCTTTGGCATATTGACAAATCTTGCAATTCTTCACAAACTTGTCCACTTATGTTCTCATTTTGGGCCAGAAATAAAAGTGACTTAGCTGCTCATAAGTCTTTTCAGTACCAAAGTGTCCAGCATGTCCACCACTATGCTTTTCTTTGATCAAATTTTCTCTCATGGAACATTTTGGTATATACAGTTGGTTCTTTCTGAATAACAAGTCTTCCTGCAGAAAAAAATCCAGCCACTGACTTCTATCTGTTAGAACAGGGTTACTACATGCTTCAAATGCTTCTTTAAAATCAGGATCTGTTTTATACAATTCTTTGAGAAAATCGAATCCTGCAATTTCAAAATTAGTCTCTTGAACAAGCAAATGTCTCCTACTCAAAGCATCAGCTACTTTATTGGCTTGGCCACTTATATGTTTCAAAACAAAATTAAAACTTTGGAGATACTCAACCCATTTAGCATGCTTATGTTTCAACTTGGGCTGCTTTACAATATACTACAAAGCATGATTGTCAGAATATAATACAAATTCCCTAGACATCAAATAATGTCTCCACTTATTTAGTGCTTGAACAATTGCATAGAATTCCTTCTCATAAGAGGAATAATTTCTCCTAGTGTCATTTAGCTTTTCACTGAAATATGCCACAGGCCTATCATCCTGACTCAACACAGCTCCAATGGCTTCTCCACTGGCATCACATTTTACTTGAAATGGTTTAGCAAAATCAGGCAGAATCAAAACAGGCTTCTCTGTTATCTTTTGCTTCAAAAATTCAAAGTTTCTTTCTGCTTCAGTAGTCCATTTAAATGGTTGTTTTCTCTTCTTTATGGTCTCAATTATGGGTGCATTAATCTTACTAAAGTTTCTTATAAAATTTCTGTAAAAAATAGCAAGTCCATGGAAACTCCTTACCTCAAAGACATTTATGGGTGAAGGCCACTTTACAATTTCCTTAACCTTTTCTAGGTCCATCTTCAATCCCTCTGCAGAAACAAAAAAACCCAAATACACCAACTCCTCTTTCATGAATGAGAATTTCTTCAAATTTATCAGCAATTTCTCTTGGTGCAGCTTCTTCAAGACATGATTAAGATGCCTTAAATGTTCTTCCTTAGTTCTGCTGAAGACTAATATATCATCTAGGTATACTATCACAAATTTACCAATGAATTCCTTCAATACTTCATTCATAAGCCTCATGAAAGTATTAGGTGCATTTGATAACCCAAAGGCATTACCATCCATTCATATAATCCTTCATTTGTTTTAAAGGCAGTTTTCCACTCATCACCCTCTCTAATTCTAATCTGATGATATCCACTTTTCAAATCTATCTTTGAGAAATATTTAGCACCACTCAAACAGTCCATCAAATCCTCAATTCTGGGTAAAGGGAATCTGTACCTGATTGTGATCTTATTAATTGCTCCGGAATCAGTACACATCCTCCAGCCTCCATCTTTCTTTGGGCTCAGTACTGTTGGTACTGCACATGGACTCAGGATTTCCTTGATCAGTCCTTTCTCCACCAATTCCTGTACTTGTTTCCTGATTTCATCATTTTCTTTGGGAGTCATTCTGTAGGCTGCCTTATTTTTCAGATTTGAACCAAGGATAAAATCTATCTGATGGCTGATCTTCCTCACAGGTGGCAGCTCATCAGGTAAATCATCCACAACAATGTCACAGTAATTGTCTAACATCTCTTGTATTTCTACTGGTAAATCAGAAATCTTTGTAGAAGTAAGGACTACTTTAGGCTTGCAAACTAAAGCAAAGCTTACCTCTTCCTCTTCTATCTACTGCAGATACTCCTTCTCGCTCAGCAACAAGGTCTTTGGATCAATCACTCTGTTGGATGGCTCTCCTTCTTCCATGGGTATCAATGTATGGTGTACCCCATCTTTGAAGAACTTGTAAGTGTTCTTCTTGCCATCATGCACTGCTGCTCTATCAAACTGCCAAGGTCTACCCAGTAGTATATGACACACATCCATGGGCATTACATCATACAAAACTTTGTCTTTGTACCTGCCCATTTGCAGCTCTATTTCACACTGTTCTTTTACAACCAGCCGGTGCCCTTTATGCAGCCAGGACACCCTGTAGGGAGTTGGATGCTCCCTTGTCTTTAGCGTCAACTTTTCTATTACCTTAGTGGAAACCAGATTGTCTGTGCTGCCACTATCAATGACTAGCTGGCATCATTTCCCTTGGACTTTGCAGATGCTCCTAAACAAAGTCTTCCTTTGTGCAGGTTCAGTAACTTCTTTGGCTTGCTTCAACAAGACCTTATTTACCACCAAGGATTCTCCCCTCTCTAGAAGAATTTCTTCTTCAATCTCTGCCTCTTCTCCAACATGGGCAACAACAACATTTCTTGGACCAGCACCCACATTCTTTGGACATTCATAGTGCTTGTGTCCCACTTGCTGACATCTATAACACCTCAAGTCTCTACCTCTGCCTCTGTCTCCTCTTCCTCTTCCTTTGTAAGAACCCCTTCCACCCTTTGCATCATCTTCTGTAGATGCATTCTGAGGTGAGCTACTGCAGCTCCATTCCTGGGTGTAAGCTTTCCTCTACCACCTTGACTTCCCTTCCCACGGAAAGTACCTCTCTTCTTGGCAGACTGTTTTCTCAGGAGTTTCTCCTCTGCTTTCAAGGCCATCTGGTATGCCTCTTCCACTGTCTTAGGAGACAAGAGACCAATCTCATCTTGGATCTCCAGCTTGAGACCATTCATATATCTGGCAGTCTTCTCTGGTGTGTCTTGGAATTGCCCAGCTCTTATACTTACTCTGTATAATTCCTCTGTGTACTCTTTTATAGTCAGCAACCTCTGTCTCAGGTTCTGCATTTTTCTATACAATGTTAGCTGGTAATCACTAGGCAGGAATTTACCCTTCAACTTAGCCATCATTCTGGTCCATCTCTTGATAGGTTGCTTGCCAACTCTTCTCCTTTCTACCTGCACTCCATCCCACCAAAGTGCAGCATGTCCTTTCAGCTTTGTTACTACAAACTTGACCTTTTTGTCCTCACTTATTTCTTCGTAATCAAAGCACTTGTTCAATCCATTTATCCAGTCCACCAGCTCTTCTGGATTCAGTCTCCCTGCATAACTCGATACTTCAATCCTGGGCTTAACTGCAGATCCCAGAACAGTTCTCAGGAGCCTCAAGTCAGGAGGAATTTCAACGTTTTCTTCAGCTTCTTCTATTTCAGGTTTGCTGATGTCTTCAGGATCTTTGGGTTGTCTTCTCTCCACGGCATCCATTCTAGCCTCGACCCTCTGCAACGTTTCCAACACCTCTGCATTGGCAACGGGTCTCCTCCTGCCAGCACCTCTACCAACTCGGATTTCCATGTCAGCAAAACAACTCAGAACACGCTCTGATACCACAAATGACGCAGTAAAGCAAAGGTCAGTGCCCAATGGAGGGATGGTCAACAACTTCGTGGATCTATCAGATTTTCCCCTTGGACTTCCCACGTGGCTCTTTTTATCTTCCTTTATATTTATTTATCAATTTCAAAGAAATTGACAAATAAACGTATTCACAACTACCGAATGTTATATTATAATTTCCCACTGGTATATATAGATATCCCCAAACTTTATAACCAAGGTTTATAACTTCACACGTTAAATGTATATTCCGCGCGCCTTATATAAAATCCCGACACTTTATAATAATTAAATCTTCAGCTTTATATTTATACACCATGCTTAGAACCAAACTTTATAATCAACTTTTGGATCGGGCCCACATAACATAATCAACCGCTTGTATCACCTAGCTTAACTTCCGCTCACCTTCATTAAACTCTGGGCAGTGTCAACACGCGATCACCGTTCGATGTCGCACCTCCAGATCAACGGCTCACGTGCATTCCGCTTGGCGTCCATAGTCGGAGTTTAATGTGCGAAGGCGCACTTTAACTGGTGGCTTCCAATACCACCCAGGACACGCGTCACAATTACTATGGAATCGCTGCCCGACCGAAGATTACCACTTATGGTCGAAAAGTGGTGCGGAATGGTTCGGAAATCGCTCGTGGTTTTGCTACAGTGATTTACCAAGGGTGTACGTCAGTTTTGCACTCGCCTCGGTTGTTAACTCGGGTTAAATCTCCAGTTCCGGTCTTCAATTAACATTGAAACAACACCATCTCTTTGTTCGGGATTTCCAGCAATATTAACCAGAATTCTTACACAGACCCCGCCTACGAGTGGGGTTACATTCACAGGTTATCCAGCCACTTGCGAGAATTCAAAGATAGAGAATCGGGATTACCAGTACACAATCGCCCACAGTTAAACGATCTTTCACAACATTAACATTTCAAGACAATGTATAATAGACATAAATTGAAATCCATTCAACTGGAAGCAATTGTTCATACACAGGGTTTATTATAGAAAATCTCTTCTACTATCTTTTTCTTTTTCCCCAATGCATCCGAGGGAATTCATTTATATACATAAACATATGTCCTTTCGGTTCCTCTGCGAGCACCGTTATGGAAATTCAAGAGCCTCATTACAATTATTTGAAAACTAAATAAGACATATGGCTTTAATCTAAGGCTATTCGAATTCTACCTCTCTAACTACTCTAAATGAAACAATCAGCTGGGTATTGACACCTAGCTGTTACAATTCAACTGTTCTCGAACCCTCCCAGCCACAACATGTGGACAAAATTCCTACATTGCTGGCAAGTGTCCAATGCCCCTGCATCATTTTCCCATGTACATCATCACTCCTACCTTAAGGAGGCCTTAACACAGCAGGAAGGATTCCACTACACTTTCTATCTTCCCATGGGGAGCATTGTTATGAGCTTGCATACTTGGGAGAGAGCATTGGAGGGCAGATTCATTGCAGTATATTTGAGCAGTGGTGGGACCATTGATGAGGAGGCCACAGGAGAAGAAGGGGGAGAATATTTTGTTCTCTTCACGTATTTGCTTGAGGGCAAGCAACATGTGGGTGGGGAGGACTGTAATGTTCCCAATTTTAGCATCAAGCTAAAATGGAACATTATAGTTGCACATTTTACTTTTGTTTAATAAAATGGGCAAGGAGACACCTTAGCCCTATTTTAATGAAGAAATAACACTCCTTGTGTGAAAGGAGGACAAAAAAGCAGCTTAAATAAACACCTAAAGGTGTGAATGGAACCCAGCTTACTTAACTTAGTCATCTTTGACTAAAGTCAACAACATTGCCCAAGGAGGAGAGGCTTCCTAGAGAAGCTGCGCTGTTTTGGAGGGAAGAAATTCATGCAAGGGAGGAAACCCTAATTGGTGGGACCATGGTGGAGAAGATTTCTCTCACTTTATATGGAGGAGATGGCAACCCATTTTCATTAGGTTATGATTTAGAGTTTCAAACTTGGGTCTACAAAGCTTGCATCCCTGGGCTGTTTAGCAGGGTGATGGTGCCCTCAGGCACTAGGGTGTTCTCGGTCGGGAATCCCTACCTCTTCCTCAAGGAAGGATGAGGATTGAGCTACATTTCCTCAATCCATCATTGGCCACAGCTACATTCATCTTCTACATTGTTATTTCTGTAGTAGAGAGGACGTTGTGTTGTTGGGTGCAGCAAGAGAGGAACTCATGGAGTCTCTCTTGTCTTCTTTTCTTCAGTGGAGGAGTGATGCACTCATAATAGGAGCTACAAGGAGGATTTCCGAGCTTCATATCAGATCAGTTTGCATGGGCCAACATTCCATCATCTCCCACTGCATATTCCATGGAGGAAACTGCGTTATTTCGGAGGAGGCAGTGAGAGAGGGGTTTTGGAGCTTCAGAGGAGTGTGTTTCTAAGACAAAGTGATCAGAACTTTGTATTAGAGACATGATCAGAGGAGGGCATCTACATTTCAGGTCAGCCATGGCCTCATTCATATTTTGTATCAGTTGCAGTGACAACTCTGTTGTCACATTTTTGCATGTTCTGGCATTTATAGCAATCTTGTATTTCAACCCATTCCTTTGTTATTGGGCTATTTATTGTATTCCTTCAGCCATATATGTACTTTATTCATGTTCAAGAGCTTATACCTTCATATACATTGCGTAGTTCCGGCTACTCTGACATTTTGTGGAGTTTCAGCTACTCTTGTATTTCATTGCTATTTCATTGAAGGTTGGATCTTAAAGCTTGAGTGGCTTGTCCCTCAACTATTTATTGTATATTTCTGCTGATATATCATAATATAATGATGGCTGTAGCATTTCCCTCTTATTATGTATTCAGAGTTGCAGAGTTCATGCTTATGTTCTTATGTTGCTGTAAGCTCTCTCATTGAGCATTGTTTTATACGCCTAGATTGGGGAGATCTGAATAACCCATCTAAAGTTATTTCTTTGAGCTCATTTTCTGCAAGGGAGTTTTATATGAGTTTTTATAGGGAATCCCAGTGGTGGTTTGTCTTATTTTTGTAGCATATTCCTTATACAGCGTCCTCAAGGACCCTGTAGTAGAAATTCCCGAAGTGGAAATATTGCATATCCATAGATAGAGTCTGTGAAGGGCCAACTATCTTCTAGATCTCACACTTCCTTGTGAAGGTGACATATCCAGTAAATGCCCCAAAAGTCAATCTCTGGAATGGACTTGTGGTCTTTCTATAGAAGGAAAAATTGGAATATCTAAAGATATTCCCGATGGAGCAGAAAATTCGAGATTTGGAATATTAGAGTATCTAAGTATGGTAGTACAACATCTAAAGAAGTCATGGATTTCTTTAATATTATGTGAGTTGGTCGATGGAAATGGTCCTATTGTCATGATAGAACATCATCTCCATAAAAGCAGAGGATGCAACTGTGGTCCTAACGTACATGTAACTCTACCTGAGGAGGATATTGTAGTATAATTTCGCGTCTAAGACCTCAATGTCTATGAGGACTATTTTTTCAGCCAGTATCACTGTTAAATTTTGATAAATACCTACGGATGCTGATGAGTTCCCATCATATGATCTAAGCATGATGTCGGATGGTTTCAATTCAGGTGATCCTAACTTTTTCCAAACCGTTTTGGACTTAATGGACATCGATGCTCCTTCATCCATAATGCACCAATGTATGGTGATATTCTGAACTAAAAATTGTATCTTGAATGTGACTATAGAAGGAAGCCTAGGGCTTGCCTTATTTAGATCGTAAGCCATTAGGCTAGAATCAGAAGGGTTGATTTTACCTAAGGCATAAAGTAAGGCCTTACATTGTGTTGGGCATGATTTTAGGACTTCCAATGCTGGCATGGTTGTTGGAGATTGAGCCAAGTCACCCAATATACTATAGCTATAAGTAGCTTTGGAATGATGTCTTCTGCACTTGGATATTATTTTCACCGTTATTGGAAGGGGCTCAATAGGTACTTTGGAGATGGTTAGCAGTGTGATAGGTGCGCTTGTACTTGTACTTGACAAGTTGGTATCCAAAGGAGTATTGTAGTTCTATTCCGTGTTTGGAAGAACAATTATTCTCTAACCATATATATTTCGTGGTTGTTTCCTCCGATATCATTTTGGGGTGGTTGTTGCTCCTAGGTATTAATCACTCCATGATGGGGGAAAGGTTCCTTCATCAATGCAGGATGTTGGTTCTATCCCCCTTGTCCTTGGTTACCTTGGAGTTTTTTCAACTCAGGAAGTTTAGGAAAATGGTGGGTGTATTGAATTTACTCCCCACATATTGCACAATAATGGTTTGTCTGTAGATTGGGTCTTTTTTTTTTCCCTTGGGAGTAATTACTTAGCTCCTGGTACAAATTTCAATTGGAGTTGCCCCCAAATGAGATAGCGAGGGGCATTGTTGACTACTGTTCCCTGTCCAAAATCTACCTTTTGCTTGTTTTTTGGAATCTTCTTTGTAGTGTTTTGAGGATTATTGTTATTCTCATGGTCATAGTATTGTCACTGTTGAGTCTAGGAAGGTTTCAATAGACTCACTAGTGCATTTTTTTGCGTCGGTAGTATACTTTGTGCAAGAAAAGGGGAGTATTGGTTCCCTTATCCCTGATTGGTCTATGAATGTTGGGGTGACTCTCTTGTATCAAAATTTCTATTTGAGTATTGGTCCCCATGCGAGGGAGGATATGGGCCTCCCTATGTTGATGGTATGGAATTTACATATTCATCAAGTTTTGCAGAGGTGCAGGTTGACTTTGATGGTACCTAGGCTATGATACATTCTGTGTAGAATCGTAAGACTATCCTAGATACTGATAACTAATGTTTGGTTAAACATGGGCTAGGGACCCTATCAAAATATCAGTAGTATTCAATGCTCCTAGTAACTCCCTATAAGTTTGCAGGAGTGGGGCATTTGGTAGGACATTATAGATATATCCCGATTGGGTGTAAATAAGTTCAAGTTGTTGGGTTTTTCTAATGGAATCTTCCTCTGAGGTAGGATTTTGTGTTTCCATGTATTTTGAATATCTGTAGTGAGGGATTTCAAAAATAAGTCCAACAAAACTCTGTTTTCAATTTTATCTTTGCATAAACTACGACATCTCCGTAATTCGTGGAGATGGTCTGATATATGAACGACTGGTGTTTGTCTAAAATTTGTAAGAAGCTCAATTCCTGAGTCATGGTGAATTAGGAGCAAGAAATAAGTAAGGAATGAAGTAGTGAGGGTGTTAAAGGTTTTTTTCTATGCAGATGGCTGCTTGACATACCATTTCACCATAGGCCCTGTCAAGTTGCATTGAAATAGTCTAAGTCGAATGGTATCATCAATGATACTATTCAACGAACACCACAAGTGGAAATTCATTATATGATTCCCGGGGTCTTCTGTTTGCTTCCCTTAAAATTTTGGTATATCACAAGAGAGCTTTGTGGGCATGGGGGGCCAGTTAAGGTCATGTGCAATGGGGTCATTTGTCAACTTTGTTATATATGGAATATTTAGTGATTATAGGTAGGGTAACCATGTATTGACCACAATTGTACATTGTTGAGAAGCATGTGTTTGAATGTGATGGTTCAGCGGAGGTACCTGGGAATGTTACCTTGCGGTGTACCCTGATGAATATTTTGCTGACTTGTCGGAAGGGTAGCTATCCTTTGACCTCAAGGGTTCGTAGGAGGAGTTGAGTGTGGTGACCCTGTGGGGGTTTCCACTGGTGTGGTATTTGTTGACCCTTGGGGGTTTCCAATCAAAGATGCCTCGATAAAGTATGATTTGATAATTTCGGCAGCATGACATCCTCTACGCCTAAAAGGTGGGAGGCCTGACACCCATATCTTCAATGGGGGGAGGTTTAAGAAATGCCTAGATCAACGGGGTCCCTTTGGGTCCCCTGTGGTGTCAATTAGTGTAATATTTTTGGTATTTGTAATTTGTGAGGAAGGATTTTTTCTATCAAAGCAATCATATAATCAAATGCATAAAAAAAAGCAAAAAATGAAAAGGTAATTTCTCTTTAACTTTAAACTATGTGATTAATCAAGAAAAAAATGAGGTTTTTGTTTTGTTTTGCATATGATACCAAAAGCCTATAGAGACCTAATAATCCTTACACTCTCATTGTAATTGGGCCTTACGAAGATATCTTCTGATGGGTACTAGGTCCAGCGTCCCGAAAGAACTAGTGACACCTTCCAGTAGCCGAAGAATTGACCAAGGTAATGGTATCAGGATCAAGTGCTACCTACACTGTCACTTATAGGGAAGGATGCCCTAGTTTTTGTCACTAAAGTATCGCCGTCACATGTGAGAATTTGATTCTTGAGCTTCATGGTAATCAGTTACTAGTACTGAGCACTAGATAGGTTAGGTAGCCCCAAAGAGTACTGAACGCACTGGGCCTAATCTTAAACCCCTATGAAACAGGTCTCTGTAATGCTTAGGTATTCGTTTTGTGGGTGAATAGATGGATTTAAAGCTCCCTAAAATGTCAACATCTCTGTATCAAAATTTATTATGGCCACAACGGCTTATTTGATGCCTACCGTGATGGTCCTAACCTGAACTATAATTTCTTTTGTGGCCCCTGTGGGGAGAACTTAAGGAGTTCAAATTATTGTTATTTTTAAGGAGTCTCAATTTTTCTTTAGGGCGTGATTTTGTGAAGAAAATGTAAGATAAGAACAAAGGCTCCAAAACACTGGGTACCTTTTGGTTCAAAACTTACCAATGCTTCACATGCGTTTTGAAGTGAACAATCAAGAGTGTGATGAGATTTGGATATGTGATGATCCTTCACAGTCCTTTTCTAATTACACTATGTATGATTTTTCCTTGCGAAAAATTGAAATGATGTGCAGATTATGGGTTGCTTACACTTTGCCTAATTAGACTATATTTCATTATATGGATATGATAGTTCAAATTGTCTTAGGAAAGTTTTCATATGCTTGTACAGGCTCACCAACAGGTGAAAGGATAGAAGAAATTACTCACTTTTGTTATTGACACTTTGACCCTAGTCCCAAATCTAATCCAAAGTATTGAAGTAACTTAGCTAGTAAAAGATGTGCAGATTTATGGGCCAGTTAATTTTTTAACTAATTAAGCTATGTGTTATGTATTTTTATGAGAAAATAACTTGTTCGGAAAGCATGTGTGGATTAGGGCCACTTTTGTTTCTCCTACTTAAATTATGTGTTATTTGCAAATATTAACTAAAATTTAGAACCACCTAACTGCCACACTAATTGAGATTTAGTGTAGCAACTAACTTTCCTAATAGTAGTAAAATGTAGAAAAAAATGATGAAAAGTTATTAGGGATTTCCATCACCTTAGAAATGGAGTAAATATTCCAAATTTTGGCTTGCTGGTATGTCGCGCGAGTTGTCTTCCCACAGGAATGGAGTGCACGTCTATCAGAGGATAATGCGCGTTGTCATGCTAAAAAAAAAAAAATCACTCTCTGTTGTTTGGAACAATCACTAAATGTGATGATAACCTCACAGAGAATGAAAGGATGGTTTTTAGCATACTTGAGTAGGGATAGTGACCTGCAAAATACAACCATCAACTTAAGAAGAGGAATTCATTGGAGTCGTCATTCCTGTGGTGGTTTTTTTTGCTACATGGATGTACCAAAATGCACCTCTTTAGGAGTTGGTTTCTATCTGCGTAAGAAAACAGAGAAGGATGATGTTAATTTTAGTGAACAACATAAACAATGTAAGAAAAACTCAGAGGGTAATTTAAGCATACAACACTATGAACTAAAACATAAAATACACAAGATACAAATGCTCAAATGAAGAAACAACCCAATAATACAACTGGAAAATTCTCCCTTTATTAGGTATTGGTGGCATGAAGAATAAAATTCTAAACACTTTTGAAGTGAGTCCTTTGGGATATGGATATCAAATACTTGGAACAAAGGGGGTTCCTTTCCTCAAGTTCCCTATAAGTATCTCCTCCCTCTCTCAAAAGTATGTAGATCATTGTCATATGGTGAAGCTCTCTCTTAAACTGAGATGTTGGATGGAAAACATGTGAGTCATTCTAATCCTTTTGTTGCTACACTTGCAAGCTAGTTTGGTATGGAGCTATTTGGCCAACATAACAACGTCTCTCCTTTTTCTCTTGCCATAGCCAGTTTATATAGAATTTTTTGAACTTATCTTCCCTCTCTTGGCCCAAGATTGATAGTGGTCCAAGAGTGGGGAGGATATTCCTTTATGGGCTACATACCTCCTTAAGGTGGATTTATTTTAATTTTCCTTGAATGTATTGGAAAGAGAATCATCCTTTTCAAATGTGTCAAGTGGTCTCAGATGGTTAATTTTCGGCATCTTCAAGATCGCACGACTATTGAAGGATAGGTGCATTGTGTGAAAAACCCTTTGTTGTTGGTGCCTTGTTCACCAATTTCCTTATTAGACCCTGACTTTTCAAATTTTCCTTTCCTAATGTATTTCTTCTCTAAAAATATTCAATTTTACCTTTAGCGTGAAATTTTTCTAATATCCTATGCATGTACAATTTTTTGGTGTTAACAAAAATCTCAAGTACTCATTGAACCCTTTGAGAAATGGGCTTCGGATTTTGTTTCCCCAATTAATCCACCATAAAAAAAAAGGTACATTCTTTTTTGCACTGATTATGTTACAAAATGGGTAGTAGCTAAAGAAATTCCTTTTGCTATTGAAAACGTTGTAGCTTCATTTATTTTCAGGGATATTTTTACTCGTTTTGGTGTCCCAAGGGAAATTCTAATAGATCAAGGTACTCAACTTACAGCCAAGTTGGTACAGAAGATAATGGAGGAATACAAAATCAAGCATTGAAATTCCACTCCATATAATCCACAAGAAAATGGACAGGTGGAATCCACCAATAAAGTAATTAAAGAAACTCTTAACAAGACTGTGCACCAACATAGAAGATATTTGGAAGAAAAGATTCCAGAAGCCTTATTGGCATACCTTACCACATGGAGAAACACCACAATACATAATCAATACATACTCCTTATGAACTTGTTTATAGGAATAAACTCCTATTTCCTATTGAGTTCCAAATAAATAATTTCAAGACAACAGTAAAATTGGGTCTTGATATATCTGAAGCACAAAAACAACGGATGGAGCAACTGAATGAACTTGATGAGATGCTATTGGATGCTATTCAAAGAGCTAACATAGTTCAACAACAAAGATCCAAAAGACACAAAAAATTTATAAAAGAAAGGAAATTTCAGCCAAGAGAATGGGAATTAATTTTCTACTCAAAGTTTAAATATTTTCAAGGAAAATTTTAAACTCATTGGCTTTGGCCTTATGAGATTGAAATTTTTTTTGATAATGGTGTGGTTAGAATTAGAACCATTGATGAAGAAAAAGTGACCTTCCTTGTAAATGGTCATCGATTAAGAATTTATCACAAGACATTAACAAGGGAGGAGTTTGTTAAACATATGCAAGATAGCATTGATTTGAAGGCGATTAGGAAGGATTCTCCTTCCTCTCCAACTTAACTTAGCCTTTATTATATATATATATATATATATATATATATATATATATATATATATATATATATATATATATATTTCGTATAATCATGAAAACCAACAATGTTGGCATGTTTATACACAAAATTTAGGATGAAAACCAAGTACTCTTGGAAACCTAAATTTTATTTCTAAAAACCCTGTTAATACCATATTATTTTTTACCCTCTTTTTATTTTGAAAATAAGGAACTACAAAATTGATTAAAATCTGCAGCTTTAACAAATTCTGTAGCTAGCTTAACAAGATTCAATAAGGATAATTGAATATCTTGGAACAAGAAAGACTGATCAAATTTACAGTTGAATACATCCAAGGAAAAAAAATACCAATCAAAACATCAGAATCATAGATACAAAGGTATGTAGATGTTAGATTAACTAATCAAGGTAATAAACAATTAGATTATGAAATCAAATAATCATTACTCCAAATTTGGAATTAACATTTCCCTATCAACAAAGTCGACCATAAGCCCATAATAATACAAAATTCATCGTTCATCATTGCATAAGACAATCCACTCCATAAACCTTGTTCCATTAGTAATTTTACCATCTCTTATACTCTGTTATCCTAAAACCCTTTTCACTCCATAAACCTTATTCCATTGGAAATTCCACCCTCATTCATACTTTGTTTTCCAAAGCCAATTTTTCTCCATAACCTTGTCAAAAGGAAGTAGTTGTGGGTTAAGACTTTGCAAACATGGAGGTTATTGTGAGAACAGATTCAGATAGGAAGAAATTCAAGGGTTATCCACAAGTTAGACATATGCTAGAGGAAGCACAAAGGCTGGAGTTTATAGATAAATTTAATGGAAATGAAAAAGAAGTTACCAAGTATTTTTCTAGAGCATTCGATGGTGTTGAGGAAGAAATCGGGGATATAAATATGGTATTAACATAATCCTTCATAGCAGAGGTGACCAGACTACCCAAAGTTGGTAAAAAATGGTTCAAGAATAGACGAATTGAAGAAAGTGGATGGAAAACATTTCTCAAAAAGCCAGGTATGGACATTTCAGTCTTTAAGAAAGGAATTCTAGTTTCAACTCTTAAAAACGAATGGAGAAATCTACTATTGGTCATTCAAAAATTTATTATTTGTGAGGGGAGATTTAGCAACATGTTTTTCTATAATGTACATTTAATGATGCACTTCCTTGAAGGTAATGAGATCAAATTTCCTTATTTTCTACTCCATAGTCTGAAGAAAATGACTAATATCACTAAAAGAAAAATATAATTTATTGAGAATACCCTATATCATCATTATTGGGTAAAGATGTTGATTTAAGGTAACTAAAAAACATAGGAGATGATTTGGCTTGAGATTTTTAGTCAGAAATCACTTTAAAGAAGAAAAATAGGGAAAACCTAGCAGCAAAATCAAGGGGAGTAGAAGGAAGTTACTTACAAACCCTATTAATGACCTACCTCTAGAAACAGAGAAACCTTCAAAACATGGCACTCCTCTTATGGTTGTATTATAAAATTTCAGGGAAAGAAATGTTAGAAGACAGAAAGCCAGTGATAAGAAAGAAAACACATCCAAAAAGGAAGTAAATAAAGCAAAGCAAGATAAGGCAAAGAATGAGTACACGACTTAATAAAATCACACAGAATTAGTCATGGGAAACACCAGAATGGAAAAATTTAGAAGACGATGAAATGGAATGTGAGATACCATGCCCAAGGGATCCATCACCTACAATTGTGTCACTAGTCTCTAGCCCAGCAAGAAGGACACATGAGATTGACTTGGTTCAAGAGGAAATACATGATTATATAGAATATTTCGAGAATAAATATTTAGGAAAAGAATCTGCATCCTCTTCAAACCAAGAAATTAATTATGATATTCCATAATAACCTCCAATTGTAAATACCCTTAAGCAAGATATTTATGAATTGGAGACATTAAATAGGTACTTAAAAAAAAAACATGAAACATTGAAAGCAAAAAATGAAGTACAAAGAACCAAGAATTACAAACTTCCTCTACATCTTGGTCTATGGTATAAAAATAATAAGAAGTTGAAAGAAAAGAACAAGTCTCTTAAAAGGAAATTAATAAGCTTGAAGTATAAAATTTTGATGAGGAAATTGAGGATGTCAGTTACGAAGAAAAAGTCAACAAGGACAAATCTGGATGTGTTGGCTCAAGTGTCTGAAAAGGTCCATCAATATTGGAAATTTTGAATTTTTGATGAGGACATGCGTTGACCTCGGTGTCGGGGAATGCTAAACCCCACAATTTCTCCTTTTTGACACCCTTTTTCATTCCATCTTTTCCTTTTTGATCTTCATAAATAACATACTAGGCATCAAGTTACATGACTAATGACATGAAACATATAAAATTGTCTTATATTTCATAATATTATAATTTCCTTTATTATTTAGTTTAATGTTTACTTTAACTACTGAATTCTAATGATTTTGTAGCTAACACGCGATTCCGCAGCCAAGTCCATGGTATGACAAGTTCGAAGATGCCAACAGGAGAGTGAAATATATGTGTAGGTGGAAAGTGATGAATATAACGATTTCCTCCTACTCTCATGGGCCAGATTGATGGAAACAAGTCCTGGTAATGTAGTCAAACTCAAGTTCAACCTCCATAATCAGTAACAAGCGAGCGAGAACAAGATCTATACCTCATGATTTTTTTTTATAATAGAAAATCGTGAGCGAATTATATGATGTTATCTCTTTAATCTAAAAATGTTTTTATGTTAAGTAGCTTTGGGCGTATAACTCTGAACATTTAATTTGCCATGATATTTTTAAATATATCTCTCAACAAAAGTAAAAATAATGGCTATAAAATTTAATTTCGTGTTATTAATACTCTATTTCGTAATTGAAATATCATTCCTCCATAAGTTTTAAATGTGTGGTTAGTGCTCGGTTGAGATCGCTCTAGTTACCTACTTCTTGTGGAGATCCCCCTCGAGTAGTAAGGTATTTTATTAAAAATTTGCATTCTAGTTGTTTCCTATAGGTTTTTCAATATTTTGTTAAGTATCTGTGTTGGGCCACAGAAAAGGTATAATTCCTCTCCTTATTTACTTGATAATTTTTATATTTTTAGGCAATTTTATCCTTAATTAGTAATGATTCAAGAGAAAAGGATGGTAAAAGCAAGTTGAAAATAATATAGTTAATGTGATATTTTATGATACCAAAAAGGTGATAATTTGGGTAATTTTTATGCAGATCAACCTAAATGAATGATTCTTGTTTCTCGAGATAATAATCAAAATGATCCCGTACTTATAGCAGATTCCATCTCGATGTCTGAGTGGGGTCGGAGAACTAAGGCAAAAGGAAAATGATAATTACTATATGAAGACTTATGGTTGAAAGAGAAATCCTTAGAATCTTTCAATTCTCAGGATAAATCTATGTTCAGTTTTCAAATGTAATATATAAGACAACAAAGTGAAATACATATGTTGTTCATTCAATGTTCATGTTCCATTTATTATTTTATTTTTGCTGTGTATTATACCCAACAATCTGAGTTAAACCTTTTTGAGGTTATTCTGTAAAACACTTTGAGTTAATGAAGTTGCACGAGATTTTACTTTAATTCCTCTGGATTGAGTTTAACTAGGTAGTAATTATGGAGACATTGGGCCCAAGCACCAGAGGTTTAATGGTCTATTATGTATCATTGATAGTCATATTACCTTTCTATGAATTCACATTAGTTGTATTATATTTTGCTTTCCTTTTCTTTTATAATAGGTAACTGACTGAATCCTGTATCTTGAATTATGTTAAGAATTTTCTGACTTTATCGATTGGATTGCGTTACAAAGATGAGAAGTGAGAATATGTGAATCTTAGAAGTTACTTTTGAGAAGTAGAGACTTTCTAACATTCATGTGATCAATAGTTTATCCTTATGCGTAGGATTTTCCAAGAAATAGATTAAAATGGTCTGAGTTAGAACAGTTTATTTCATCTGAATTTTAATTATCTATTGTTATCATTTATTTATGCAACGGTTGAATTATAATAATGATTCATGTAACTTTTCCATAATAGTTATTTTTCACTTTTCCATAGTCTAAGACTCTATTCTTGCATTTACTTTGTCGATAGCCTTGAAATAAAGACGAATCCCAGGTTGATAAGGTTAATGAGATAGGATTAAGATTTATTTTAGGAGTCATCTTAGTGCCCAACAAACGGAATTTTGATTACCCTTAGATCTAAAGTTTAAAATAGTTATGTTAATCATTTTTCATATGCACATGGATAGAATCAAATCAAACATTGTAATGAAATAGACAAGAACTTACGTTTGTATATTTAATCATCCTTCTCAAAGAAGATCCATTTTATAGAATCATTTTCATTTAAATAGGAACAATATCATTTATGCAAGTCTATGAGATTTCAGAGTGATTTATATTCCAACAAAGAGTGATTTTCATTTATGCAAGTGTATGATTTCCATTCCAGTAAAGAATGTTTTTCATTTATGCAAATGTGTCATTTCCATTCAATAAAGAGTGATTTTAATTTATGCAAGTATGTGATTTCCATTCGAGCAAAGAGTGATTTTCATTTGAAAAAGTATGAATTTTTACAAGCTAGTGTGATTTCTTTCAAAAGAAATGAGTGATTTTATTTCAAGCAAAGTGTGAAGTTTTCTTTCGAGAAGAGTGTGATCATTATTTTTAGAGTTAATCTCATTTTGTATAAATAATTAATTTTTCTTACAAATGTGCATTTCAATAACTCAATTTAACTTAGAAATTTATGTGAGTGACAAAAACTCCTAGCACATACTGTACACATACATTTCATTAACTTACTAACCCTGGTCAATAATTCATGTAAGTAATTTAATATCAATTAACTCACAAAACACATAGAGATATCATGGAATGATGGAATTATGATCAAATGGATCTTCTTGGCATTGAGAATCAACTTTCACTTCCATTATGATCCACATTCTTATCACTAGTGCCTAGTTTGAGCAGTGTCTAAACTCTTCTACCGAGTAATTATTTTCTCCATATCACACTCCCTCACGTCTAGGTCCGTTATAACCACCTCCTATTCTGCTTTAAAGGATCCTTGATAAACAAATATGAAAAAAATCCTTCCCCATGAATCTAAATTAATCTCATAAGGCCCTATAAACCCTTGGAAACAAAATTTTCCATATAAATCCAACATTAGGCTCTGGTACCAAATAAAGAAAATTTAACCAGACCATTAATTTATTTACAAAGATTTACTGAGGAATAATAAAAATTACAATAACAATAATAACACATACACATAATGCACAAATATTTTCCCTAGGAAAAACAAAACTCTGGGGAAAAACCCAACCCAATGAAATTTCATTAACCTTGGCTAAAACCCTGGCCAACTCGGCTAAGTGAGATTTCCCCCCTCACCTCCCCTAGCTTACATTATAATGAAGTCCTCCCAACCTTTTAAAGGCCACATTACATGAAATATGATGAGAAGAAAACCATTGGCATGCTATACCATGTGACCAAAACCACCATTGTTTAACTTGGTCAAATTTGAATCTATCCCAGAGTTAATTATACCAAACAAAACTTGTGTTATTGATCTAGTTTCCCATCTGGAAGATCAATAATGCAAGGAAAAATAAATTGTAAATTATTGACAGGATAATGAAAAGGCGAATCTTAAAAAAAAAAGACATACCATTGAGGGACATGGTGATAAAAAGGGAGGAAGATTCTAGCTCCAAGAAGCACAAAATTCACAAGAGAAGAGAACATGGTCCCAAGGCCCAAAAGACTAAGAAATTGAAGCCAAAAAATGGAGATATTTTTTTGGAGGTTGCCAAAAAATTAAAATAAATATTTTTTCGTAACTTACTAACAGATAATCCGCTAACATTCCTTTTTTATATAAATTTTATAGAGCACTCGCATTTAAATTATAGCTTTTTGATAGAATTTTTATAGAGCACTAAAATTTAAATTATAAGCATTAGTTTTGTTATATTTTGGGCAAGTGATGACAGTTAATTTGGAAGCAGTTCGTGGTTTTTATCTTGATAAATGTGTACCAATTAATGTGTCAGCGACTGAAAAAATGAATTTTTGGAGGAAACGATCAGAGGCTTTGATTGTGATAAATCTTATGCAAGATGGATTCACATACCAAAGTATTTCTTTGGTGAATTAGGCCCAAATTTCACGAAAAGGTTACTATTTTAGGTGTGATGGAAAAATAAAGGATTTCAGAAAATTATTGCAAGATATTAGTAGGTGGTTTCGGTCTCAGCTTAAACCAAATTTTTGAGCTACATTTCAACTTCTAGATACAACATCTTATCATCCCACTTTATGGTTGAACAAAAAACACATCAAGGAAATTTTTGTACAATGTACTCAATCCTAGATTAGGAATTTACCTAGATATTTAAGAATTTTTATAACCATGTAGACATGGTTATAGTTGTGAAAATATTTTATAAATTAGATCACGAAATAAAGTTAAGGGTTCACTTTTTTTTGGGAAATATAAAAAAATATTTTGTGTATTGTTGTAAACTTTGGGGATCAATATAATTTTCTATGAGCAATGTTATATGAGCAGTTTTAGAGATTCATATGTGAATGGTTTCCTATATGTTTTTCTATAGTGTTTATTTTCTCATTATACACTCATTCAATCATTAATACTCATTATTTGGATAAATACTGGATGGATTAGAATTTTTTTTATTGTTCATGTTCATGTTATTCAAATACTTATTTGTTTTTCATTCTAAAGTCATTACAAAAATCACTTTGTTAGTGTTGTGTGTTTATTTTTTTTATCTTCAATAGTCCTCTACCATACCTTAATTGATAATTTGTCAAACAAATAATGATCTATCTTTCCTTTCTATAGATATGTTCATGTGATTATGACTAACAAATATCTATTTATGTCAGAGACTCCATTCCTAATGGTCTCATTCCCTTCTTTCTAAACCAAGTTCCTCATTTTCCAAATATGGTTACTAAGCGTATTAGTGACCTACTACCGTAGTGGCCTTGAGTATCAAATTCATAGAGACATCCTCTCTAGATTGAAGGGCCAAATTTCAATCCAAAAGTGGTTTCAAAAGGTTTCCTTAGTTTTTCTCCCCATAGCCTAGGTAATTTTTGGGCAACGACATTATCACTAGTTGATGGTTTGTCACCAGCATGATCTCCATAGGATGATGACAAGGGTTGTGTAGATCACACACATAATAATTTGGGAATACCATAGAAATATATAAGAAGGTGATCACCCTTGCAAAGAATGCAAGAGAATTTAACTTTACGCAGCTTGTTGGAAGTTTTCTCGACATTAGCTGTATTCATAACAATTTTTTCTTGGTTCCCCCCTACTTATTTTTCTTCTTCTTCCTCCTCCTTTTCTTCTTCTTCTTAGCTTCCTAATTACCAGCATCAAGACTTTCACCAAGAAAAGAAGAGGAAAGGGAGGAAGAAACAATGGGTGAGGAAGGAAAAGGGTCAAATTGAGGATCAACTTGAGGTTGATGTTGTTCAGGTGGAGAACTTGGTTGTGGAGTAGTTAATACATTCAAAACAAACGAGGTTGAAAAAATCTTACCAGTAAACCTATAGTAAAACCGATAAGGCACAACGTAGGCATATAAGGAGCACCAATATTTCCAAAAGAGGTTAAAGGACCCTGATTCCCATCAAAAGGGTTTCCTTGACTGGTAGAATCTGGAACTATTTCCATCATACTTAACCTAAGGTCTACTAAGGCATAGAAATTTATTTAATTAATTGTTTTGAAAAGTCAAAAACACAAATAAAAATAAAGAGGGGTAACTAGGTATATAAGGATTACAAATTCATTGTGAATTGCAATGCATGGTTAAGTATGTGCAAGCAATCTCCCCGAATGTTGTGCTTGGTGTATGATAGTTAATAAGGCAGGCAACTCAATTACCTATGGCAGGCTTGAAACCTAAAGGGGACTTCCAAAATATTCCTAGAGGTACGTGGAAGCGTAGTCTATAGTAGTGTTGTGTAATGCATAACCTTACGATGGGGGTGTTCTGATATACTTTTTGTACATGGACCACTGTCCTATATACCAAAAGGTATGTGGAATCAAAATTTTATATACTTTGATGTACGTGGAAAACTAACAACCATCCCTGGAATGCAACGCTGACAAGTAAGAAAAGCTCCTACATTCAATGACGTTGGAACACATCTTCTAGCCTAGACCAGTAAATGTGTTGTTAATGTTCCAATTTCTCCTTAGGTTAATTGATAAATTTTAATGTTGATCTTAATTAAAGCTTCAGTTTTGTTAGTCATCGGTATTTTTCACTATCTTTGTATGACTATAAGATGGTTATAGTTTCCTAAAAATAATATTCCTTGAATATCTTGAGTTTCATAAATCTCACTGCCTTCATTATCCTTGTAAACCTATTTTCACTATTCCTGATTTGGTCTTCTCAAAGTCACCCTGTTGCTCTTAAAAGACTCCTTATGGGATTATACTTTTCTTTTTCATCCTTCTTTCCTACTTGAGAATTCATTACCCTATTTTCCCCTATCAATAAACTCCACCATCACACTAGGGTTTCTTGTTTCTAACCCATTCCCATGTGCCTTTTCGCATAATAACCTATAGCAATACTATGTTTTCACTTGAAAATCCCTAGGTCAAATTTCAGTCAAAATCAGGTCAAAGGACACTCCCATTAGGTAATTAGGGTTTTTACATTTTTTCAAGGTCATCCTTGGATGTTTTAGGCAATGCTTTTCCTTTGCTAGAATCTGGCTCAAATGTAATAGAATTTCAAGACATGGTTATTCAAGAAGGACGTAAAATCTCCAAATATGGTTATCTTATCAGTTCAGAACCTACAGATGAGACAAATGGACAAATTTTGGCACTTCTGCAGGAGTGTTGAAAGATTTATCAGTAGAAATCACTGATGATGCAGACTATCTACTCCTGAATGAAAACAACTTACAGCAAGGGAAAGAGGAAAAACTTGGTCTCGTAGATGACTATGGTTTATAAACTTGTTAGTGCATTTGAGTGCCAAAGTAGTGATCACTTGCAGAAAATGACATAGAAGAAACACACAAGGCCAAACATGAAGAAAGTATATCAGAAACTATTGATGGAATATGGAAAAAGGTAAGGTGAACTGGACATAAATGAATGAAATTAAAAGGGCTATAGAGAAATTAGAAGACAACACTGATGATTGCTTTAAATGAACTGCAGACACTTAGGGTTTTGAAAAAGATGGCCAGAGGAGGTGGAAAAGATGAGTTGAAATTTATGGTGGAAACTACAGAAGATTTTGAAGATGCTACTTTGTGTTTAAATCCCAAAGTTATCAAATGAATTTGTTAAACCTTAAGGAGAAAAATAAAATTCAACTTCATGAATTCAATTAACCATGCCAAAAAGTGTAAAAGGGTTAGTGAGAAAAGAAAAAGGGACTTTTGACATTAGAAAATGGGTTTTGGAAGTTAAATTAAATTTACAAGTCTATAAAAGCCCATTTTACATTTCATATGAATCATTGTTGCCTTGAAAAGCATTAGAAGTTTTAACGAGAGAATAATTTGTGAGTTTTCTAAGAGAATTTGGGAAAATTTTCTTGGTGCTGCCCGTTTGGCTTGGCGCTGCGTGCCTGGGAGTTGGCATTGCGCCCTTGCCAGATTTCCTCCATACATTTTTTGAAGGCATCATGTGCCTGTGAGTTGGTGTTGCACCCTTTCCAGAGCGTTGTGCTCTTTCCTGAAAAGACCCTATGCTCATTTTCATTGGCAATACGCACTCAGAGCCTAGTGCTGCACGCTTAGCTTGGCACTGCGCCCTCAACTGTTGGCGCTACACACTTGGACAAAAGGGTTTGCTAAGACTTGGGGCCATCCAAATCAAGTCAAATTGCTTCCAAACTCTTTCCAAGGTCCTCCAAGCACTCTTGAGGGGTAATTACTTGACATACACCTTGCTTTAAAGATATTTTGGTCATCATTTAATAAATGGAAATGAAACCCTAATAAAACCCTAATCAAATCCTAGCTACAAATCAGAGATCACTGTCTATATGCTTATTTCATCCTCCTAGATAAAGTATCAGTTATATATAGGCTAATTACATTGCTTGAGGGTTTTCATTGATTTAGTTCACCCCTCACTCATTTCCTATACCTATGCCCATTCACTCATTCCCTTCATTTCCAAAGCTGTCATTTCATTACCCTCCCTTCATTCATTTCACATCAACCCTAAGGTTTCCAAAATAGAGTTTAAAATGTCTGAAGGTGAAGACAGTGGTGGTGAGGCACAAATGCCAAGGAGGCATGATCACAAGGGAGGGAAGATAAACAGATTTGAACCCCTCAATACAAGGGAACTCATGGCATCTCCTCTTACTATTTCCTGCTTCAAACATGTAGGCTACTTTGAATTTTGTGAAAGAGTACATCAAGTCCAAAACTACCCAGAGCTAACAAGACTATTCATTATCAATTTGCATGACAAATAAGTTAGTCTTGCTGGGGTCACCTTTGAGATGTCCACTGATGCCAATACTGCTGCCACAGGGATACCAAATGTGGGAGAAAATTGGTTCAAGAAAGCAAACCTAGACATGAGTTACTTTGAACCATACCTTAAACCTAGGTATAAGGATCACCACAATTCCATCTTCCCTTTTTCTCATCTTCTTGATAGATATGCACCAATGATGAAGATAATAATGAAGTATTTCACTTGTGAGGGAAGGTTTTCCCACCTCTACTCATACCACATCTGTCTTCTTATGCATTTTACTAGAGTGAGAATGCTACACATTCCATATTATCTTTTCCGTAGCATTTACAAAATGGCCTACATAGTGCAAAAGAGAGACTACAATCAGAAAATGCAGAGCCTTTTTCATCATTCACTTATCAAAATGGTGGTTATGCACCAGCTCCAACAGAAGAAAATTCCATGGGATACCTTCATTTCCCATAAGGTTTTCACTACTCGACATGGCCATCATCAGCAGGATATTCCTTCATCTTCTCACCCTCCCATATTTACTTCTCCATTACATCCCACTGTTCATACATCCCCACCTCCTCACATTCCTTCACCCCATGATGACCCTTCCATGTCACCTTTCCACAACCCTTCACCCTTATATCATGATGATAAAGCATCAGGCAGTGATGGGAACATTGGGACAGCTCGCACTGAAATGCATGATATTGGGCCTTTTCCTTTGACCTATCAGAAAGGCCATAGGAAGGTGTTTTCTTCACTTGAGGTGAAAGGGGACCTGCCTTCTACATCAGCAAAATAGGTTAATAAGGGCAAGGAAAAGGTTGCAGATCAAGTCATTTTTGAAGAGGAGGATAAACATGAAACTGAGAAGGATTTTCAGTTAATTGACCTTGAGGATGAGGATGAGGAGAGGATCACCAATATGTTGATAAAAAGCAAGGATGCCAAGATTAATGAGCATCAAGCTAATCTTGGTAGGGCAAAGAATGTGATCAACTTTTATGAGCTAGAGAGCCAACAGTTAGAGGCAAAGAAGACCATCAGTAAGGTCAGGGAAATTAGAGCTCAGAAAGAGGTCAAAAAGGCCAAGGCTTTGCTAGATGAGACCTTGGGAACTTTTTATGACAGTGGAGATGAGGAAGAATAGCTTCCTAGGAAGAGACCAAGGACAATTGGGTTGAAGAATGTTTTAGCCCAGGAAAGAGATAAAGAAGCAGAGTTGGTAGAGCAGCTCACTCCAAGTGATTTGCTTGCCATAGAAATTAGCAAAGATAGGCAATATTGGCTTGAGAGGGAAAATTGGCACCTAGAGGGTCAACTAGAGAAGGCCAAGAGAGACACTGACATGCAGAGGAAGATGGCAAAGCATTCTTCCATGAGAAACAGGATTGCAAGGGACAAGCTCAAACGAGCCCATGTAAAGATTCAGCCTCTAAATGAGGCAAAAGAGAAGGAAAAACAAAAAATTATTACTGTTTTTTCCCTCCAAGCCTCCCAACCATGATCAGAAAGATAATTTCCTTTTTTGCACCTTTGTGCATATTTTTTTATTTTTGACAGTTTGACTTGCAGAAATTGGGCCAAACGCGCAGTGCCACTGGCGTTGCGATCTTTTTTGGGTCACTCAAATGGAAAAAATTCAACATATTCATGTTCCTCATGCCAAGGACATCATCCTCAGAACATTTCAAACCATTTGGAGCAAACCTGGTCACTCAAAAAGGCCGAAAACTACCAAAAAATCACCTTTCTGCCCTCTTTTCAGCACTGGCACTACACATTTAGTAGTCTTGGGAGAAGTGATTTTTGACAAGGAAAATGGGCACCATTTTTCAAACTAAAGGTATATTTGGAAACTAGACAATACATGCTTTCCCATTAGCTATCATGGAGCTCATTTGGACACTAGGAAGGCCTCTAAAAGTCAGCTGCAAAACATGCTATTTTTTCAGTCTTGGCACTGCTCTTTTGCATTGGCATTGTGCCCCTATACCTTGGAGTTGTGCCCTCACCAAGAGTTATTTCAGAAGATATTTTGAAGCCTTAAAGTCAAAATTTTTGCTAAATTAGCTCAAATAGTTATGTTATACGTTATTTTTTTCATAAATGAGTTTAGATATTTTCCTTGGGCCTTGCATGGTCTCAAAGGTCAAAATACATTTACTATGTAATAAATGACTTCTAAAACCCTAGATAGGGTTTCACCTCCTCATTTTGTAGATAAATATTGTATGTATGTTTCATGTTGGTTGTTGGTTGGTTTTTGAGCTCAATATGATATAGATTTTGAGTTGTGAAGAAGTTGGCTTTGGAGTTTTGTGACTGTTTTGGATTGAACAGCAATGGAGCAAGCATATTCATAGGATTCATGAATTTGCTTAAATGGTGATGTTGTTCTGATCTTGTATTTGTTTTGTTATGTTTTCCATATTTTTCATCTTTTCTCTTGCAGTAGAGCAGAAAATTTAGGTTAAGATATGCTGTTAGAGGCACCTTAAGTCTATTTTCCTTCTATTGTTCAAATGTTTTGCTCTGCTGGGTATGATTGGAGAATTATGAGTTTCTCTCTGGTTCCACTTAGCTTGTTGTCTTAAAATTGATTTAATGGAGTCAAGCCAAGGACGTTTATGGTATTCCCTGTCCTTTGGTGTAGCTTGAAACATTGCTTTTAAGGCCTTTTCTTTGAATTTTATTGATTAGGGTTTGGCTAAAGAAGTTTATGGTTTTCCTTGTCCTTTAGTCCATCTTGAATAGCCACTTTGAAGGTATTTTAGTTTCTGATTAAAGAATTTAGGAGTTCCTTACTATTTAATCATCACTTACTTGTTATCTTGAATGTTTTCTTTCTCTGAAGGTAAATAGCTAGAGAATTTAGGAATTCCCTGCTCTCTAGGGTTTGCTGGATTGTTGTCTCAAAGTTTACTTGATAAAGCTAGGCCAAAGAAGTTTATGGTGTGCCCTGTCCTTTGGTTCTTTCTTAAGCATAGTGATCTTAAATACTCTTCTTATTATAGTATATGTTAAAGAATTCTTAATTTCCCTTTAAACCTACTAAACTCACAATTTAATGTTCATGTCACACCCACATAAGCTATTAAGATCCATTTGGCTTTGTTAACTTGCCCTATGAAACACCCTTGATTTGTTGTTATACTCTTCAAACCTTTCACAGACCCCATAGCCCAATGGTTTAAATTTCCCTTACTCCATCTGTTCTTCTTAACACGCAACCCAACCAAACAAAACAAACAAACAATCCCTATCATTTTAACTAGCCTAAAATCAACATCCTAAATCAATCAAGCTATATATTTTATACAAATATAGAGAGATCCCTCTCTAAGTCTAGGACAGCTAGGTCCTAGGACTCCAAATTTGGTTTGATATTACCCTTGTCTATTTGGTCTTGCCAATCTGACAAATTACAGGGAACTAACAAGTTTCATGGCTCGAAACAAATTCACCTGAACTCCTAAAATTCAGCTAGCATGATAAATAACTCTTTTTCATTCGATGAATATCTATCTAAAGAAGGGAAGGAGTTTCAAAAAATTATGCAAAATACAAGAACTTTCAAACAAGATATTCAAATTATATTATTCCAATTCAAAAATTCAAATCCCTAATGCATGAGAAAATGAAAACTTTCCTTTCCTTTTTTTTTCAATTTGCAAGTATAAGCTAAAATGAAAATATGACTAGATTATTGAATAAAAAAAGAATTCAAACAAATAAAAACTATGATATGGAAGTATTTCAACAAATCAATAACTAATTCAAATGATTACAACACCCTAACTAACAAGAAGAAGCAAAAGAATCAAACTCTTATCAAAAGGAAAATCACACTCGATTTCAAACAATTTGCTAGCTTTATAGAGGCCTTGAACAAACTAGATACTTAGGAAGGCACGACTAATAAGATAGATTCCAAAGCAAGACATGGAAGCCCTAATTTTTGAATTTTCTATGGATCATCACAGGTAAGTTATAGACACTAGTGTGATGTTTTACTATTTCATTACAGTTTACAAGAAGGAAAAGTGAGACGACCCACACTTTTACAGAAGGAAAAGTGAGACGAGTCTCATTTTCATAGAAGGATAAGTGCGATGGGGCTAATTTTTTTTTTAAACACGCAAATAAATCTCTAAAAAAATTCGAAATCAAGCTTTCCTAGGTCCAATAATTGTCTGAAAAATTCAGAATTAGTCGATTTCAGAGGCCCTAACATACTAGGAAAAGTACACCACTAAAGAACATCCCAATCCCCAAGTAGAGTCAATAAGTTTTTTTGTGGATAAATTCCTTCTACAAATAGAAGAAATCTTCTTAGACCCAGTGACTTGATCTAGAAACAACCAAGGAAGAATACCTACTTGGAATCCAATGCAAATTTCCTCCTTCTCCTTGCTTGCAAGCTTTAGCTCTAACTACAATTGCTAAAAGTGAAATTTGAAAACATCCAAAACAAGCAAGAGAGCCAAAACACACAAATATCATATACAAACAACTCTAAACAATAAGCCAATTATTCATTGTTCTAGATATGCATAAAATGATACATAGTGTATAGGGAAAAAATGCACTTTTGTATTAATAAAAGTAGGACAATATTACAACCATTGTAGGCCTTGACCTTGTAGATCTCTCCCAACTATCTTTTCCTTACTTTTCCACAATAGAAAGCCTTAAATGACACTTCAAGAACATGGATGGATTATGGACCTCTAAGCACAAATAACATGAGGGCATAACTAAGAGTCTCAAAAATAAAACCCAATCCTAATAGCAGGTAATGCATTTATAGGAGAAATGAGGAGGTTGTAGATCCATTAAACTAGGGTAAGGTCCACTTTAGAAATATTAAGCTCCATGGGATAAGTGATCAGACCTCATTTGTAAGAATTCAAGGACATATTTAACAGAGAATGGAAACTTCGATGATAGAATCTTCTAAAAGTGAAAGCTTCTAAATTATATTTAATTTTTTCCTCATTTCAAGGGTCATCGCAATTATAGTGCAAGCAGTCTGCTCTGTCCAACACTTTTTCCATTGATGCAACCTGTCCCATCGCACTTACTAAAATATGACAGTGTGATGATCCAAAAAATAGGGATTTTAGCCAATGTAATCTAGGATTCCTGAAACTTCTGGAAAGAAGATGTTTTTGGCTCTATAGGAGATGATTGCAAAGTGTGAATGGATGACGATTGATCTGGGTTCAAGGCCATTTGATTGGATACAAAAAAATGACCTGTAACATAAAATTTCAAGTTACCATGCATATTGAGAAAAATACTATTTCAACAATGTACATGTCAAAATTATGCTATTTAGTTCATCTAGGTATACAACACACATTTTCACACAAAAAACAATCACCCTTTTTTAATAACAAAGAGTGTGGTGATATCACATTGTAACAGAGGTAATTTTTTTCTCCCAAGGGAGTGTAGAATCCTTGGATCTAATGTCACACCATGTAACAAAAATCTAACTCATCCTCCTATGCCCATTTAGTCTGAGTGTTCAACGTGGGAACTCTGATACCACTCTGTAATTCTCCCTCCTCCCCCCTTATACTTCCCAAATTGATGGGAGGTGTTACTTTTAATAAACCTAACCTCCAAGGTCTCTGTAATATTCCAAATTTTCCATCAGTTAATTGGAATTTTAAAGTTCTTACTTTTCTTGATTAGTAAGTAAATAAAAGGGTGGAGGGACCCATAAACCCCATAGATGATTAAAATCCACTTTTTTTGTGTGAAAGTGGGTTAATTAGATACTAGGTTATAATTATGGAGTATTGGAGCAAATTATTAATGGAGGAAGAGTGGAGATCATGGAGAATAATGAGGAAGATGATAGAGATTTTGGAGGAGTAAAAGTAAAATAATATAGAATTAATGATGCAGTGATGGAGGAAGTGGTGCAATAAATGCACACATGATGGAGAGAGTGGAGATTAATTGCAGAGATCATGGATATCATGGAGAGACAATGCAGTCTTTATGGAGACTAGTGGCCACATGTGAAACGTAGTTATGAGGTGGGCCAAGGCTAGGGAAAGCTCACAACAATATAAGAAATATAAGGGCAGCAAAGCAAATCAGTCTGGAATTTGATATTGTATTTTCGTTTGACATTCTTTGCATGCTTCAGATGTTTAGCCAAGTCTGCCATGTTATTTAGCACATTGGTGTTCCCAAGCAGGAATCCCAACCTTACTCACGGGGGACTTTGAGTGCCCAATATGGGAAGATTATTTTGATAATATATTCATCATCTGGCATTAGTGCCACAATCATCCCTTTCTTTTGCATATATAGCTTCAGGAATTACGCATTCTTGTCTTAGGGTTTGAGAGGAGGAAGGTAGTCCTTAGCATTTCAGCTAAGAAACCGGTGGAGGGTTCATCATTTCATCTTGTGCTTCCATTTCATTCTTCCAAGAGAATCATTGTGATATCTGACATCAAGCCATTATATTACACCTCCATGTAGCAACAGTTCCTTTAGGAATTGCACAGTCTAAAGAGGCAGATCTAAGGGAGGAAGGAAGTTCCAAGTATTTCAGCTTGGAATCCTATGAGGGGTCTTTCCCTCTATTTGGAGAGATCATTTACATGAGATGTGAGAATTATTTTATCATCTAGTAGTAGGATACAACTCCAAACTCCTTGACAGTGCAGTCTAGTCCAGCCGTTGTGCAGTATGCAGTTGCAACTTGAGCGGAGAAAGGAGGAGCTATATTTGAAGCTTCTATCTTGGAGATCAGAAGAAGGGATAAACCCTTTAGTTAGTGAGATGTGCGGGTTGTATTGTAGATGATAAATCATTCTTTCAACCCCATATCAATATTTGTCTCCATGGAGTGCGTAACTCAGCCAACACGAGTATAGTGTGCCACCCAAAAGGGCCAAAAATCCAAAGTTACAATCGGGCCAAACCATTTCTAGATTTTTTGAATAGAGTCCGTGGCTAAAATATTGGACCTTTATTAGCACTCCAGTAGCCTCCCGCACATGGTTCTTCTTCACAGTAGCAACAGTTTCTAGCAGTAGCAGTAGTAGCAACATAACATTTCCAATGCTAGTTTTCTCTAGTGTATTTCAACCATCTTGTGGCTTGAGTGCATTCCTTTTGGAGCACTATGTACTTACCTTTTTGTTGATCCTTAATGCTATGGTTTAGTTTTTTTCTACCCATATGTATGCTTTTTTTATTTATTCTGACATTTTTCCATTTATACATGTTTAATTCTTATTTTACCGTAGTTGGAATTGTGCATATGTTATATATTCTTGTCTTTTCCATTTTGGAATATTACAGGGGCATCCGAGCATGATATTTGGCTAAGCTTGTGGGCACTTCACGAAATCATAAGAATAAGAAGAAGAAGCAGAAAAGGAAGAATTATTCAATGGCATAAGGATTAAGTTTTTGCACACTTCTCTTTATATCTATGTAGGATCTCTCCAAAGAGACTAAATAAATGAGAAGGGGAAGAAAAAGAGAAACCTCAAGAAGTTTTCAGAATGAGGAAGGTCCAAGAACTTCCTATCAGGAGCATAAACAATCGACAATGCAAAGAGCTCCACAACACTCTTCTATATCCACTTTCCTTGCAAAAGGTGATGAATGGCATGGAGATGGGGGATACTTATAGCATGAGACTCTGAGTAATTATCTGGTAGAGTACAAATCTCAATCAAGAGAGTTCAAAGAGAATCTAACTCTCCAACATTTTATCCAAATCAAAGAAAACCGGATATCCCACAACAACAATAGAAGAAGAAGGAATATATAGAATAGATTCTTCTTGCCTACATTCGATGGATTATCCACAAGCACAGTAAAAGCTTGGATGAAGGAGTTAGATCATTTCTTCCAGATACACCCAGTAGTGGAAATATAGGCTATTGAGATTGTAGCGCCGCACCTTGAGGGTGGAGCAAAGAATTGGTGGTTCAACCATATAAAACATGCAAGAGTGACTGCTTATGCATATTTCACTCAAAGGATGATTAAGAAGTTTTATAGAAGGAAACCGGAGGTAATTTCCATAGAGACATTTCCCAAAATTGATGAGATAGCACATAGGAACAAAGGGAGGATGTCATCACTATCACTCCTGAAGAGGAGGAAATTCCAACACCACCAGCTGCAGAAGTAGTTGCATCAAATGAAGGAGAACTTTCATCTTTGCAAGGTGGTCTTGAGACTTGACATTGAGAGTCCCATGCATGAGGAGGAGGAGGCAGATATCAACATTGATGCAGCAGTAGAGGAGAAGCCATCACCATCACTAACAGTTGGAGACGCCATTTCACCGTTTGGAGGAACTCTTGTAGCTTTGCAAGATGTTCCCAAGTTTCAGATTATCCAAGGTTTGCAAACATTTTCATCCCATGTTATTTCATCACCTAAATTTGTGATTTTTGGGATCATTCCATCAGGGAAATTACATAACCAAGGGTTAGAGCACCTTGTTGATTTGGAGCAACAAACTATGATTGCGCAGAGGACTCTTGACTTGTGCAAGGAGAATATGTATAGTTATCCCAGTTGGACATTGTTGAGCTACACCCAACACTTTGTGTTGGAGTGTGGAGTTTCTAAGGATGGGATTAGCACAATCCTAATGCAGGGAAGCTATACAATAGCTTTAGATAACGAGAAGCTACTGTCAGATGAGTTGTCGTGTTCTATTTCGAGAAAGAGATATTGGCCATTATGCATGCATTGGTAAAATTCCGGAAATTTTTATTGGCAGTAGATTTCAAATCAAGTCCAACCACCATAGTCTCTGGCATATTTTTGAAGAGGAGCAGCAGTTGCATAAGATGCAGCAACGATGGATCATTACAATGCAAGAATATGAGCTCAACATTGTGTATGGAGAGTGTTAGTCATCAGTAAGTTTTTGCCTTTATAGATGACTAGATGTCTATCTTAGATTTCTAGAAACAAAATTCATGAATCTTGTGAGTTCTAGAAATCTCACTGCCTTCATTATCCTTAAGATAATTTTTTACTATTTCATCATTCCATCATGTCAAGCCCTGCTTACCAGTCTCAGAAAACACATTAGAGGCTTGTGTCACTCATTCTGTCTATATTTTGTCACCTTTGGCCCAAATCCTCTATTTTGTTTTGTCTAAACCCCCCACTTCTACCTAAGCCCACCAATCAAAGAGCTCTGTTGTGTCTCCCAAAAATACCCCAAGCATTGATAGTCTTAAAACTGTCTCTGTAAGCCCTTGAGATAAATCAAGTACATTATATTTTAGATCTTCAATACATCAGTTTATCTTAAACTCTTTTTTACACATTGATGACCCCAAAATCTAAGTTTTAGTCCACAGCCAAGTCCAAGGAACCTTCCACTAGGTCACCTAGGGTTTCACAAGTCATAGGGTGGATTTGGTATCCTAAAAACTCTATTTTTCCTGTATGAAAAAATTTCATTCAAAGAAGAAAGGGACAAGTGACTCTGCCCAAAACTCATCAAAAGGGTCCTTCAAAGAAAGGCCTCCTTGGCCTAGTGCACAAGTCTACAAGGGACAACTGCCCTTAATCACATTCATGCAAGAGGATCATGATGGCCATCAGCCTAGATAGAGGTAAGGTAAAAGGGAAGATCATCAAAAAGAAGATCATCAATAGCAAAAGAAAAGTAGTAGGCATATGTTTGAAGAGAATCAGGGTTTGTGACTACTTTGGCCAAACAAGAAATCAGTACTAGGTCTATAAGGACAAAGGTCATCTCCACTCCGTCAGTGCACAATTGAAGGTCTTTAGAAATAATAAATGATGATTGAAAGGTTCTAGATAACTTAGAAGACAACACTATTTACTTTTTCCTAACAGCCCTAAAACCTAGTAGTTTGGGAAGAATGCCAAACAGGTCAAATGATGATGATAAAGCCTCCTTCATAATAGCAGATGGAATTCAAAGGGTATAAGTACAAAGGCCCCTCAAAAAGGATCAAAAGGAAAGCAGGCATGAGGTAAAATTTCCCTAGAAGGTAACTATGATAAGCATAGGCTCACTGTTGAAGAAAAGAGGTGTCAAACTCTAAAAGGACAGTGATCAAAGGTAAGGGTTGTGTAGGCACCTGCAAAAACATAAGTGGCCAGGGGAGACACAAAATGGTTTCAAAAACTGCTAACTTTTCCCACCAGAGATATACCACTGTCAAAATGATCAAAAGAACAAATCTGTAACTAGTCTAAAAATCAGAGAAAGCCTCCAACAAGGTTTCCTTATCTAGAGTATATTTTGCAAAAGACAATTTTCCCATGTCAAAGAATTTCTGCAACAATGTTTTAGGATGGTTATCAGTAGAACAAATGTAAAGTGAGAAGCATGAATTACAAATGGCATCTACAACAGAAGAGAAATTCATGCCCAAGTAAAAAGAGTATCACTGGTTTTGCAATTTTTTAGTACAGTAAGGTGTTAACCAGCAAGATATTCATGTCAAAAGGTAAAAAGGAAAATATGCATCAGCACCATCAAACAAAAAAAACATATTTTAGAACTTTGCCACCTACAGGAAAAACAAACCAAGAAGACATTGAAGAAAGTAAGAAAAGAAATAGACATTAGAAAGTGGGTTTTAAATCATGAAATATTTTTCAAAAGAGGAGTATAAATGTCTCTTTTACCTCTCCCCCAACTCATTTGTGTCTTTGAAAAGGAGCAGGAGAGCCATTGAAGAATTTTTCTAAGGGTTTTCTACAAAAAATAGGTGAATTTTCAGGTGCTACACACCGGGCCATCGGCGTTGCACATAGAGGAGGCAGTCGTAGTGTTAAAATACACTGCACTGCACACTGAAGGGCAAGCACTATGCACCGATGAAGGCACTATGCATAGGCCCAGGTTCGACTCGACTACCCACCTTTCAACGACACTGTGCACCGAGGAGGCCCGACAGGCCCCTTTGACCCACTCGACTCACCTGCAAACCGACACGGCGCTACGCACAGACCTCTCAACCCCCGAACTAACCCCACACTATACATAGGAAGGTCCAAAAGGAACGCCTTGTCGGGTGGCACTATGCACAGAGTAGATTTTGATCAAATTTCCAAAAAAGTTGCCAAAATAAACTTTTTCTCCTCTGAATTGTCTCCAAGCTCCTGCGCAAACTTTGAAAAGGTTGGTGGTCTTTCTTCCTTGCCCTCCAAGTGATATTTTTCACAATCAAGAAAAGTATTAAAAACCTAATTTCCCAAAACCCTAATCTTCATGAAAATCAAATATTTGACCTCATAGGGTAGGGTTTATAAATATAAGAGTTGTCATTTGTGTAAAGACACTCAATACCAGCAAGCCTCCTCCTTAAGCTCTGAAAACTTTCCTAGACCTACTTCATTTTTCCCTCCATTTGCTAAAATGTTTCCCTCACCATCCCCCATTCTGTCCTCCCTAGACCTAAAGATCCCATCAAGAAAAACATATTTTTTTTCTAGATCAGCCACATTGTCTGGAGAAGAAATCAGTAACAGTAGTGATGAAGACCAAAGGCCTATCAAGCCAAAACACAAGGGAGGAAGGGTTAACAGCTTTGAGCCTTTAGATACCATTGAAATCACCTCTTCTCCCATGGTCCTTGCATGTCTTCAAGATGTTGGATGCTATCAATTCTATGAGAAGGTTAAATAGGTCCAAAACCACTCAGAGTTGACTAGGTTGTTCATTCTCATCCTACAAAACCACTAGGTCAACCTAGCAGGAGTAAAATTTGAATTATTAGCCAAATCCATTTCTGAAGCCACGTGAATGCCAGATATTGGTGAGAGATGGTTCAAGCAGAAAAAAATTTACTTAAGCTACTATGAGCCCTTCCTCAAACCTAGTCATCAACAGGGCTACAAGGTTGTTTCCCCCTTCTCCCACCTGCTAGAGAGGTATGCCCTACTAATGAGACAGATCATCAAGTACTTCACCTCTGAGGGGAGGTACTCTAGGATTTATTCTTATCACATAAGTCTGGTAATGCACTTCACCAGGGTTAAATTGCTAAACCTACCATACTATCTCTATCGGAGCATTGACAATATGGCTTCAGTGGTCAAGAAAAGAAGTTATACCCACCAAATGCAGAGCCTTTTTTCACCACTCCTTGATTAAGATGATTGTTTTACACTAGTTGGAGCACCAGGGAATTCTTTGGGAATTTTTCATCTCACATGATATATTTGCCAATCCCCAAGCCTTCATTCAACAAAATTTCCCCTCCACTTCACACTCACTTACCTCCAATCCTCTGTCACCTCCACCTATGCCTTATCCATAAGGAAACCTACCTCTTTCTTCTTCCCCTAATGCATCAAGCGAAGGTGATGACAGTGGTAATGATGGGAAAGGGGGTGGCAGTGGCAATGAAGAACAAGCAGATGACAACGAAAAGGAAGAAAACAGTGAGGCAACGATAGAGTTAAATGAGGAACAAGGAGATGACAACAACAATGAGGAAAAAGAATATGATGGGGTAAATAATGAAGACAGTGGGGCAGACACAAATTTTAATGAGGAAGAGCAGGAGGATGATGATAACAATAAGGAGGAATATGAACATGGCAGTAATGAAAGCAAAAGAAGTGAGCTCTCGGAAGAAAACAGTGATGGTAGTGATGCCAATGAATCCCTCCCAAGTACAGAAAAGAGTACTGTTGATGAGCAAGATGAATTCCAAGAGGTTAATGAAGAAAATAATAAGGATGACCGCCAACAAGAAAGTGAACATGACAGCCATGGTAAAAAAGAAAGAGATGACGAAAACGAAGAAAGCAGCCAAGAGGAAAATGACATTCAAGAAAAAGATGATAGCCAAAAGGAGGACACGAGTGATGAAGAGGAGGAGAAAGACAATGAAGAAGAGGTAGATGAAAGCAGTAAAGAAGGCAGAGAAAAAAGAAATGGGCTGAATGATGAAAAGGGTAGCAAAGAAGATAGTTGTTAGCACTCAAATCTACCTCAGGCTGAAATGAAGTAAAACTCAAGGCTACATCAAACCACGCTCAGCCTCGTAGCTAGCCCTACGAGGACAGGAGAGGGCTCTCTCCGTCAATCTCGAGAAAATAAGCAATAGGATGCGAGATGACTTACGATAGGAACTGATTTTAGGCTAGTAAAGAGATAATTATGTTTGGTTTTTGGTTTTTTTGGTTTTCGCTGGAGTAATGGGAAAACAAAATTTTGGGTCCGGGGATAAGGTCAGACCTTTGCAGAGATCAAGTTGGGGCGAGGTAGGTGATGATCTTGATGCTTCGAATTGGATTTTATGGATAGATTAGACTGATGAGGAGCTGAAGAGGGCAAAGAAGAACTTGGATCCTCTCCAAACAGCAGAAAACATATAGGACTAACTGAATTCAAAGGCCAAGCACTGTAAACAATGGATTCAACCTTAATCACTCATTCAACTTAGTTCAGAAGCATAATGAAATGATGGCATACATTAAACATGAAGAAACTTACAGTAAACAAAGGAGAAACATCATAAAGAACAGAACACCACAAGGATCTTAACAAGTGCCGCAAAACCCCTGATCTTTCCTTAGCCAAAATATGAAAAGTATGTACAATAGTATCAAAAGTATCCCAAGAGTCCAACCTGTAGAATGCCTCAGAAATTACAATATATAGATCACTCTAACCCCTTTCCCCACCTCTAGGGGTCGAATTCCCTCTTCAGGGATCAGTTTCAACTAATTCTAATCATGGAACTACAATCTAGGCAGCTAACAACTTGCCTCTAAAAGAGTGGAAACTGATCCATTACATGATTTTTTACTCATTTGAGAGTGAATCTTCTAGAAGAGATAAAAACAAGCCAAAGTTACATATCAAACATAAATTTACATCATAAGAACCCAATAATTCTATCCATAGGCAAAACTGGTCCAAAATAGGCGAAATACTGAGCTGGCAGCAGAAAACTCAAAAAATTCTCAAGGTGGGTCGCTCCTGAACTGCGTGGGTCGCTCATGTTCCAGGCTGATTTTGAGGTAGCTCCCGACATCCAAATTGAGCTCATGATAGCTCGTTGGAAAGCCCTGGATGTCTACTTTCCAACCCAAGTGGAATTTCTGAATGTGAAGTTGATTTGACCCCTCAAAACTTCATTCTTCCAGAGGTACTTCCTGATGGTGCAAAAGGTGGCAGCAAGGTGTTTTTTATGGTGTTTTTGAGCTATTTGACCATCCAGATTTTGTTGAAATGCTAAGTTGACTTCAGAGGATGCATATTTAACCATGAAAAATCCAAAAATGTAAAAATATCCTCCAGCAAATGCCCCAAAAAAATGCGAGCGCAAGAGCGCGCGACCCACCTAGCCACAAAACCTGTTTTTAAGACCAAAAATTTGGAAATGACAAAATTTCCTCCGAATTCGCCCAAATTCGGAGCGGAGGTCCTCCATCATGTGTCTTGCCCAGTCAATGAATCCTCGGCCAAAATCTGAAGTGGATTAGGCCTTTTTCGCCGTTGAAGTGCCTTGCTCAACCTCCTCTTCATGATCCTCATCCTCGCTTTGCAAACATGCATGTGAGCCCAGTAATGGCCTTTCATGTGGCGAAGCATGTCTTTGTCGCGATTGGCCTTCGCCAATAGCTTCTCTAGATGTATATTTACCCGAGTGAGTACAGTATCTCGGTCAGCTGGTGTCATGTCACCGGGCCTCTTTCGATTCCACTGCCTGTCCTCACGGATTTGGCGCACCACATAAAATGTGAGCTCATCCTCGAGCTGTTTGTTGCGCTGCTCCAAATAGTTAATCACCCACTGAGCCTTCTGCAATTGGTCTTTCAGCTGGTCATTCTCGGCCCTTTGCTCCTGGATGACTTCCCTCGGCTTCGAGCTAGGAGAGCCCGTATCAACATCAATGACTGTCATATCGGTGTCCCGGCCTCCTGATGGGCCCTCATCATGCATGGGCCTCTTGCCCCTGTCTTGTACCTGTACCTGCACTGAAGAAGAAAGAGAGACCCTTTCCACATCACGTGGAGATAATACTCGCCGTGTCGATGAAGTCGGCAGGACCCCTTCCACCTCACGTGGAGATAGTACCCGCCGTGTCGCTGCAAATAAGGCCCTGTGGCCTCGCTGATATGTCTGAACCAAAGGAGTGATGATATACCCAACCTCAAGCATGTCCGGCTGGTGTGAAGGCTCTCCTGCATCATAAACTGCCTCAGGAGGCTGCTGTGGCACTCTGAAAAAGTCTCTAGAAATGAAGTCCTCCCAAGTGATGCCCTGCTCTGCCAACTGATGTGACACCAAGATTTTGATCAAAGCGAAATGATATATACTCCTGTACTGCTGCACTGGGCTCGTCTTCTTCTGCATAAATGTAACCATCTTCTCTATGTTGCGGTATATGAAATAAGGAATATTCATCATACGCACCCTTGTGAAGTGCATCAGCAAACGAACATGATATGAGAAAAGACGAGCATACCTGCCATCACAACTAAAATACTGAATGATGAGCCTCATGAGTGGTGCATACTCATCTCTCAAGAATCGGAATGGAAAGACTCTGCCCAAGTAAGCCACATATCCAGTTTTAACATATGGCTCATAGTGAAATTTCTCTAACTGCTTACCCTTGCTCCATTCCTCGCCTATGTTAGGTATGCCAGTGGCTTGAGCAATAGTCAAAGGCGATACAATGAAATCAACCCCAGCCAGGTTTACCCGATCAACCCGCAAATGAAGAACAAACAAACGTGCTAATTCACGATGAGGTCGGGTTTGCACAACCATCTCACAAAATCTGAAACATGACAAGAATCGAAAACAATCCATAGCTAATGGACATGCCTGCAACCGAGCCAAAGAGGTAGGCTCCTCTCTGCGATGATCACCACTTATGTTTTCTCTGCGGGAATTCCGTGGCACATTACCTTCAGCCACCGAATCACTGCCTGATCCTGGCTCATATTCTGACTCTGTCTCTGACATATCTCTGATCAAACCTTTGGCAATGTGTATGCTGATATGAATGCAGTGAAAGCAAGATTAGGACGTATGTTTAACATTCAATCAATATCCCACCGCCAAAACACCATCAAGGAATCAAATTATGGATAAAATCTCTGCATCAAATGGGCTGAAAGGCAGCATCTCTGTTTTGAATGCAAATGAAATTTTGACAAAATAGGAGTTGGCAACCTTCAAAAATTTGGACACATCTAGTCAAAGGAGAGTATGGTATAATCAGTGATAGGTTTGCCTACGAGTTTATGACCATAAAGGTTTCAATAGGTCATTTGAAACAATGCTAACATTGGGCAAACAAAAACATGAGCAAAGGCTAACATTGGGCAATGTGACTCATTACACACATGAGAAATGTGACTCAAAGGGTTTAATCATGGTATAAAAATAACAATGTTGACAGTGATATTATGGTTATGAGAGCAGAGTGATTTTCATGTTTTATGAAAGGCTGACCATATCACTGTTTCAGACATCAAACCCATTTTTTACACCATTGATTTTCATTTTAACCCTGAAAACAATAATCTCATAACAGTGTGGTTTTAAATCCTTCATTTGCATATTAGAACCATGTATGATGACACAAATACGTTTGCAAACCCCAAGTAATTGAAGAAAACCTGCTTTGAAGGCAATTGGAGTCAATTCCGAGCCAATCTGGGCGCTCAAACACAATTCCGGAATGCTATCTCTGCGTGGGTCGCGCAGGCTCAATTTGGGTCGCGCAGCCCAGGTGGGTCGCGCAGGTGCAAACCCACTGTGCTAAACCAACTCTGTTTGGGTCGCGCAGCCCAGGTGGGTCGCTCGGCCTCAACTTAGGTCGCGCAGCCCTGAAACCCTGTCTACGCCCTCCAAAAGTCTGAAATCGACTTTCAATTTTGCAAATACGTTTTGGGAGAAAATGAAATCGGTTCAAATGAACTTGTTTGGCCTTTATACACTTCACAAATATCTTCACCATCATACTTTATTCCAAATCTAACTTCAAACCCACATTACAAATGTTTTTGTAATTTTCACTTTGGCTTTTTCAAATACAAACTTGCTTTGGTTTCTCTGAGGTCGATACTGATGATTTTATTGTCTTTTTGCAGGGATATGGCTGTCTCGGCTAGAGAAAAGACCAGGGGTCTGCTTTTACAATGTCTTCATGGCGGAATAATTAAAATTTATTACAAAATGATAATGACAAATTTCTAGTTCCAAAACAGAGTTTTGGACTAGAAATGTATTTTTTTTTTTAAAAAGGCTGATGATAATAAAAATAGAAATCCAAGTACTGGACTCTCCTCACCTTGCAGGCTTTATGACTAGTGTATAAATGACTCAAAAAACCCTAGACACCAAGACCTAGGACACTTATTGACATTTTAATGACCTCATACATAATGACAATGACTATAAATAATTTTTTGAGAAAATATTTTTAAAATTGCGCTGCAGGTATAACATGAGGAAACACAAAATGACACAACCCTTCGTCAGTTCATGGCATGATTCTAGTGATATGCAAAGAAGTGAAACAAGTGAGACACCTAATAATGAAAATGCAAAAGACGAAATGATCACTGACGGAGGGCAGCAAGGGCTGACTCTAACAATAGTGATGGCAAAGAGGAAGAAAACAGTCAACAAAAAGATGAACTTGACATTCTAGAGACAAATGAAAAGGAAGGCAGTGACCAAGAAAATGAAAAAGGGGATGACATGGTAGAAAATGAAAATGCCTCTAACAATGACCCCATACAAAGTGAAAATTGTGACAGCCCTAGTGCAGAGGCAGACTTTGATGATCAAAATAATGAAAGTGAAGAAGAAGATCATGACAGTGCTCATGAACAAAGTAGTGATAAGAGATAGAATTTGAAGGTAAGGACAGTGGGCCAAATGATGAAGAAAAATACTTTCATGAGGAACAGGGTCAAAGTGAGGCAAGTGAGGAAGGTAATGATCAGTTTCAAGACCAATATGGAAATATGAAAGACAATGAATACCATGATGATGAGGATGCTAATATTAAGAAAGCAGTGATCCAATGAGGCATGAGGTGACTCAAGAAAGCCATGGAAAAAATGAAAAAGTTGGTGACAACAATAACAAGGGTCAAAGAAATTATGAAAACACATTCAAAACTACCATTGTCACTCCTCTCACATGCACATATCACAGAGGAAAGAGAGAAGTGTTTGCTTCCTAAAAAAGGCAAAGGGTCATCTCTTCTCAAGCTATCAAGCCATTGGAAAAGGGCAAGGAAAATATGGAAGAAGTGAGCAGTAGGTAAAGGTAATGAGAAGTAAGATAATCAAGAAAAATTCTCAAGAAGCTCAATTCATCAATCTAGACAGTGACAATGAGGACAAGGAGGTGACCACTAGAATGCTACTTTTGACCAAAGATGCATAGCTTAAGGAGTGGGAAAGAGATTTTGAGATGGCACAACGTGTCATTCAGTATTACAAAGAGGATCACAAACACTTCAAGAAGGTAAAGAGAGATTTTTCTCTCCAAAATCAAATGACCAAGCACTATGCAAAGAAAAACATGCTTGCTTGTGCCAAACTGAAGGAGGCCCTCATGGGGCTATAAAACCTAAAAAGGGAAAAATTGCATGATAGCATTGGATTTTTGGCTGAGGCTTCTCAACAGGTGTCCAAGACCTCTTGAGGGACCTCTCCATCAATTTTGGCCCAAATTGGACAAAAAATTTTTTTTTTGAAATTTTGAGGCCTCTGTGTGCAGCACCCTAGGTGCTATGCACAAATTTGGTGCATCCTCAACTTGCCAAATTTAAATTTTTTGATTCCTCACATCACTAGCAGTCTGATCACAAAATTTCAGATCATTTTCAGCAGTTTTGACCCCCAAAAGGTAAAAAAACACCTAAATTTTGACCATTCTGCCTCGTTTTCAGGAAAGGTGTTGTGCACAAAGAAGTGTTGGAATAATGGGTTTTTGGATAGGAAAATTGCACTCATTCAGAAAAATAAAGGTAGATTTGGAATGTAAACTTCAAGACCTTTCCAATGATCCATCACATAGCCTTTTTTGACATCGGGAATGCCTCCAAATCATTGCTTCAAGAAAACCCATTTTTGTTGTCTCTCAGCTACACTTCTATGGTTGAAAAGTAAAAAAGTGCATTTAGCAAGTTTTCAGAGGCTTGTCAGGGCCTAAAATTAAATTTAATTGCTATAAGTGGCCGAAAAATATATTTATTTTAGATATTTTGTGCCTTGGGCCTTGCAAGGCCTCAAGGAAAATAGAGATACTTCTGTTAACCAATAGACTTCTAGATACTCTCTTAGATATTTTTTCTCCATGCATGATAAATAAAGCATGGAGAATCATTGTAAAATTTTGGCATTTGATGAGATTTCAAGAGAAATACATGGTTTTTATGAGTTTGGAGAACAAATTGCTCTTATGAAGATTGGTGAATGGCTTGCTTGGACTGATGATGGAGAGGCTTGTTTGCAGGATTCCTTAGCTTGGTGAATGGTGATGTCTTCTTAATTTGTTTATGTTTTCTTGTTCTCATTATGCTTCATCCTTCTTGGTTGCTATAAATTAGAAAAGTATAGGTTGAGACATGCTCTTTGAGGCACCTCAGTCGTCCTGTTTGTTATATCCTTGATGTTTATTTTGTTTGGTCATCTTAAGGAATTCTTGATTGCTCCTTAGGCCCACCTAAACTTGTTTGTTTCATTTATGGATTAGTATGCTAGTTTACAAGTATGATTCAAAGTATTCCCTGCTTACCTGAAGCTGTTCAAATTCTGTCTTGAAACCTCTCTTTGGAATATTGTTTGATAGGTTAAGTCAAAGAGGTCTCGTTTGATCTTGCCCTTTTTCCATGTCTACCTAGTTATTTCAGAGTTCTTTATAGCTTTATTTATGATGTTTGGGAGTTCCCTCTTCATAGATTGAGTTATTGTGCTATCTTATGTGTTTTCCCAAATTCTGAAGGTGAATTTACTAAAGTTAGAAGCTCTTATGCTTTCTATGTTTCACTGTAATTTTTATCTTGGATATTTATCAGTTTAATTATTTTTCATTAAGCTTAATGGTTTGCCCTACCTCGTGGGTTATAGCTTTTAACTATCTGTATTTAAGACCTATTAGTTTCTCCCAAATTTGATGTTCACTCCACCTCACACATTACCCTAAGGATCCATTTACCTTGCTAGATTGGCCCTGCAACACACTCTGATTCATGATTGAGACACTCATGACTTTTATTGACTCCATAGCCCAATGGATTTGATAGACTCTCACTCCACCCATCCTACTTGACCATCTTACCCAACCAAAACAATAAATAAACCCCACACTTCACAACTGGCCTAAAATCAACCATCTAGAGCGAACAAGTTCACATCCTTAGCACACAATAGAGAGAGCCCTCTCTGAGTCTAGGATGGCTAGGTCCTAGAACTCCAAAGACTAGTTTCATGTTACCCTGTCATTTGTTTTAGCCAATATGCCAAATCACGGGACCCTAACATTCTGGTGATCACAGTGGAACCTTTGAGTATGTCTCAGTCCTAAGTACTCTTTTAAAACTCAGAAATCCCTTGTCAAACAATATCCATTGATCTATCGCCACCTCATCACCACACTAACATTTTGGCGATCACGGTGGGACCTTCTGAGTTAGTGATAATCTAAGTATTCCTTGGAGACTTCAGAAACCATTATTAGATCATAGGAAAATCAACTGATAGCCAAGAGTAGAATCTGGTTGTTTCACCATATTAGCAAAATGATGACTCAGTTGTATGACACTCTCGCAAACCTGAGGGCTACATAAAGGAAACTCAGAAAACCCCAAAACATCCTTAGATTGGCTTTTTGTCAATATTGGTGGTGGACCATACACACATATCCTCACAACAACTAAAAACATCCACCTGGTGACTCCACTAGCCTCCAATAGGCCTATTGCTTAACTAGTTCTCATTTAGACTCCCTGGGATTGTATCAAATTAGCCCGGAAAGGTTTAGAATCATAGTTCTACATTGTTTGAGTTTAGCAAACACTAAGAGAGGTTAGCCTTCCGAAAAACAGTCCTAAAACTTTCAGTCTCTCTCCCTTTTTAAGTTTTAAATCTGGCTTCACAAAGGATCAGTACCAGATCTCATTTGGACCCAAATCTTCCTACTATAGTTGAAGACCCAGAAAATATTTTGTGGCAAACTTATATATATGGAAACTCAACTCCTGTTAGGACTATCCATAGAGCAAGCTTTGTACCTAAACATCTTACATCTTTACAAGATCCCCAGTTTGACTTGCATCACACAAAGAACCTTTTCAGAACCAAGTCACAAATTGATATTAACCAGACTAATTTTGAACTTGTAGATTTGCAGCAGAGTTATAGTAGAGAAGCCTCTCCTTCCACACCACCTGATTTTCAGCTTCTCCATCACTTTAGCTTGTTCCATACCAAATCTTCTCAAAATCAGTTTACCAGTCCAAGTACTTCCACTACACCCATCCATACCTCCACTATGAAAACCATTCCATCCCATCTCACAAACGCACCTCTTGTAAATCCTCCATTAGCACCCATCATGGCAGCTTGGTATGCTCTCCTGGTTCTACCACAACCTTTGGTACCTTTACCAAATGAATACCAATCCTGAATTCCTCATTTTACCGGAGCTGAATCCATCACTGCCCAACATCATGTAGATAGAATAAATGATGCCTTTGATTACATGGAAATAGAAGAAGAAACCATCAAAATGAGAATTTTTTCACAAAGCTTAGGAGGTGAAGTAAAAAAATGGTTCAAAGCATTAACTCCTAACACTATACATGATCTCCCTTCCCTCTACCAAACTTTCATAAACAAGTGGGAAATCAAGAAAAACCCCCTCCAGGTCCTTTCCGAATATAACAATCTTAAGAGGAATGTAGGATAAAATGTAAAATATTATTTTACCTGGTTTAATAGTGTTTACAATTCCCTCCCACCTCATATGAAACCCCCTCAAGGCCTAGCGCTAGTGAAATTTCCTGAAGGCTTTGATCCAGACATGACATATCAATTGAGAGAGAGAGATCCCACAACCTCATAAGAAATTCAAAGGGAAGCTATTAGTGTTGAAGCAAACTTAATTGAAAAGAGAGCTAGGGTGAGGTCAGAAAAAAGAGTTACTTACAAAGATGAACCCAGTACCTCAACCTCCTCCTCCGATGCCAAAATGGATAGCCTAATGAGGACAATGGAAAGAATGATAGAAATAATAAGCTTAAACGAAAGAGCACCTCCTAGGGATATCCAAACAAATCCCCAAAATAGAAATAGAGCTCAAAACTTCAGAAGAGACATGCCTCAAATCAAACAAAGGGAAAATGACCAACAAATTAGGCCCCCTTTCCAAGACAATTATCTAGATGAAGAGGGAAGAGAGAACATAGAACCTGAAGAAAGCCATTTAAACTTAATAGGTTCAGATAATGAAGATAATGTTTTTCTCATAGAAGAATAACAAGAATTATTTTCCCCAGATCAAACTGAAACTAGCTATGAGGATTCTGAAGACTATCGCTTGGGATTTTAAAATTCCATAATGGAAGTCCATAAGCAATATGACCTTAGGAGCAGAAAGAACCAAGATCTCCCCAAGAAAAACTAAATAGCACTGCTATTAGGAAAAATCCTGAAAACATTCCTAGGAAAACAACAGAGAATGTCAACAGTATGGTCAAGAAAACTGATCCAAACAAAGGAAAAATCAGCCAACAAAATAATGACCCAAGGTGCTCTAGTACCTCCACTAGTGGCCCCGATAAAACTATTTTGTCTAGACCCCCAAATCAAAATCATCAAATCAAAAATGTAAAAAAGTTCATGGCTGATAAAACTGATATAAATTTTTCCAAAACCCAAGTCCCTTTTAGCTTTGAGGGAGAGATTGCTAAAATCAAGATCACCATGCCTCTCACTGAACTAGTTACTCAAGAAGTGTATAGGTCCCAAGCTTTGAGAGTCTTAAACATGGGAAATGATACTAATACCTTAAACTTGACAGATGATAAACCCGAATTCTTGTTTGGTCCTTGAGTAGATGGAAAACATCAAGAAGGAGCCATTCCCCCTTTTTATGTCAGCCTAAACATACACGATAAAAATTTTCACAATGCCATGCTAGATTTTGGTGCCTCACACAACCTCATGCCTAAAGTTGTGATGGATAGATTAGGCCTAGAAATTACTAGGCCTTACAAAGACTTGTACTCGTTCGATTCGAGCAAAGTCAAGTGTTTTGGTCTAATCAAGGATATTTGTGTCAATCTAACGCAAATACCTGCCAGGAATCTAGTCATGGACATAGTTTTTGCTGACATTCCCTCGAAGTACGGTATGCTTTTATTCAGATCTTGGGGAGCCAAAATTCAGGGGTACCTCCAACTTGACATGTCATATGCTACTATCCCTATTTTCAGCCAAACCAGGAGGTTATATCAGGAGTCCCACGTGAAGTATATGGTAAGCAACCTAGATAGGCCAAATAACACACCTATGTATTCCATTCACTCAAATATTGATTCTCTCATCTTGTGTAATGAAGAGGATATCAATGAGCAGGTAACTAAAGTTGAGAACAATCTAGGTACACTACAACAATCAAAACATGCCCTCTATGATGAGCTAGACATTCAGAACTATCACGACCCTGAGCAACCATATGATGATGAAACTGAACTTGAATTTCTACAAATTGAAAATGAAACTTCAAAATCAAAAATTAGTTTAGAATCTAAAACAAATGACTCTAACAAAGGACAGATCTCAAAAACACAAATTTTTCCTCTTGTTAATCTAGAAGTGCCAAAATACCCTCACATAACAGAAATATTTGGAAATCTCAATAAAAAAATTCTTATGTTTTTACCTTATTTAGACACCTCATTATCAGAAATTTTTGTCCCTCCAAAAAAGTTGTTGACTCTCACCAATGTTGCCATGAATCCTAAAGGGATATCAATTGAAATTGATGTAGAGGAATACAATGTAGGCGGCCTAAGAAGACCCAAGGTAATTAAGTTTTCCAAAGCCTTGTCATTTCTCACAAAACTCAAATTCTTAAGGTTATGCAAGAAGTTTCAGGATGCTCTTGTATATAGAAGTAAAAGCTCAAATCCTGATGACATAGAAATTTTTCAAAAGAGGCCTTTTTCCAGGAATAACTATGAAACCTTTGGGCAAATTATATCACTAGCAAATAAAGCCAAAGGATGCAGACTATGTCTGGACTTTAGTCACTTAGGCAAAGCCTCCATAGAGTCCAAATACCCTTTTCCCAAGATAAATCATCGTATGCGAAGAATAGAAATTTCTAACAAGGTGACATTGATTGGTAGTGTTTCAGGTTTTCATGAGATGATACCACTTTAAATCAATCAACACAAACACATTTTCAAAGTTCCTTGGAATGACTACATGCTTGACCAATTTTTCCCTGGAATAAGGAATGCTGAAGACACCTTCCAATAATCCATGGCACCTGTTATCAACTTTTTCACTATGATATACATTGATGACATTGTCATTTGTTTGGGAGGTGATGAAGAATGCCTTCTTCACCTAAACAAGTTCTGGAAGCAAGACTCAAAGAGAAAATATCAAGCAAAGCATGGTTTGTTTGGAAATTGTCAGAAAAATCCTTACGCCATGCCCACACATGGAGGTAACTGTGATTTATGTTTACAAAAGCTAAATGGACAAAAATTTGTAGGAGATCCTTTTGAGGATAGGATGCTCAAGTACCATCGCTATAAAAATACTTAATTTGAAATTTTTTCAATCATTGTACATAAACATTGCATGAGAAAAGTCACAAAAATACAAAAACAAAGAAAGAGAAAAAAGAGGGCAGATTCAAAAGAAGGTATAGCCCCATACCCAAAAAATAGTAGTACTCAAAATGTGCAAGCCTAAATGCCACTACTTGTGCCTAAAAGTCTTGTTTAGTCATCTAGCCTAATCATGGTTGAACATGTTTTGAATTTATGTTGATAAGTTAGTGAAAGAATGCTTGTCAAATCATTTAAGCTTGACTTGTCGAAAAGGAATAGATTCGGAGAAAAATATATTGGTTCCCCATGCCCAATATAGAACCAAAGAGAAAAATGGGAATGGATAGTAAATGATACATAATAGCCCTTATTTTTCTAGTTATTACTTATGCAAAATATTTTTTGTGTGCAGCTTGTCCCAATTCCACAAACCATAATAGATCAGATTGCCTAATCCTGATTTGAATCATGTTTTCAATTTCATGTCATTAGATTAGAGAATGAAGTCTGCCAAACAGTTTAATCTTGGCAGTCAGATAGTCTAGGTAGAGAATAAAAGAGTTCACTAGTTTAATCTGGACTCTTGGCAAAAATAAGTGTAGAAGTAGATAGTTTTTTTTTTTTCTTTCAAAAGAAATAGGTCAATGGGTTTGCCAGTTCAAGTGCACCCAAGAAAGAAAAAAATGTTAGGCAATGTAGACTGGGTAGGTAGAAATTAATTTGAGCTAATCATGCTTTCAAATTATCAAAATCACTACTTCAGGGAAGCAGCAGCAAAAGAAAAGAAGAAAATCCACCCAATGGATGAGGCATTGGTCGCCATGAACAAAGAGATTTGAAGTTTTGGACACCTCCTAAAAAGGAGTTTCCCTCCCCAAGTGGAGCCACTGTTAGTCATCAATAATTTTTTGCCTTTATAGATGACTAGATGTCTATCTTAAATTTCTAGAAAAAAAATTCATGAACCTTGTGAGTTTTAGAAATATCACTACCTTCATTATCCTTAAGATAATTTTTTACTATTTCATCATTCCATCATGTCAAGCCCTGTTTACCAGTCTCAGAAAACCCATTAGAGGCTTGTGTCACTCATTTTGTCTATATTTTGTCACCTTTGGCCCAAATCCTCTATTTTGTTTTGCCTAAACCCCCCACTGCTACCTAAGGCCACCAATCAAACAGCTCTGTTGTGTCTCCCAAAAATACCCCAAGCATTGATAGTCTCAAAATTGTCTCTGTAAGCCCTTGAGATAAATCAAGTACATTATATTTTAGATCTTCAATACATCAATTTATCTTAAAATCCGTTTTTCACATTGATGACCCCAAAATCTAAGTTTTAGTCCATATCCAAGTCCAAGGAAACTTCCACTAGGTCACCTAGGGTTTCACAAGTCATAGGGTGGATTTGGTATCCTAAAAAATCTGTTTTTCCTGTATGAAAAATTTGCATTCAAAGAAGAAAGGGACAAGTGACTCTGCCCAAAACTCATCAAAAGGGTCCTTCAAAGAAAGGCCTCCTTGGCCTAGTGCACAATTCTACAAGGGACAACTGCCCTTAATCACATTCATGCAAGAGGATCATGATGGCCATCAGCCTAGCAAGAAGTAAGGTAAAAGGGAAGATCATCAAAAATAAGATCATCAATAGCAAAAGGAAAGTAGTAGGCATATGTTTGAAGAGTATCAGGGTTTGTGACTGATTTGGCCAAACAAGAAATCAGTATTAGGTCTATAAGGAAAAATGTCACCTCCACTCCATCAGTGCACAATTGAAGGTCTTTAGAAATAATAAATGATGATTGAAAGGTCTTAGAGAACTTAGAAGACAACACTATTTACTTTTTCCTAACAGCCCTAAAACCTAGGAGTTTGGGAAGAATGCCAAACAGGTCAAATGATGATGATAAAGCCTCCTTCATAATAGCAGATGGCATTCAAAGGGTATAAGTACAAAGGCCCCTCAAAAAGGATCAAAAGGAAAGCAGGCATGAGGTAAAATTTCCCTAGAAGGTAATTATGATAAGCATAGGCTCACTGTTGAAGAAAAGAGGTGTCAAACTCTAAAAGGACAGTGATCAAAGGTAAGGGTTGTGTAGGCACCTGCAAAAACATAAGTGGCCAGGGGAGACACAAAATGGTTTCAAAAAATGCTAACTTTTCCCACCAGAGATATACCACTGTCAAAATTATCAAAAGAACAAATCTGTAACTAGTCTAAAAATCAGAGAAAGCCTCCAACAAGGTTTCCTTATCCAGATTATATTTTGCAAAAGACAGTTTTCCCATGTCAAAGCATTTCTGCAGGAATGTTTTAGGATGGTTATCAGTAGAACAAATGTAAAGTGAGAAGCCTGAATTACAAATGGCATCTACAACAGAAGAGAAATTCATGCCCAAGTAAAAAGAGTATCACTGGTTTTGCAATTTTTTAGCACAGTAAGGTGTTAACTAGCAATATATCCATGTCAAAAGGTAAGAATGACAGAGATGCATCAACGTCATCAAACAAACAAACCAAAAACACAATGAATAAAGTAAGAAGAGAAATAGACATTAGAAAATGGGTTTTAAATCATGAAATATTTTTCAAAAGGGGAGTGCAAACGTCTCTTTTACCTCTCTCCCAACTCATTTATGTCTTTGAAAAGGAGCAAGAGAGCCATTGAAAAAGAAATTAGGGGTTTTCTACAAAAAATTGGTGAAGTTTCAGGCGCTACGCACCGGGTCGTCGGCGTTGCGCACATAGGAGGCAGCCGCAGTGTTAAAATACACTACATTGCGCAACGGAGGGTAGGCGCTATGTATTGGTGAAGGCGCTATGCACAGGCCCAGGTTCGGCCCGACTGCCCTCCTTTTAATGGAGTTGTGCACCGAGGAGGCCTGACAAGCCCCTTTCACCTGCTCGACTCACCCGCAAACCAACCCGATGCTATGCACAAGCCTCTCAATGCTCAACTCGACCCAGCGCTATGCACAACAAGGTTGACAGGAACGGCCTGTCGGGTGGCGCTATGCACAGAGTAGATTTTGGTCAAATTGCCAAAAAAGTTTACAAAATCACCTTTTTCTCCTCTGATTTGTCTCCAAGCTCCTGCACAAACTTTGAAAAGGTTGGTGGTCTTTCTTCCATTCCCTCCAAGTCATATATTTCATAATCAAGAAAATTATTAAAAACCTAATTTTCCCAAACACTAATCTTCATGAAAATCAAATATTTTACCTCCTAGGGCAGGGTTTACAAATTGGAGAGTTGTCATTTGTGTAAAGACACTCAATACCAGCAAGCCTCCTCCTAAATCTTTGAAAAATTTCCTAGAACTACTTCATTTTTCCCTTCATTTTCTAAAATTTTTCCCTCACCATCCTCATTCTATCCTCCCTAGACCTAAAGTTCCCATCAAGAAAAAAATCATTTTCTTCTAGATCAGCCACCATGTCTAGAGAAGAAACTAGTGACAGTAGTGATGAAGGTCAAAGGCCTATTAAGCCGAAACACAAGGGAGGAAGGGTTAACAGGTTTGAGCCTTTAGATACCATTCAAATCACCTCTTCTCCCATGATCCTTGCATGTTTCAAGATGTTGGGTGATCTCAGTTATGTGAGAAGGTTAAATAGTTCCAAAACCACTCAGAGTTGACTAGGTTGTTCACACTCAGCCTACAAAACCAGAAGGTCAACCTAACAGGAGTAAAATTTGAATTATCATCCAAATCCATTTCTGAAGCCACAAGAATGCTAGATATTGGTGAGAGATGGTTCAAGAAGAAGAAATTGGACTTAAGCTACTATGAGCCCTTCCTCAAACCTAGTCATCAACAAGGCTGCAAGGTTGTTTTCCCCTACTCCCACCTGCTAGAGAGGTATGCCCTACTAATGAGACAGATCATCAAGTACTTCACTTGTGAGGGGAGATACTCCAAGATTTATTCATATCACATAAGGCTACTAATGCACTTCACCAGGGTTAAATTTCTAAATTACCATACTATCTCTACTAGGGCATTGACAAGATGGCTTCAATGGTTGAGAAAAGAAGTTATGCCCACCAAATGCAGATCCTTTTTCACCACTCCTTGATTAAGATGATTGTTTTACACTACCTAGAGCAGCATGGAATTCCTTGGGAAGTTTTCATCTCACATGATATATTTTCCAATCCCCAAGCCTTCATTCAACAAACTTTCCCCTCCACTTCACACTCACTTACCTCCAATCCTCCATCACCTCCACCTATGCCTTCTCCACAACGAAACCTACCTCTTTCTTCTTCCCCTGATGCATCAAGTAAAGGTGATGACGGTGGTAATTATGGGAAAGGGGGTGGCAGTGGAAATGAAGAACAAGCAGATGACATTGAAAAGGAAGAAAACAGTGAGGCAGAGATAGAGTTAAATGAGGAACAAGCAGATGAAAACAACAATGAGGAAAAAGAAGATGATGAGGGAAATAATGAAGACAGTGGGGTAGACGTAGATTTTAATGAGGAAGAGTAGGAGGATGATGATGAAAATAAGGAGGAAGATGAACATGGCAGACATGAAAGCAAAAGCAGTGAGCTCTCGGAAGAAAACAGTGATGGTAGTGATGCCAATGAATCCCTCCCAAGTACAGAAAAAGGTACTGCTGATGAGCAAGATGAAGGCCAAGTGGATAATGAAGAAAATAATAAGGATGACCATCAACAAGAAAGTGAACATGAAAACCATGGTGAAAAAGAAAGAGATGAAGAAAATGAAGAAAGCAGCCAAGAGGAAAATTACAGTCAAGACAAAGGTGATAGTCAAAAGGAGGACACAAGTGATGAAGAGGAGGAGAATGACAGTGAAGAAGAGGTAGATGAAAGAAGTAAAGAAGGCAAAGATAAAAGCAGTGGTTTGAATGATGAAAAGGATAACAAAGAAGATAGTGATGAAAAAGAGGAAGAAAACAATCAGCAAAAAGATGAACCTGACAGTCTAGAGACAAATTAAAAGGCAGGCAATGACCAAGAAAATGAAGAAGGGGATGACATGGTATAAAATGAAAATTCCTCTAACAATGACCCCACATAAAGTGAAAATGGTGACAACCCTAGTGCAGAGGCAGACTTTGACGATCAAAATAATGAAAGTGAAGAAGAAGATCATGAAAGTGCTCATGAACAAAGCAGTGATAAAGAGATAGAATTTGAAGGTAAGGACAGTGGGCCAAATGATGAAGAAAAATACTTTCATGAGGAACATGGTCAAATTGAGGCAAGTGAGGAAATTAATGATCAATTTGAAGACCAATATGGCAGTATGGAAGACAATGAAGACAATGATGATGAGGATGCTAAAGATCAAGAAATCAGTGATCCATTGAGGCATGAGGTGACTCATGGAAGCCATGGAAAAAATGAAAAAGATGGTGACAACAATAACAAGGGTCAAAGAAATGATGAAAGCACATTCAAAACTACCATTATCACTCTTCTCACATGCACATATCACAGAGGAAAGAGAGATGTGTTTTATGCCTCAAAAAGGCAAAGGGCCATCTCTTCTCAAGCTATCAAGCCATTGGACAAGGGCAAGGTGTTAGTCATCAGTATTTTTACCTGTTATTGATGACTAGATTCCTTAGCTGAGTTTTCTAGAAGTCGATCTTCAAACTGTCAAATCTGTCATCTAGAAAACACCCCAAAACAATTTTTGTCTTCCTACCCATTCCTGTCAGCCTATGGTGAGAAAAAACCCCAGTTGTCAAGTCCTATCTGGTTTCAGCAAAATAACCCTGTCCATAGTTGTCATAGCTGAAATTTATCTGCTATCATTTACCCTTATTCCTCAAGGAAATTCATTATCCAACTATTGACAAAGTGTCTGTAACCTTATCCTTGGTCATATGTCATTTGAAAATCTAATCATACCCAAGAAAACGCTCGGAATATGTCAAAACTTCCCCTAAGTTAGATAGTGGTGTTTAGGGAGTATTTTCCATGGAAAAAATAACCTGAGCCAAAAGCCTTTGTTCAGTACCAATCTGCCTTGAATTTGTTCCTATTTTGTAGAACAGGTCTTGTTCCATCCATAGGTCACACACCACTAAGAGGTTACTGTGTCTCATGTCAGAAGAAATTCACAAAGATTCAAATCAGGAAAAGATAAGTTTGTTCGCTATCTGATGAAGTATGCTTCGCTCAAGCGCAATCTCCTTGAAGCACCAAAAGAGCTCTCCAAGGCTCAAAATCATATGTTTTTACATCTCTGTAGGGGTGTAATTGTAATGATGATCAATGTGCAAGAGAGCAAAAGGACAAAGTCAGAAAGGTCCTTCATGCTGAATTAGTTTGCCATCAGTAAAACAAATGAAATACAGTAAGTGAAGGACTACCAATAGGTATGGTTTGAAAGCCAAAGTTGCCTAAAGAACAGAGAACAACCTCCAAGTCATATGAATGCAAAAGGCTGATGTTATGCTGATCAGCAGTGTTTTCAACATCTCCTCCAAAAATAAATTTCAACATGCCTCTGCAAACACAGTCAAGGGAGAGACATATGATTTGTAGAAAGGTGATACAATTTTGACATAGATGAAATGACATATTTACAGTGAGAACCTCCTCCAGCAAAAGAGCAGATGGTTGAAAGCACAGTGATAACCTCCTTCATTAAAAAGTAGATGGTTATAAGACTTTATGATGAAGCCTCCTCCAATCAAGAGCAGATGGTGGGAACATAATAGAACCTCCTTCATTTAAAAGCAGAGGGTTAAGGTGTGTCAAGTAATTTCAAAAATTGACAGTTACCTCCTTCCTAGGGATGAAACAACAGAGGTATCAGTAGAGTTTCAAATTATGCTTGAGCAAGTTCTTTATTTTGAAAGACAGGGTTCAAAATCTGTGGTGATTCAATAAGGTTTCATAGGTTGAAAAACCTATTTCATATCACAAGCAAAGGATAGCTGCTGGTATTTAAAGACTCTAATCATGTATTTCTAACAACCTCATTCAAAGGATGAATCGCAGGTTGCAATATTGACTAAACAAGCCTCCTATGGATGGTAAAATTGACAGACCTGAAGCTCAGGTTCTAATCTTATCTGCAAAATAGTATAAGGGACAGTCCACCTATATGACTGATGAGAAAAAGGCATGTTAGCTTTGGATAAATTCATTATTCTATCAAAGCTAAAAATCCCTCTAGGTTATGAATGAAAGGAAAACCTTAAGAGTTACCTGTTCAGATCAGTCAGAGGCAAAGGGCATACTGTTAAAATAGATGAGTTTGCATTAAAAGAGGGAATTTTCATCACAAATTTTATGAGCAATAAACATCATCTACATCAAAGGCCAAGGTGACATAATGGTGTCAAAAGGCCTATATTGTTTTGATTATAAAGATCCCCTTCAAACTAAATCTAAGGGTGAAATTTTGGCTAGAAATAGCCTCATCTGAAAGGCCAAAGAGAAGGTAGACCAAGTTTGATTTTGAACTGACTTCTGTATATAAATACAAATAAATAGTAGGGATGAGAAATGCCTCAATACAACAAATGCAAAGTAGCTTTTGGGATAACTTGCAGGACTATCTTTAAGTTAAAAAGGGCCTCCACATGAATGAAATGGAAAGCACAGTTTAGAAAAGGCAACAAGATTAGAAAGACCGTAACATAGACCCAAGTTTCCTTTTCAAAACATAAGTGCTAATGTTCAAAAGGTTTTCAAATTTTTTAAAGAAGGAAGAGGTTTTTCTTTTTCTTTTGAAATAAACTCCTATAATTATAAAAGACATGAACCGAGTTTTCGTTATCATCATGCCTTACCTCATGGAAGAAAGGAACAATTCTTGGGCATTTTTTGAATAATTTCAAGCTTGAAGTTAAGCGCGGCGCGCCTGTAGGTGCACGACCAAAGAAAAAGAACGTGAGCACGGCGCGCCTATAGCCTAGCGCAGCACGCCTGTGCCGGCTTTCAGTAGGCGCCCGAGGCCGACCCGACAAGCCTTCTGCACAGCATGTTCTGCATTCAACGCCCGCCCATCCACCCAGTCTGAACGTGCCCTTGCTCGTTAAACAAATGCTCAAAGGGAACCTCAAATCCGTTGATCCAAAGTTATTTTTCGATTTCTAGTTGAAGTTTGAGTTCAAAGGAGAGTTTTAATCATCATTTTCAAGGAAAAAGAGGTTTTTTCTTGTGCTATGAAATAGTGAAGGATTTATGCAGTCTCCAGTAGAAAACAAAGTTTGTGAGGGTCTTTCAAAGCAGTTTAAAAGGATATTTTAACAAGGGTTTCAAAGAGCACTTTGTTTACATCATCAAAGAAGAACAATGGTTAGAGGATAGGGTTACTGTCAAGATTAAAGAGGTTTTCTATGGTATATTGCAAAGGATAAAAAACAGAGATTGAAGGTGAATAAAATGTGTGTCAAAATAAAAGGAGATTTGTCTCCAAAATCCACAAACTGACCTTGTTAAAGACCTCTTTGATCAAATACAAAAATTGAAAAGGTGAAATTATTTTCATCCAACTAATAAATGTTTGATAAACTCAAAGAACGACAGCTATCATAAAATAAAGGGAGACATAGTTTGTTTGAAGGGCGTATTACTCAGTGACAAGAGGACTACTTTTTGTTTTAGAGAAACAAAAACATCAAAGGAGGGCAATTTATTCAAAGGAAAAATACAGTGTTTTTCTAAAGGGCACAGTCTTCGTTTTAAATCAGTCCCTTAAGACAGTGATTTCAAAGGACCTTTTTCTTGTTTCAAACAACCATAGAAAACAGTAAATTAAGGGAGAGGAGTTCATATTTTCGAACTCAAAAAGAGCTGGTTCATTTAAAACAAACTTGTTGGCTAACTAAGGACATACTTAGTTTTTTCAAGAGGTAAAGGGTATTGGTTGGTGATCTATCTCAGTGATCACTTAGACAGTTTTCCTTGCTGAGTCAGTAAAGGATATCAGAAAAAAAAAAATTCCTCTTAAGCAAGATAGCAAGAGTGGTCCTCACAAAAGGTATGAGCCTTTTTCAACTCAGGAAGTGAATGCATCTCCTTCAGTGCTCTTTAATTTTCATGAATTAGGATGCTTGTAATTTTGTCAGAAGGTTCAAGAAGTGAAAAGTTATCTCCCTTTGACACATTTATTTGCTTTAAGGCTGCAAGGGAAGCACGTTCATCTAGCAGGTTTAGACTTCAAGCTCTCTCCTAGAGCTATCTCCAAAGCTACCAAAATTCCATATATCGGAGAAAAATGGTTTAAGCAAACCTACCTAGATTCAAATCAATACAAACCCTTCTTAAAACCAGAACATCGGGATGCATTCCCAGCTATTTTTCCTTTTTCTTACTTTTTGACCAGCTATGCTCTTCTCATGAAAATCATCATGAAATATTTCACATGCGAAGGGAGGTTTTCCCAGGTTTATGCTCATCATATCAGGCTACTCATGCACTTCACAAGAACTCAATTGCTAAACCTACCTTTTTTCCTATATAGAAGCATTGACAAGATGGCCTCTACTGTCCAAAAGAAGCCCTCCTCTCAATAGCAAGCTTGTCTTTTTCATCATTCCCTTATCAAGATCATCATCCTCCATCAACTTGAGAAAAAGGGAGTTTCTTGGGACTCTTTCATTTCACATCTTGATTTCACCACTGCTTCTTCATCTCATGCACCTCCCTCACCATCCACTCATCATGTTTCCCCTTCTTCTAGTAAATCCACTCCTAAGAAACAAAAATCTCCTATAATTGAGAGTGAAGAAGAGCAAAGTGAGAAAGGGAAAAACAGTGAAGAAGAGCAAAGTGAAAGGGGGAAAACAAGTGATGAGGAAGGAAAAAATGAAGAATCCAAGCATGACAGTGAGCATAAAGAAGGCATTGATGAAGGGCTAGAAAAAATTGATGTAGAACACAATAATCATAAAGAGGAAACTGTTGGTAGCCCACATAGCAGTGAGCTTGATGGTAATGAGGCAGAAAACAGTGAAGGTACAGAGCACCACAGCCATGAAGAAAATAGGGACAGAAGTGAACAAGGCAGCCCTCAAGCAGACATACAAGGTGTCAGCCAATGCACTTCTAAGGAGGTTCAAGACAGTCCTGAAAGGGATACTTATGATAAAAAACAAGAAAGCCCTCCATTCAGCAAGGATGATGACAATCAAACCCCAAGCAGTGAGCATTCTAAAAAGGGCAGCATAGAGAAAAAAGGTCAAATCAACGACCATGAGCATAGCAGTGATAAAGACCAACAAGGTAGTCTTCAAAAGGAAGAAAATAGTGACAAAGATGATGATGGGAGCAATAAGGTTAAAAATCAAATAGAGCATGTGCTAGCTGCCTCTCCTAGGCAAGGGGCCATGCTTTCTTCTCCAAAGGTAAGAAAGCCCCGAACATAAAGAAAGAAAGTGGCTCAAGTTTTAACTCCAAATGTTACTAGAGCACTCCGAAGCAAGGCAAGTTGCCTAAGCAACCCATTGTTGAATTACCAAAGAAGAGGAGAACCAAGAAACCTACCAAAGGCAAAGCGAAGGAAAAATAGGAGAGTAGCCATGAGAAGGAAAGGGATTTCGACATCATCCAAATAGACAGTGATGATGGGGATAATGAAGCCAAAATTCTCGAAACTCTTTTACCGAACAGAGAGGCACAAATTTATGACCTAAGAGCTAATCTAGAGAGGTCAAAGGACCTCATACATGTTTTGCAGACACAAAACAAACAAATGAATGTCCACATGGTAGTTTATGAGGCCCGAGCTTTCAAGTACCAAAGGGAAGCCTCCAAAGCGCAAATCAAGTTGGAAGAGTTTATGGGTGAATTCAATGTCACTGAAGAAGAATAACAGCCAAAGAGGAAGAGGCCTAGAACTATGGGTCTCAAAAGAGCTTTGGAGAAACAGAAAGAAGAAGAGGCAACCTTTTTCCGATCTTTTCCTCTTACTTCTTTACTTACCCAAGAAATAGAAAATAATAGAGAAGCATGGCTTGAAAGAGCAAATAAAAACTTGGAGGATAAGTTATAAATAGCTAACAGAGACTTAAGCCTTCAAAAGAAAATGACCGAGCACTACAAAAAGCTAAATCAATTTGCCCGAAGGAAATTGAAGGTTACACAAGAAAAGCTCAAGGTGGCCCGAAAGAGGCGCCCGGTAGAAAAAGTGGGAAAAGGAAAATAAAAGCTTGAAATTTTGGCCTCCGCTTCTCTACATGCTTTTGAAAACCCATGAGGGGTATGCTCGCCAAAATTGGGCATATTTCGACAAGTTTTTGTTTTTTGACATTTTTGGGCTTATTTGCAGAAAAATCATGGGCATCACCATTTTTGTTTGAAGCATCCTCAAAGGTTGAAAGTGGTATCATTGGATGCATTAAATTAAGGGGCATCTACTCAGCAAATTTCAGAACAATTGAAGATGTTTTGGTCCCCCAAAGATGCGAAAAACTGTCACTTTTTCAACACTCTGCCTCGCATATCAGCAAGGGCTAATTTTTGGGTTTTTCCACTGAGGTTAGTTTTTCACAAGATTCTAGTGATCCGTTTGGGGAAAACCAAGTATTTTCAGAAATTAGACATCCAGGGATTTCCAACGAGCCATCACGGGCCTCGTTTTGACATCAGGAGGTCCTTCAAAAGTTTCCCACAAGACAGGGAATTGTCTGCTGCTATATTTCTGAAGAATTTTTGTGAAAAATGCAGTTTTCTGAAGTGGCTTTTCCAAATGTGCGTTTAGCCTTTTTTGGCCATTGTCAGTTGGGAAAAGTCAATTTAATTTCTTTTTTTAGCATTTTAAAGATATTTTTATAGATATTTTGTGCCTTGGGCTTTGCAAAGCCTCAAGGACAAAATCAGATATTTGTGATGGGCCAATGAGCTTGCTAGTTGCACTAGGAGGTTCTCTTTCACTTTGGCCTATATATTCCAAGAGATTTCATTGTAAATGAGGCTTAACTTGATGATATAGACCAATACATGATATTACAAGCTTTGAAGAAACACTTTGTCTCATGATGTGGATGATTTCTTGTTTGTCTTGGATGGTGGAAGAGGACTGTTTGTTGGATTCCTTGGCTTGGTAAATGGTATAGTGTTCCTATCTGTATGTTTTAATTAGTTTATCATACATGTTTCCATGTTTCTTGCTTGTTGTAGGTAAGTAAAGAATACATTTGAGACATGCCCATGGAGGCACCTTAAATTTCCTGATTTTATTATAGCTTCTATGTTTTTCTTCCTTCTTAGTCATATCAAATAATTCTTAACTGCTCTTTGATCACTAAAGAACTTGTTGCTTGTTTCATTTATGGTTGTTATGCATGCTAAGTATGATTCATAGTACGCCCTGCTTACTCATGGCTAGTCAAATCTCCATATCTGAAAACTCTCTTTGAATTATTGATTGTCTTAGTTTGAACCAAGGAGGTCTTGTTTTGATCTTGCCCTTTGCCTAAAAACTTTGCACTCTATTTTCAAAGTTCCCAATAGCTCAAAATATGATATGTAGGAGTTCCCTCTTCGTAAATTTAGTTGTTTGTCCATCTTACTTGTTTTCCCAAAAATCTGAAGGTGATTTCAAAAGTTGGAGGGTCTTATACTTCCATGCATCACTGGAATGTTTATTTTATGCATTTATTAGTTTAAGTTTCGTTCATAGAGACCAATGGTTAGCCCTAACTTATGAATGATTGCTGATAAACTATTCATGTTTAAAATCTTTTTGTCTTTCACAAACTTAGTGTCCATCCCATTTCATTCCACCTAAAAGAATCCATTTTACCTCGACCAAATCGGCCCTGCATTATACCTTCTCCACCCTTTGAGGCAGTCTCGACCTTATCGACCCCATAGCCCAGTTGATCTGATATCTTTTTATCTATTTATACTTTGATCAGTTATTCCCTCAAAAACCTAGAACAAACCAAAACATACTTAACAACTAGCCTAAAATTAGAAACATAGAAAGCAAACAAGTTTACATCCTTTGCACAAATATAGAGAGCCCTCTCTAAGTCTAGGAAGGCTAGGTCCTTGGGCTCCAAATTTGGTTTGATGTTACCATGTCATTTGGCTTGCCAATCTGCCAAATCACAGAACCCTAACACAAGGAAAAGATGGAAAGAAGTGAGCAGAAGGTAAAGGCAATAAAAAGTAAGAGAATCAAGGAAACTTCTCAAGAACCTCAAGTCATCGATCTAGACAGTGACAATGAGGACAAGGAGGTGACCACTAGAATGCTACTTTTGACCAAAGATGCATAGCTTAAGGAGTGGGAAAGAGATTTTGAGATGGCACAATGTGTCATTCAGTATTACAAAGAGGAGCACAAACACTTCAGGAAGGTAAAGAGAGGCCTAACTCTCCAAAAGAAAATGGCCAAAAACTGTGCAAAGAAAAACATGCTTGTTTGTGCCAAACTGAAGGAGGCCCTCGTGGACCTAGAAAACCTAAAAAGGGAAAAATTGCATGATAGCCTTGGATTTTTGGCTGAAGATTCTCAACAGGTGTCCAAGACCTCTTGAGGGACCTCAAGGACAATAGGGATACTTTTGTTTAACCAATGGACTTCTAGATACTCTCTTAGATATTTTTTCTCCATGCATGATAAATAGAGTATGGAGACTCATTGTAAAACGTTGGCATTTGATGAGATTTCAAGAGAAATACATGGTTTTTATGAGTTTGGAGAACAAATTTCTCTTGTGAAGATTGGTGAATGGCTTGCTTGGATTGATGATGGAGAGGTTTGTTTGCAGGATTCCTTAGCTTGGTGAATGGTGATGTCTTCTTAATTTGTTTATGTTTTCTTGTTCTCATTATGCTTCATCCTTCTTGGTTTCTATAAATCAGAAAAGTATAGGTTGAGACATGCTCTTTGAGGCACCTTAGTCCTTCTATTTGTTATAGCCTTGATGTTTTCTTATGTTTGGTCATCTTAAGGAATTCTTGATTGCTCCTTAGGCCCACCTAAACTTGTTTGTTTCATTTATGGATTAGTATGCTAGTTTACAAGTATGATTCATGGTATGCCCTACTTACTTGAAGTTGTTCAAATTCTGTCTTGAAACCTCTCTTTGGAATATTGTTTGATAGGTTAATTCAAAGACATCTCGTTCGATATTTCTCTTTTTCCATGTCTACCTACTTATTTCAGAGTTCTTTATAGCTTTATTTATGATGTTTGGGAGTTCCCTCTTCATAGATTGAGTTATTGTGCTATTTTATATGTTTTCCCAAATTCTGAAGGTGAATTTACTAAAGTTAGAAGCTCTTATGCTTTCTATGTTTCACTGGAATGTTTATCTTGGATATTTATCAGTTTAATTATTATTCATTGAGCTTAATGGTTTTCCCTACCTCTTGAGTTATAGGTTTTAACTATCTGTATTTAAGACCTCTTAGTTTCTCCCAAATTTGATGTTCACTCCACCTCACACATTACCCTAAGGATCCATTTACCTTGCTGGATTGGCCCTACAACACTCTCTGATTCATCATTAAGACACTCATGACTTTTATTGACTCCATAGCCTAATGGCTTTGACAGAATCACACTCCACCTATCCTACTTGACCATCTTACCCAACCAAAGCAACAAATAAACCCCACACTTCACAACTAGCCTAAAATCAAACATCTAGAGTGAACAAGTTCACATCCTTCGTACATAATAGAAAGAGCCCTCTCTGAGTCCAGGAAGGCTAGGTCCTAGGACTCCAAAGACTGGTTTCGTGTTACCCTATCATTTGGTTTAGCCAATCTGCCAAATCACGTGACCCTAAAAGAGAGGGCCATGTGACAATAGATGCACTATCATGGAGATCAACAGCATTGTCACTAACGAGTAATGATGATTTGAGGGCCCAATTATTATTTGAGCATTTCGATGACCGCTTCACTTATGAAGCATTGGATGGGCAGATGGTAGGTTGTAGACATCATGTGATGGATAACGTCTTCCATTATCAAGACAAAGCCTTCTTGATGATTACCTCACAGCTCAAAGAGAATTTTCTGCATGCAGCATATTTAGAACCTCATATGTTCTACCAGGCCATCAGAGAGAGGTTCTCATGGAGAGACCTCAAGGAGGATGCACTTCAACATATCATGGAGTGAAAATATTGTCATCAGATTGTGGAGGATGGTATTGTCAACATTGATATGTTGTCGAAGTATGCACATTGATTCGAAATTTTCACACAGTACATCTCTTCACCCGACCAGATTATCTTTCTAGGATGTCTTCATACTTCATGGTATTCCCAAGGCCATAGATAGTGATGGGGACAATTATTGTATGAGCATTTTTTGGTGGGAGATTCTCCATTGGGTGGATACTGAGCTAGTTCATTATATAATTCCTCACCCACAATTGGATGGATGGATGGAGGTGATGAGCAAGTGGTTGAAAGGCTACTTGCAAATCTGTTACATGGGGTAGTAGGAAGCATGGTTGCATTCGCTGCTCTTGGGTGAGTATGGTTACCACCTGACATTCAGATTGGTATGTTCTATGCCTTGTACAATACAGAGGTGATGCAGCAGTACGAGGCATGGCTGTGCTAGCTACTCTTGGGACAGTATGGCTAAGACATTGCATTATATATGCCCATTAGTATATCACTATTTCCTACCTTGCACCATAGTGATGAGATGCAATAGAAAGAGGCATGGTTGCACTGGTTACTTTTGAGAGAGTTTGGCCATCACATGACATATCACATGTCAATGGGGATGTTATTATTTGGGACTTTGCATGATACTCATATGATGTGGCAGCAGGAAGCCTGGCTATGTTGTTCTGGTGTGACATTCTACATGTCAATCAATATATCATTGCTTCATGCTTTGCATTTTGATGATGTAGGGTGGTAACAAGAGTCATTGTTGTGTTGGTTACTCTTGGGAGAATATGGATTGACATTCTCCTATACCTTGCATAATGATGATGTGGGATGGAAACAGGGGGCCTTACTACATTAGCTTCAGTTGGGAGAGTATGGCCACCATATTTGGTATGATGATGGGGTGGTATGCGAGCAAGAGAAATTGTTGCGGTGGCTGTTATTGAGAGAGTATGGTTCAACACTATGCACAGTGTTGTGATAATTATTGGAGAAAGCAGAGCTAATAGAGCCAATGATGGGATAATGGAGGGGTACATCCTACTCCATGTAGCATGGGTTGGAGAGATAGTTTATGATTTGGGAATTTCCTTTAGGGGGAGGAACTACTTCACTTCATATGTCTCATGTGGAGAAGAGGCTCTAGAATAGCAAATGGTTGCCACTTAAAGGTTCATTAAGGAGGAGAGGCATCTATCTATATAGTTGGAAGCCATTCCAGAAATTCTAGAGAGGCAACTATGAAGTTGGGCATTCATTGCATAGTGGAGCATATGGGGATACCTTCCATATGAGGATGCCATTTGGAGGGAGGAGAATTTTCGTAGCATTCAATTTTGCAGTTTCTTGAGGACAAGCAACATTTTGGCGGGGAGGACTATAATATTCCCAATTTTCCATCAGTTAATTGGAATATTAAATTTCTTACTTTTCTTGCTTAGTAAGTAAATAAAATGGAGGGACCCATAAACCCCATAGATGAATAAAATCCACTTTTGTTGTGTGAATGTGGGTTAATTAGATACTAGATCAACATTATGGAGTAGTGGATCATATTATTAATGGAGGAAGAGTGGAGATCATGGAGAATAATGAGGAAGATTATGGAGATTGTGGAGGAGTAAAAGTAAAATCATAGAGAATTAATGATGCATTGATGGAGGAAGTGGTGCAATAAATTCACACATGATGGAGAGAGTGCAGATTAATTGCAGAGATCATGGAGATCACGGAGAGACAACACAGTCTTCATGGAGACTAGTGGCCACATGTGCAATGCAGTTATGAGGTGGGCCAAGGCTAGGGAAAGCTCACAACCATATAATAAAGATGAGGGCAACAAATCAAATCAGTCTGGAATTTGATATTGTATTTTCGTTTGACATTCTTTGAACACTTCAGTTTTTTAGCTAAGTATGCAGTGTTGTTTAGCACATGGGTGTTACCGAGTGAGAATCCCACCCTTACACATGGGGGACTTCAAGTGCCTACTATGGGAAGGTTATTTTGAGAATCTATTCATCATCTGACATTGGTGCCACAATCATCCCCTCTCTTCTACATATACAACTTCAGGAATTACGCATTCATGTCTTAGGGTTTGAGAGGAGGAAGGTAGTTCTTAGTATTTCAGCTAAGAAACTGGTGGGGGGTTCATCCTTTCATTTTGTGCTTCCAATTCAGCCTTCTAGGAACAACATTGTGATATCCGACATCAGGCCATCATATTACACCTCCATGCAGCAACAGTTCCTTCAGGAATTGTGTAGTCCAGCTAGGCAGATCTAAGGGAGGAAGGAAGTTCCAAGTATTTCAGCTTGGAATCCTATGAGGGGTATTTCCCTCACTTTGGAGAGATCATTTACATGAGTTTTGAGCATTATTTCATCATCTAGCAGTAGTCTACAGCTCTAGCCTCCTTGACAATGTAGACTAGTCCAACAGTTGTGAAGTTTGCAGCTGCAACTTGAGGAGAGAAATGAGGAGCTAGATCTCAAGCTTCTAGCTTGGAGATCAGGAGAAGGGATCAACCCTTCAATTAGTGAGCTGAGTGGGTTCTATTCTATCCGATAGATCATTCTTTCAACCCCATATTAGTAGTTTTCTCTAGGGAGTGCATAACACAACCACCAGGGGTGCAGTGTGCCACCCAAAAAGGGTTGAAAATCGAAAGTTAAAATATGGAAAAACCATTTCTAGGTTTTTTTGGGTCATTTTAGTAGAGTTCGTGGCTAAAATCTCGAATCTTTCTGAGCTCTCCAGTAGCCTCCCGCACATGGTTCTTCTTCACAATAGTAGCAGTTGCCAACAACAGTAACAGTAGCAGCACAACATTTCCAGTGCTAGCTTTCTTTAGTATATTTTAGCCATCTTGTGGCTTGAGTGCATTCCTTTTGGAGCACTGTGTACTTACCTTTCTATTGATCATTAATGATATTGTTTATTTTTTTTCTGCCCATATGTATGATGTTTTGATTTATTCTAGCATTTTTCCAGTTCTACATGTTTAATTCTTATTTTAACATAGTTGGAATTGTGCATATGTTCTATATTCATATCTTTTCCATTTTGGAATAATACAGTCTCGTTATGGAAATGTGGTTTCAAAGTTCCCATCCTCCCCAGTATTAGCGAAATCCACCTTGGATAACATCATCACATCCAAGTTGTCATGGGATTTTAAGTGATGAAAACATTACCCAAATATTATTCCTAAATTGAAAGTTATGCTCTCCTGAAGAATAACCAATTAGGTAGTGCCACCTAGCACCTCACTTGGTTAAAATATTAACTACCTTTTTGCTCAAACCTTGGCCCCACCGCTCTGATTTGAATTCATGGTCCATACCAATAGAGAGCCCGCCTTGCTCCCCAACAGTCAATGGGGTTTGTTACTAGCACAACATACGTTAGTTAATGGACAACCCCTCCATCACACATTATATTAAATTTTCCCACAACTGGGGATGATTCAACCGAATCCAATGTTAGATGAAAGGCGTAAATGGAAATTTTCTTGTCATGAAATGCCAAATTTGATGCCATGCTATTTGTTATCTACACCAAAAGTCAAGGGAGACCCTCATGGATCTTATCATAGGCACAATTCAGGATTATATGGTGTGCCATGTGGTGCCACCTGTATATGCATGCATCTATGTAGAGTTCTCGTCATCCGATTCCATGTAATCCTACCTTCACAATATCTTATTGATGTCAAGGTGGCATCACCTTTCCATGTAGCATTCTCTACTAATGCCATGTGTCATCCAAAGACTAGTCACTTGGCACTATGAAAGGATCATTTATGCTTGTCACGTGTCACTCTAACAACGTGCCACATCACCAACCTTATCTCGTTAATGTTCATGCATGGCATACACATAGACTTACTTTCCCTTCATGGCTTCTACTACCTTAAGTTGTTTCGGGTCCCACGAGGTTGAGCCCTTCATGCAATTTCATGCTTTCTCATTTAATGACGAAAGGGACTTATTTTGTGCTTTTTTTTACCCATGCCCGAGCCTAAAAATAAAGGAGGCGAGGCCCCACGCTAAATGAATGGCGTGAAATGAATTTCCCTATTTTTTGACATTGATCCTTGGCAATGTGCTTTTGGTCTACTATGCCTAGTCTAAGGAGTTATCACTTGGAGATGAGGCATGGTGTGATATTATGCAATGATATCTTAACGATAAACCCATTATTAAAAGAAATAATGGCTAATTAGAATTAACATGATAACTCCATCCTCTAAACAAGCTTGATTACTTCTATGCTCAAACTTAGAAATTTCATGGGTTTTTTAGGGACTTTCCCAAAATTTCCCTGAGCTTAGAGTACTGACGTCTATAGGGAAAAAGCCCTTATTCCAAACTAACATTTGAGATATTATGAAGGGCTATGAGACATCAATGAAACATTTGACATGGTTACCATTAGGCACAAAAACAAGCCAAACCATAGCTAACACTACTCTATAATTTTAAACAAAGCAACATCATATTAATCACACAATGGATCCCAGATAGACTTCATTAGATATACTATTAAAACATAGGTTACAACATAAATAAATTCAATAGTCATAACCAATAAATATTTATGTCCACGCCAACCAATACAATTCCACACATTGTAACTGTTAGATATGTGCATCAACCATTCATTCAAACCATGTAAACAACTATGTAAATAAATAAAATATTAGTAATGATAGAGGCCTCCCAACCCCTCCTAACCATGAGAGAATGTAAATAACATCTCATTAGAGCCAACCAGGAATATCACATTCCTCCATAAAAAATGATTATACACACAACAACATTTGTTTCCATAACACACAACAATATCTTTCATTATTCGTAGTACAACATATATACAAGTAGATATACTTATCTAATTAATTTAGAAGAATCACAACAAAGAGAGGAACTTCAAATTTCCACCCAACCATAGGACAACTAAACTACGACCTTTCTTACATCTGATCACCCTAGAACCAAATTCAGAGACCAATGAGTTAAGTGCTCAAGGGAGATTACACCAATTCAATTCAACCAGATGACAAATTAATGTAGAGCACACAATGCTTACACATGATATCTAAGAGTCTAGAGCACACAATGTCTCTGCCCAATCAAAAACTTAAGGGAACCAAGAGCACACAGTGCTCCACCCAACAATCACTATAGGAATCTAGAGCCCATGGTGTCCCCACTTGATTCACACTACATGAATCCAAAGCCCACAATGTCTCCACTTGCCATCCTACAAGAATCCATAACACACCATGCCTCCACCTTTTAGGTTCCATTGGAATCTAGAGTCAACCCTCAAGGTATCCACATATGAAACACCAAAAAAAAGTATCAAAGTACACACCGCCTGCAAGAACGGAATCCAGAGTCCACCGTAACTCCACCTTAACTCCACCTTATCAACACACCAATCTTCTCTTTTCACCATGCTTCTCAGTGTACTTTCGTGCGTGCACATACACTAAGATTTGCCATAGTCTAGATAGACTGTTTTTTCGTTCTGAAAATCATGGAAATTCCGGTAAGATTTTAAGAAAATCCGGCAGGGATTTTTGTAAATCCACGTTATAACTATCAAACTTAAATATTGTGGGTGCCCTAGAAGTTTTTGATAGTGTTGAATCCATTTCCACCATCAAAATCATGATTCAAACACTATTACTGTAAGATTTCTTTAAAAAAATTGGCTTGGATTCTGGCTAATTTTGACTGTCCGAACAATTCCTCCATCTCGTTAAACAACTCCCTAAGATTTTGGCCTACAACTTCTCTTGCCATTCTCCTTGTGCAACTAAGAGTGTCCGCTCTCTTCGTATGCTTCTACATAACCATGCATCGTCCTTTCCTTGTGTGTTGACCACACCAACACGTTCCACGAGACTAGGGACTGTATGGGCGCATTCTCTCTTGCGCACATTCTCCCAGCAAGGCCATTTCATTCACATCTTTATTGCCATTTAAAATCTGGCGATAAGCAGTCTTTACTGTAACTACGAGTTGCAACATGGACCCATTGGTACGAAGCACGATATCCACCGATTTTAACATCGTGTGCTTAAAATGCTGACTGCAATGTCGAAATTTTCTTTTCGTCGTTCTGAACCGTTTGAAAATTCTGATGAGTCGAATTTTCTGACTCTTCTCAACGGTAATATGGTGACTTGACCTCATGCATCAAATGGGCATAATGAAATTGTAACGGATAGGGTCAAAAGTTCGTTTCCTTTCGCTTTTTATTTCAAAAGTGAAACAGCTCTACGGGTATTTATGTATGTGTATTACGGGAGTGTTCCATAAATTCGACCAATTAAATATGTATGTGTATTACAGTTCATTTAGATTTATATAAAATGAAATTATATGCATATTTTTGCGATTTGTCGTTAATCTGTCTAACCAAATAAATTTAATCATGTGATTGTGTTTTAACTTTCTATATATTAATCATGTGTTACATCGTGTGCGTTGTATATATAATGAGTAGTTAGAAATATAACAATAATTAATAAATTTATTTATTAATTATTGTTTATATATGTAGAATTTATATTATATATATATTTGGAAAAAAATTAAGCATGAATTTTAAAATTTTATTCAAAGCTATTATAATAATATATTTATTAAAAGTTTAACATGCTATCTACAAAAATTAAATTGAAGTGAAAGAATAATAATTTTTTTTTTTGTTGAGTCCTAAGGTGCTGAGACATGCTTTTGTCTTGTCCACATGTGAAGTGTGCGTGTCAGAAGCCTTGGTGAGATGAAGTGCTATGGGTGGTGTTGAAAAGTGAAACTAGGTTCAGTGTTCATAATGACATGTGTAATTGTGATTTTATGTAATTGACGTAAAGAAGAAAAATACAATTGTTTTTTGTAATACTTGTCTCATGGGTTTCATGAGCAAGGAATTTTATTTTTAGTTAAGGCTCCCATTGTGAGCCTTTAGGATTGGTCATAGAGTCTAAGGAGTCTTTGTCATGTATTAAAGACATGTTACACATTGTTAAAAGTTATTTTGATTACCCTCTCACCTCCAAGTCGACCTAAGGATATTTCAAGAAACACATGTCAGCCTTGTCACTAGGAGAAGTCAGCTTATTTGATGGGAAAATCACTATATATAGGGCAACTCGACCTCCGTTTAAAGACAAAATTTCAGTCAAGAAATATGCAATAAGAAGAAGAACGAAGATCACAAGGAGCAATCTCATAACCAACGAAGTGAAAGGAAAGAAGAGTGAAGAAGTGTAGCATGAATTTTAAAATTTTATTCAAAGCTACTATAATAATATATTTATTAAAAGTTTAACATGACATTTACAAGAATTAAATTTAAGTGAAAGAATAATAATCATATTTTTTGTCAAAGTCCCAAAGTGCTGAGACATGCCTTCGTCTTGTCCACATGCGAAGTGTGCGTGTCAGAAGCCTTGGTGAGACGAAGTGCCATGGGTGGTGTTGAAAAGTGAAACTAGGTTCAATCTTCATAATGACATGTGTAATTGTGATTTTATGTAATTGATGTAAAGAAGAAAAATAAAATTAATTTTTGTAATACTTGTCTCATGGATTTCATGAGCAAGGAATTTTATTTTTACTTAAGGCTCCCATTGTGAGCCTTTAGGATTGATCATAGAGTCTAAAGAGACTTTGTCATGTATTAAAGACATGTTACACATTGTAAAAAATTATTTTGATTACCCTTCGAGACCTTGTCCCAAGCTCACCTCCAAGTCGACCTAAGAATATTTCTAGAAACACATGTCAGCCTTGTCACTAGGAGAAGTCAGCTTATTTGATGGGAAAATCACTATATATAGGGCAACTTGACCTCCATTTAAAGACAAAATTTTAGTCAAGAAATATGCAATAAGAAGAAGAGCGAAGATCACAAGGAGCAATCTCATAACCAACGAATTGAAAGGAAAGAAGAGAGAAGAAGTGTAGCATTATTTTTTGGCATTTTCTCTTCACACGTGTGGTAAAATTTAGGGTTTTGCAGTGGGGTTATAACAATCCCTAGAGAAAGCACTAAGGAAGTCACTTATCATCATTCTTGTTGGAAAAAGCCTTAATAAGAAGTCTCCAAGTTTAGCGAAGAAATAAAGCATCTCAAAATATCCCTCTATTAGCTCACACGTGCATAATTGCAGAAGTATAGGTCGAAGATTACAGGTCTGTGGAAAGGAGCCATAATTTTAGATTAGCCAAGATTAACAGTCAAGGAAGGATGCTTGACTAGTATTGACTTGGTTAAGAAGAAAAATCTAGAAAGAAGGGAACTTGTTACTTGGTCTTGGAGAGGTTGTGTCAAGAGTCTTCGTCTTCGTCTTCGTCAATTCAAGTCTCTATAAGAAGAAGCATTCGTTTGGGTTTTCCTCTCAAGTTGGATAGGTTTTGACCCTGGTTGATTTCCTACATTTTGTGTCTCTTGTCTCTTTATTGTTTATGCATTGGTAGTTGTTTGATGAAGAAGAACACAATAATAATCTAAGTAAAGAGAATATTTTAATCTAAAGAAGTAAAAATCATTCACAAGAAGTTATCATTACAAGAGAAATCCCCTAATATTGATGCCCTAGATTTCTCAGCATGATATCAAAGCTAAGGTAACAAACCCAAGGAAGGGAATAGCATTAACAAACACATAAGCATTCAAAGGATTAAATCTCGAAGGATATCAAAGTGAAGTAAATAAGTGTTAAAACCCTAGATCGAAGAAGAAGTATATATTGAAAGAAGTCCTGGGATCCTCAAAAGACCACAAAGACCCTACTCAAGTTGAAGGGACTTATAAATTAAGTTTCTTGAATATTATTCATCCTAGAGAAGCAAGATCAAGGATGTTGTCATCATATTTAAAATTTCTAAGGAAATTTCCTCTCTTTGAAGAAAGGACCTTATCATTGAAGAATATAATCCAAGAAGCATAAAGACATCATCAATAAGTCATCATTATCAACAAGGACATCACTATCAAGGGATCTAAAAATCTCCTTTTTTGTGGAGTCAAGGATCATTCTTGATAAGAACTATCTTCATCAAGGATAAGTTTTCTATTATATATATCATCATCAAATTCAAGGAAACAACAAGTGGAAGAAGCATCTTAACAAGTAGGTATATTTATGTCCACATCTGAATCTCTCAAAAATTCTTTTTGCAAGGAAATAAACAAATTGGTTTGGGCTTCGAACTATCTTGCATGGAAGAAGAGGACAAATTTGAATCTCATTGAAAATGAGGTTATGGATCATATCAAAGGACCTATCACTGAACCAGCAAAATAATATTATGAAGCACTTGCAAAGTGTATGAAAGGGGAAGTGAGGGCTCAAAATATTCTCATAGAATCCATCAAGGATCCCATCATTCCCTATGTATCAAAACTCGAAACTTCAAAAGAAACATATGATAAACTAGTAGAGTTGTATTCTGTAAGCATTGAAGGAGAAGTTATCTCATTAAGGCAAGAACTCTCCAAGCTAAAGATGTCAAAAGAAGAAGGAATAACCTCATACTTTATGAGGATATCAGAAATCAGCCCGATGAACTTTGAAAGATCTGGGAGAAATCATGTTTGATAGGGAATGAATACATTAATACTAAATGCACTACGAGAGGGATGGGGTAACTTTACTTCAATAATTTATGGTAAGAAAGAAGCTAATCCATTTAAGGATATATGGTCACTATGAAAGATTAAATTATCCAGGGTAAGGGAAAAATATGATGTAGGATCAGGTGAGCAAAATCAAGCATATGTGTTACACAGTAATTTGTCACCGTCCCTACCATTCCCCGTCCCGCACAATGGAGGACCCATTCTGTGACCTGTGAACATTGTCATGCCTTGAAAACATCATCAATGCATTCCTCTGAGCATGAGCTTTACTTGCCCTTGAGACATCTCCTTGCAAAAATCATGAAAAACACCCCTTTTGGCATTGGCGCGGGCAGGCAGTTCAGTACTTGCGCCAATGGGGAAAATCCTGCAAAGAGGTCGCGCCAACTGGCGCTCTGTCATAGAGCCGTAGTCGCGCCACCCAATTTAGGGACTGTTTTTTAAATAAGGATGGCGGAAGTTGAGTTCCAACAAACTCACAAACCATTTCCTATCTTGAGTTGGGAGGTTGGCTACGGGAGTTCTATGGAGGGAAGTGGTTTTGCCACCTCCCATGGAACCTTCCTTGTTGATAGGGTCAATCCCATAATAATAGGGATCCCAACTCCCTCCTTCCCCATCTATAAAAGCCTGCTCAAATACATGGCAAGCTAGTCTTGAAGTGCCTAAGCTCTGAATCTCCATATTCCCAAGAGCCTTTGTGTTGTAAAGAATCCTCTCTTTCCCTTAAGGCTGACTCAAGTAAGGAGACCATTGTCACGAGACTCTGGAGAGGTTTTCCCTTTCCCTGGCGAGCTTTGCGAGACGTGGACGTCTGGAGACCCGTCCGAAGGAGACCGCGACGTCAGAACTTGGTTGTAATCTCTCTTCGCTGGTTATTTAATAGATGATTATGATTATGGTTCCACTCTGTTTTCCATCATGTTAATGTGAGTAACGTCCTTTCTGACTGACGTTTAGTTACGTATGCTGGTTTCTATGCTTGTATCTGTTCGTTTCTTCCGTGTGCAGGTGTTCATCCGCGGAGATCGTGGAAGGATTGTGATCTGCCAAGGCTGAGGAACGGGGACGCTTCTTCTTCAGATCCTAGCGTTGGAATCCAGGTAGGCTCTCATCTCCAGCCTTTCCATTCGTAATTAGGAACTTGCGTCATAACATTGTTTGATTGTTGCTAGACCCCTGCTGGGCTAGTAGGGATCGCCTCTGTCCGCAGAGGGGATTTACCTCCTCAACAATTTGGCGACTCCGCTGGGGAGCTAATACTTGTTGTTTGATTTGTAAACTATAGACAGAGCCTGAAGTACATCCAGATAGCCTTCGAAACACTTTTGCCCTGCATTAGTGGAGTAGATCAACGCTACTTCAGTCAATCTCCGGTTTGGTTTACGGACTGGACAACTTGGAGTCTTTTGTCTTGCCTTGCCGTTTGTATCTTGCCTTTCCTTGCTTGATGAACCTTCTGGGTTGGGTTCTTTGTTTGTTTTTGCTTCTTGGATTGCTTAGCTTGCATTGGTCTGTTTCTGGAGTAGCTTGTTTTTAATTTTTGGCTGAGAAACTCGACTGGCGCGGTTTTTAACCCGACAGTCACGCCAATTGGCGCATGTTGCCTTTGTCCAGCCCGCGCCAATTTCTTTCTGGCGCCAGTTTCACACTTACAGTCGCGCCACCCCTGTAAGTTTTTTTGAGTTTTCTCATTTTTGAGCTCTCTGAATTTGATCAGTGTTTTTCTTCTTGATTTTCCGACTGCCTGAGTGTGTTGGAGTCCTGTTTGACTGGGAATTCACCTCTGTCCTTTGGTTGTTTGCTTTTATCTACCGATTTCACGTTTTAAGCCCTAGGGCATCTAGTGGCTTAAGTGTATCGAGCCCTCCTTGGGAGTTTTGGTGTTTTGATTGTCCTGTCAACTATCTGTTTGATTCTCCACATTCTCTAAGCAGTTGTTCATTGTTTTGTTGTGAGTTTTCGGTGATTATTCATTCCTTCATTCGAAATTCGTTTGGTCTTGCCTTGGGCCTAGATCACACGGTCCAGTGGGAAGCTTTTGAGTCTTTTCTTTGTTTTGAGAGACTTTGGTCGATTTGGGGATCTGATTGCTTGTATTGTTGAGTGAAATTTGTTTGTTTCACTCTCTTGAAAATTGTTTCTCAAGTTGTTCCGTTTGTTTTCAAGATTGTTTAGTGCATATTAGCTCTTAAACACTGAAAATAAAAATAAAAATCTCTTTTGCTTGTGTCAATTAGTGCAAATTGTGATCTTTTCCATATCGCTAGTGATTAGTGTTTTGAATGAAAAATTGTCAATTGCATTAGTTGCATTAGAGATCTCATTGTTTGGTTTCCGTTCATTTTGTTTGTGTAAAAGCTCTCAACTCTTCTCTAACTAGTTTTCACTGAACGAAATGTTGCACTGTGGCATATAGCTTTGCATTTAGGAGTCTTTCGAGACACTACATACGATAGGGCCTAGAAATTGAAACTTAATTGAAGATCAACTGTAAAATTTATTCAATTAACCTAAGGCAGCATTGGAACTTAACGAAACATATTTAGAAGGTCTAGGCTAGAGACATGTTCCGGCGTCGTTAAACCTAGCAGCTGTCGTTCGCCTCTTGGCTTTAGACAACGCTAGTACGGACTTGCGCTCCCCATATCGTCGCGTATATAAAGGGAGACCCCCATAGGTTTTCAATCCTTTATCCACAGGAAGCCGAGTCTGCCGCCCTATACTCGTGATACACCGAACACAACATTCGGGGAGACTACCTGCACGTACGGAAAGTCCTTGGTCGATTTCTGTTTCATTATTGAAACCAAGGTGTATATTGCAATTCACGGATATTTGGTACACCCTTTGTGCCTAGTTTTTCCTGAGCAGTCATTTGGTCTTTTCTGACTCCCTAAACTTGAAAATACCGTCAAGCGCTTGTCCTTTCACGCTTGTGTCAACTCTGAAAGAGATAGAGTCATCTTTTTATCGTTTCTCGACTCTTAAAATATGAAACGGTAGAATTTCTTATTTTCCAATGTGGTAAAATTAATCGCCCACGATTACACACCTGTTTAGACATTGCTTGTTGACCGTTTGATCGTGTGTCTTAACTCGTTTTCAGCCCGTGTGTGTGTTTTCTCTTTTCTTCTAGTCTTTTGCCACAGTGGCGGAACCTTCGGTTTCGTCTACTGGTAGTCCTTACACGGACGATTCTTCGGAAGCTTCTCAGCCTTCTGTTGAACCACAGCAGCCTGTTGTTTCCGAGTTTCCTGACAGGGGACTGGTTCTCGCCGAGCAACCCTTTGGAGGACCAGTTGAGTTCAATTGGCCCTTTTCGGACCCTGTGTCTGAATTGAGATTAGGAGCTGATTTCCTTTCTCTTACATCGGGTTCACCATTTGTTGCTGCTGTTTTTCCTCCTAGTCCTCGCCGTCTTTTGCGTGATTTAACGGCAGGATCAACCATGAGTGATTCTGGTGAGGAAATTCCGGTGTCTGATGACTATCAGCGCATCCCTCGTAGATTGTTTGAGGGAGACGACTCTGAGCTGGCTACCACGTCGTCAGCCAGTCCTTCTTTACCACAGGGATACAGATCTCTGGGTCAGATCATTTCAGCTGCAGCCTCTATGGGGATATCATCTCCCGCTTCGAGACCAGCTGTCACTACACCCGGGGTGTCCCCTTCGACGCCCGTCACTTCTGTTCCCGTTCGGCCCACTGTTTGTGTGGCTGACTCTTCTTCTGTTGTCTCAGCATCTGCTACTAGGGCTGGGCCAACTCCTGAAGACGTTTACCTAGCTACTGCTATACCGGAGAATATCTCTCCGGAGGAGTATCGGTTGTTTTTGCAACAGCCGAACGCCGGAGCTGGACAAGTTCCCCAAGATCCTTACCGATCCTTCTTTTCGCACTATGCACAGGATGGCACTCCCGTGTATGCGTTCCCAGGTCAGTTTGACGAGCACGGGGAGGTTTTGCGCCTTCCTACTCCTGAGGCTTATCTGTATGCTCAAGGTTTACCGTACAACCAGGCTTACAACCCGCAGGGACAACCCTTCCAGAGCCAACCTGCGGGCCAACCTGGCTATTTGTATGACCCACAGGGACAACCCATCCAAGGCTACCTTGCGGGCCAGCAAGGACCATTGTACAATCCGCAAGGACCATATTATAGCCCTGCTAGTCAACCTACTCAGCCTCAGCCGGGGTATCAACCGGGACAGGCCTATGGTCCTGGGGGGAAAATCCAGCCGTCTTTACCCATGCAACCGTAGTATCCTATTGTTTCTAACGTTGCATATCAGCCAAGACCACCTTATGGTTTTGCTTCAGGTCAAACTGGTTTCCAGCAAGCGCCTGGTCCTGTTCCTCCACCAGGGCAACCGGCTCATCCGGTACAGCCCGGTGTCCCGCCTCCAGGCCAGCCGACCCATCCAGCACAACCTGGGGCTCACTTACAACCAGGTCAACCTGCGCAACCAACACCCCCTGGTCACCCGGGCCAGCCTGGTCATTCAGGCCAGCCCCCTCACTCGGGTCAACCTGTTCATTCAGGGCAGCCCTCTCATTCCGTTCACTCTGCTCAACAACCTGTTCACTCAATGCCGCAGCCAAATCAACAGTTGCGCCCTACGTATCAGGCTCCGCAGGGTTCCACTTATCAGCAGCCTACTCATCCTCAGAGTGGTTATTATCCTCATGGTCAGTCTCAACCGAACTATAGCCACTCTGGAGGCTCTCAGTATTATCCTCCTCCACCCGGTTCTACCTACGCTCAGCAGCCAAATCCAAACACTGCTTACACAGGGCAGACACCTAATCAGGGCCCGAACCCTGGTTATCAAGCCCCGCACTATGGTTACCAACAGCCAAATCAGTCTGGTTATACGAACTATGCCCCCTACGGTCAGAATCCTTCGGGACAGAACCCATGGGGGCAGGGATATTCACAACCATCGTGGAGCACGGGTACCGGACCTTATCCTGGGACTGGTATGGTAGTTAACCCTCCATTGCCGTTCCTGGCTACCTTGGAACTGCCGGACGTTTCAAAGTTGACCAATGATCCGATTTCACATAATCCGTATTGGCCTCCGGTGCCCACCAAGATACCAGGTGATTGTCCCAAGTTTGAGGGCAAAGCTGGCGAAGACCCCCAGGCGCATGTGATGACGTATCACCTCTGGTGTTCGTCTAACTCTTGGGTCGACGATTCGATTCGTCTGTGTCTTTTCCAGCGTACTTTAACAGGAGCTGCTGCTAAGTGGTACATAGAGCTATCCCGTGGTATTTTTCAAGATTTCAACTCGTTAGCCATGGATTTCCTCACGAATTTCCAGTTACCGGTCCGATATGAGGCCGGGACGCACCTCCTGACTTCTTTGAAGCAGGACGCGGCCACTCACATTTCAGATCACATCCATGAGTGGCGGCGCCGTCGTCGATTGATCAAGTTTCACATACCTGATCAGATCTTGACTCACTGGTTCACCACCTCCTTTGTGAATAAAATCGCTCAGGATATCGCTATGGGAGCGTGTGTGACGGAGGAACAAGCTATCGCGCGTGCCCAGTACCTGGATCTTGTTTATTCGCAGTCTGGCATGCTTTATGACATCTTGACTGATGCTCCACGACCCGGAACCACTAAGGCTCCACCTACGCCTACGGTGGATGGTGTCATTGGTTCCGTTTCTCAAAATTCGAAGAAGTCTTCGAATGGGAAGCAGAAGGCTAACTCTTCCAACAATACCTCTGCTAATTCCCCCTCATCCGATTCTGGTAAAACCGCGGAGGTGAATGTCGTCTAGGCCAATCCTACAGACAAATCCTCCAAGGGGAAGAAGAAGGGAAAAGGCAAATCAAAATCTGATGCCCCGAAGCCAGAATCTAAATCTCGAACTGAGGATGGCTCCCAACGTAAGCCGAAATTCCCTTGCCTCATCTGTGAAGGTGACCATTACACTAAGGATTGTCCACGACGGTCCAAGGTTAGTCAACTTCTTAAAGGCTCTAAAGGGACCCCAGCTGTTTTAAAAGAGCCATTTCCATCTCAGCAGACCCAGATGGTCGAACAGGCGTCACCATCTGCGTCGTTTGGGTCTCAGGTTTTCATGATGAAGACTAATGCACCTATCACTATCGCTACGCGGTCGAAGGATTACAATGAACCACGGCAGGCACCCGGGAAGGAAGTTGCGGAAGGGCCGCCTCCCCCACCTGCCTCCGGTCCATTGGAAATCGAGAAGCCGACTCCCGAACCCGTTGTGAAACCACCTCCCAAGGGTGTTCTTCGAAGATCCTCTTACAATCCAAATGCTCGTGCCGCCCAACATTACAGTATCGTTGAGGATCTGGCATAGGCGCCATGTGCCATGTCTGCACTTGAGGTTCTTCAAAGTTGTCCTTCACAACGGAAGGCTTTACTGTCTGCCATCGGTGGTATCGATCCCGCCGACTCGAGCCTTCTCACCTTCGATCTAGAGAATTTTTCTCCCCGGCTTCCACATCAAATCGCTTTGGTCATTCAAGTCGGGATTAACGGTCTGAACATTCATAGGGCCGTCGTAGATGAGGGTGCATCTACCTGCGTTATGTCCTCCGCTTGCTGGAAGGCCATCGGCTCTCCAGCCTTGTCGTCATCTCCCAATGCCCTTGAGGCATTTGATGGTCGAGAGTCTAAACCCCTGGGAGTTCTCGAGAGTCTTGCGATCACATTACAGGGAAAAACTGTCAACGTGGAAGTAGAAGTGGTTGACGCTAAACTCAACTACAATATACTTCTTGGCCGCAGCTGGACCCATGCCATGCTCTGCGTGCCATCTACCGTCTTTCGATTCATTAAGTTCCCTCACGAGGGCAAGATTGTCACGGTAGATCGGTTGTCATTTTTCACCTCTAGCTCTGAGAACAACGTGCCATACGTGGATCAAATTCCGAATCCCCCAGACAGCATAGGACCTGGTCTTTTCAAAGACCCAGTCCTCATGGGTATATTCCCCGCACCGCCACCGAATACCGCTCAAGTCAACATGTTGTCCAGGACTAATGACCCCTGGCTTATTCCTATGCCTGAGCAGGTATATGAGTTTGGAGAATCCATGCCTTTAACGCCAGTAGAGATCAGCTACTGTGAGATTGTTGCCGCATCGGACCCTCCGCCTCCTCAGCATGCTCCGATGAGCATGGCTCTTGACGTCTACTCGCAATCCCCCTGGCTTGGTCAGGCTGATTCACCTAATCCTCTTGGAGAGACTTTTCCTTCAGATGAGGCTATCATCGAAACTATGTCTCTTGAGGAGCTGCCCTGGGGCGGTGGACATCATCGCTCCTCGTTTATGCCCAGCTTGGGGGCAATGACTGATTGTCTGGAGCGTTATGCTACTCAGGTTCCTTCCCCTCCTCTTCAAACACCGATCTTAATGCACGAGGTCTTTTCAGAGGGTAATCTGAGTAACATTACTCAAACTGTTCCAATCAACATCTCCATTAAACCGGGGATTTTTGAGAACATTCATGTGGGTGTGACTTGCTCTCCCGAGGAGATTCAAGTCTATACTGAGCTTTTCAAAGAATTTAGACATGTTTTCGCATGGTCTTACAAGGAGATGCCGGGAATTGATCTGAGTATTGTCGTGCACAAGATTCCAACCTACCCAGGTGCGAAACCCGTGCGCCAACGCTTACGTCCCATGCATCCTCGGAAAGCCGCTGCCATCAAGGCAGAAGTTGAAAAAATTCTGAACGCGGGTTTTATTTATCCTATCCCCCTTACAGAATGGGTGTCCAATATCGTCCCTGTTGATAAAAAGCAGGGTACAATTCGAGTCTGTGTGGATTATCGCGATATCAATCGCGCCTGTCCTAAGGATAATTATCCCACTCCGTTCATCGACCAGATCATCGATGAATGTGCCGGGAGTGAGATCTATTCCTTAATGGACGGTTTCTCGGGCTATAACCAAATCAATATTGCACCTGAGGATCAACATAAGACCACATTCATCTGTCCGTGGGGCACTTTCGCGTACAAAAAACTCCCGTTCGGCTTAAAAAACGCTGGCGCTACATTTCAGCGTGCGATGTCCTACGCTTTTCATGACATTCACCATATTGTCCAGCCTTATCTGGACGACTTGCCAGCCCATTCGGGTAAGCGAGAGGACCATCCTGAGCATCTCCGCCAGATATTCCTTCGTTGCAGACGCTACAATATCAGGCTCAATCCTCATAAGTGCGTCTTCTGCGTTGATTCTGTCCGTCTTTTAGGCTTTATAGTCTCGAAAGACGGAATTCGCCTTGACCTTCTAAAGGTTGAGGCCATAGTAAATCTCCCATCACCCTCCTCCCTGTATCAGTTACAGAGTCTACAAGGGAAAGCGAATTTTCTTAGACGCTTTATCCCGAATTATGCTGAGGTGGCCAAAGGATTCACTCGTTTGTTAAAGCAGAATGTTCCCTTTCACTGGGACAAAATTGCTCAGGAATGCTTTGAGAAGCTAAAGACATTGCTAGTCAATGCTCCATTGCTTCGTCCTCCGGACTACCACCGCGACTTCACTTTGTATCTAGCCGCCGCATTTAGCACCATCGCCATGGTCTTGGTGCAGGATGACGATAACGGTGATGAACATGTCGTTTATTACCTGTCTCGGAACCTTCTCGACCCGGAAACGCGTTATGCACATGTCGAGAAGTTGGCCTTAGCAGCAGTACACGCCATACAACGCTTTCGCCATTACATCCTTTTGCGCACTATAACAGTGGTTTCAGACTGCAACCCTATGACGTATATTCTTTCTAGACAATTACTAGGGGGCAAGTACTCCAAATGGATCGTGATCCTACAGGAGTTTGACTTGGAGTTCACCACTGCCAAGTCAACTAAATCACTGGTCTTTGCGGATTTGATATGTTCTCTCCCTACAGACTCTGTTCCTTCACACTCTGAAGACCATATACCGGACGAAACGTTGTTTCTTATCGATACTCGTGATCCTTGGTACGGTGACATCATTGTGTATCTTCAGACCGCGACATTTCGATCTGAGTTGGATAAAACTGCCCGCCGTCGGGTTCGGCACTAGTCCCAACCCTACCGTATAGTAGGAGATACCTTATATCGCATTGGAGTAGATTCGGTGCTCCGACGATGCCTTACCTTGGAAGAGGCTGAGAAAGTCTTAAAGGACTGCCACAGTGGCGCCTGTGGCAGACACATGTCCGGGTATGCTACTGCCCAGAAGATTCTACGGGCAGGTTATTTCTGGCCTTCCATATTCAAGGATTGTATCACTGCAGTGTGTAAATGTCATCCATGCCAGATTTTTCAGCGCAAGATGCGCGCGCCGTCGTTGCCTTTGCATCCCGTATTACCGTCGGCCCTTTTGCGAAATGGGGCGTGGATTTTATGATGTGTAACCCTCACTCGGCCGGGGGGCATGCGTATATCATTGTCGCCGTCGACTACTTCACTAAGTGGGCCGAGGCGATGCCTACACTAGCTGCTGACGGGAAAACGGCTGCTTCATTTATATTCAACCATGTTATTGCACGGTTCGGGGTTCCTCAAGCCATCGTCACTGATCATGGTACTCATTTCCGTGATTACATGATGACGGAGCTGACTTCAACGTTGGGCTTGCGTCACGACAGCTCAACACCATACTACCCTCAAGCGAATGGTCAGGTTGAAGCAGTGAACAAGGTTTTGGTCACCATGCTTCAGCGAACAGTTGGGATTCATAAATCCAATTGGCATCTCCAACTGTTCTCAGCTCTCTGGGCATACAGAACATCTGCTAAGAGTGCAACCGGGTTCACACCATTCCAATTGGTGTACGGTCTGGAGGCTACTCTGCCGGTTGAATGTGAAATTCCTTCGCTTAAATTAGCTGTGGAGCTCTTACCGGATACCTCCCCTGAGGAAGAACGTCTTCTGTATCTAGAACGGTTGGATGAAACCCGTCGACTAGCTGCTTTGATCATCGAAGCACAAAAGAAGAGGGTCAAATCTCATTTTGATCAAACTGTTTCTCCCCGTTCTTTCATTGAAGGAGACCTCGTTCTCTGGTATGATCAGGCACATGATAATCTTGGAGCCGGTAAACTCCAGCCTATGTGGCACGGTCCCTATATAGTAAAACGTGTTTTGAAAAATGGGGCCTATGAGCTTATAGATTACGAAGGAGTTCCGCTGGCGCAGCCCAGAAATGGGCTGTACCTTAAAAAGTACTACGCCTGAAGTGATTTCTTGGTGTGGTGTGTGTACATCGGTGTGTGATTGTCATTTGTGTGCATAGTGTGGTGTGCTTTGTAAACATCTTTCTGCTGATCGAGTCTTCCTGGTTGTGCAGATGTCTATTCATCCATTTGTTGGTTTCGCGGATGGTGCCTCCCGCAGTACCAGGAATCTGTCTTCCGCAGCCTGGGTAATTTACGATCCTGCTGGTGAGTTGATTGACCTGCAAGGTGTGTGTTTAGGACGTACCACGAACAATATCGCGGAATATAGTGATGTGTTGGAATTATTAACCGAGGCAGTAAACCTTGGTATCCGTGAATTGCTCGTGTACCTAGATTCACAACTTGTAGTGTTACAGCTGAACGGACACTATTCGGTAAGAAACCCGTCCATCTTACGTCTGTATTTGCGTATTCGATTACTGGAAAGGAATTTTGATTACATTACATATCATCATATACCCAGGCATTTGAATAAATTAACAGATGCAGTAGCAAATTTGGTATTAGACAGGCATTTGCGCAATTTATAAATCATCATCACATGTAAAGAAAGACTCATCCAGAAATAGATATGTATATATATAGATATCGAAATGTTTACATAGAGTGTGTCACATAAAACTCAAAAATATACATAATCGTCTTAGTACATCCTAAGACAGTATGTCTCTCAAAAATAGGTGTGGTATAAATCCTAAGGACTAATCCGCATGGTGCTCATGATAGCACGTCACTGCACGCACTAGGCGCCTCAGGATTCGGTGGATCCGACTCAGAACTCCCACCGTGTGGCGCTGGTATGCCATCGGTACGTCTGCTAGCTGGGCATAGTTTGGGATCCCATGGGCAATCCCCTCGAGGTTCTGGATCAGTTCATCTCCTCCGGTGCCTTCACCCTGAATCTCAGGGGCGAGTTGTGTCCTCCGGGAGATTGGAGACATCCCGGCTGGTCTCTCAGGTCCTACATCTGCATGCATATATAACTGTGTTAAGATGAATATGTATTAACAAAAAAAAACATATAAATATAAAATCAAAAAATATGAGGTCTTACCCAGCTCCTCGTCCCAGTCATCTCCTTCTGGTAATGGGAGATCTGGGTCCCCGGTAAAGTCAGTTCCCGAATAAGGCCAGTCTTCCATGACGATCAGCTGGCGCCGTAACCACCTAAAAAACTCTGGCCTCCAGGACATCTTTTGGCCACCTCCAGATCTGGGCATCAATGCTGCCCAGCGAACCATTCATGGCTCTCGTGGTATCGGACTCGCCACTGCGGCCCCTTGGCCCTGGAAGATTGGTATGCGTTCTAGAATGAACGATACCAAGATGGAACCATAACCGAACTGTTTCAGTTTCCCCTGTTTGCACCTTGTGAGCTACCTTTTCATATTGATAGTTACTGCTTCTGCCCAGTTGAACAGTAAGGGACTCATGCATTATGAGGCCAGCAGGAGTTGGGTCTTCGTGGCCTCGTGCGGAGCCTGCGACCCAGCAGCCCGCGTAATGGTATGGAGAACTACTCTCAGTGCCAGATCAGGGACGGTGTGGATATCCACTTTCTTGCTTCCTGATCCTATTTGTGCCCCTGGGCACACCCGTGCCATTACCTGTTCCATCTTTTCCCCGGATGGTCTACTTCCAGTCAGTACAGGGATTGGACCTCTACGGGACAATCCAGTGATGAAATAAACATCAGTGACCTCCAGTTCCAACACCTGGTCTCGTAACCTGAATACCTGTTCCTGTTCATCCCAGATACTGATTAGGTACTGGAGGAGCTCGGGCTGAGCTCGTAAACATGGCGTGAGAAAGAACTTTTTCAATCCACAGTTTCTAAGAGCGTTCATGCAAGTTTGGCTTTGCATGGCCAGTTCATCCTCTTCTCCGTGCTCTCGTTCCTTCCATTCGATTGCCATTTTGAGTGATTATCTGCATTCACATGGTCAAAAACCCTTAGTTAGATCTTTGATGAGCTTTAAATTTCAAGAAATTTGGTCTAAATGTCAAATTTTTGGGCGGAATTTAAGGTTCGGCCACTGGCGCGGCTGTTTTTCCAACAGTCGCGCCACGTGGCTCGAGCCCTTTGCAAAAAAGAGCTCATTGGCGCGGGTCCGTGCCCGATACCCGCGCCAATGGGCGCAGCCCTAAAATTCAAAAAATGACCATACAAAATTGATTTCTAAGGGAAAGCTATTAAAAAATGAATGAAAATGAAGAGAAAAAGAGCGCCTCTTACCTGTGACAGACGAGAAGCTGAATGGTCGCCTGGATTTGTCGCAATCACCGTCAGAAGTTTCTGCTCCAAAAGGACCACTGTTGCTTTCCACCAAGGTAAATAGTAAAAAGTAATTTTATTTTTACCAATTAGACATATTTATAACTTTTTCGACGTTAAATGAGTTTTAAAAGTTATTTTTATCAAATATTCGCATATGTTATGTCGAAAATGGGTTTTACGCTTGCTTGGTATGTGCAGCAGCAGGTTTTTGCGACTTAAAAGATGGAAACGAGTTGTATTTTATACTTTTTTGGACTCGGTAAATACACGAAAAAGTCACTCTGGAGTCATCTTTCAGCTCTTTTCTGACTCTCTAAATATGAAAAGATCGCCGAGGCCCTTGTCGTTTCGATCTCGTTAAAATGGACACGAATTGACATTCACCCGGTATAAGTTTAACCCTTTTTCGGGCCGGGATGGATTGATTACGAAAAAGGAATACCCTAGCCTATTACGACTAGGAGGTTTTCCCGGATATTGTTTTCTACCTTTTCGGATCTGGGGAACTATTTACGAAAAGGGACCTGTGGAGTTTTCTTTTCCGCTGTCTTTTCATACTCTCTAAACATGAAAAGACGCCGAGTTCTTCCTTTGTCAGACTCGTTAAACCCTGATGACATTGGATTTCGTCGAAATGACGTTCTCCGAGTTTCTCCTTCCTAGGACTCGTTAAATGCACTAGGATGGATTCGCCCAAAGGGCGGACTTATATCGCAAGCATATGCTATCCCCTTCAAGCTTGTTATTAAAAAATAATTGGGGTACTCGCCAGAAATGGTGGGGGAAAAATGGAACCATCGTCGTTGTCGTCGGCAGTATGTCGCTCTTGAACATGGCACTTGTCTGCATTCGTGTCGGGTTGGGGACATCTCATCTCGTTGTTTCACTTTGCTTCCATGGGTTTGGTAATCTCTTTTGACCTCTCATCTGTTCACTGCCTCGTCGCCATGACCTTTGATCTGTTGATGTCAAATACTGCCAAGTCCATTGTCGTGCCGTTTATATGTTCAAGAGAAGTTGACCTCTGCGAATATCAACCTTCCTCTGTTTCTCATATGATCCTGATTCACAACAAAACATTATGTTCCTCTGTCTCGTGTCGATGATGTGGGAATCGTTATGGCCCACCTTCGATCAAGGTCACTTCCTGTCGACATCAACTCATTATCCGGGAAGTTGGTCTAGAGACTCCTTATGGTACCTTGGAGCCTGCATGCCTCAATGGCAGGTTCGTCGCATTCGACGTGAGGTTTACATCATTGACCTCCGATCGAGTGATTCTGCGGGTGTTCGACGTCAACTCATTTATTCGCACGTCGTAGATTGTACCTGTAGTACCTTGAGGGCCATTGTCATTATTGGTGGTTCCTCTCGCGTCTGTTAACAGCTTTCATCATTGGCTGGTAATCAGACGATGTTCTTGCATGTTCGACTTCAGCTCACATATTCACATGCTTGAACTTGTACTTTGTTTGGGTCGAGATGGAGCGCAAGACCCTGGATTGTGTTTGTTGTAATCCAGGCTGCGATTGTGGATTATTATCATTATGTACATGACTCATTGATTGGATGGCTGCGACCATACCTGAGTCTATTTATTTGATCTTAGTTGGATGGCTGCGCCCATGCCCTGGATCCGGATTATAGCATACTCTGTTTCGGATGGCTGCGTCCATACCACTTATACATCATGTACTTGAGATATCAGTTGTATCTTTCTGCGCAGGTTTTCCGACGACGGGCCTTCAGTTGAGCATGTTCTCGTAAAGCATTTCACCCCTCTCTCTCTCGGGCCTCATACTTTAGGGGGCATCTGTTACACAGTAATTTGTCACCGTCCCTACCATTACCCGTCCCGCACAATGGAGGACCCATTCTGTGACCTGTGAACATTGTCATGCCTTGAAAACATCATCAATGCATTCCTCTGAGCATGAGCTTTATTTTCCCTTGAGACATCTCCTTGCAAAAGTCATGAAAAACATCCCTTTTGGCATTGGCGCGGGCAGGCAGTTCAGTACTCGCGCCAATGGGGAAATTACTGCAAAGAGGTCGCGCCAACTGGCACTCTGTAATAGAGCCGTAGTCACGCCACCCAATTTGGGAGTTGTTTTTTAAATAAGGATGGCGGAAGTTGAGTTCCAACAAACTCACAAACCATTGCCTATCTTGAGTTGGGAGGTTTGGCTGCGGGAGTTCTATGGAAGGGAAGTGGTTTTGCCACCTCCCATGGAACCTTCCTTGTTGATAGGGTCAATCCCATAATAATAGGGATCCCAACTCCCTCCTTCCCCATCTATAAAAGCCTGCTCAAATCCATGGCAAGCTAGTCTTGAAGTGCCTAAGCTCTGAATCTCCATATTCCCAAGAGCCTTTGTGTCGTAAAGAATCCTCTCTTTCCCTTACGGCTGACTCAAGTAAGGAGACCATTGTCACGAGACTCTGGAGAGGTTTTCCCTTTCCTTGGCGAGCTTTGCGAGACGTGGACGACTGGAGACCTGTCCGAGGGAGACTGCGACGTCAGAACTTGGTTGTAATCTCTCTTCGTTGGTTATTTAATAGATGATTATGATTATGGTTCCACTCTGTTTTCCATCATGTTAATGTGAGTAACGTCCTTTCTGACTGATGTTTAGTTACGTATGCTGGTTTCTATGCTTGTATCTGTTCGTTTCTTCCGTGTGCAGGTGTTCATCCGCGGAGATCGTGGAAGGATTTTGATCTGCCAAGGCTGAGGAACGGGGACGCTTCTTCTTCAGATCCTAGCGTTGGAATCCAGGTAGGCTCTCATCTCCAACCTTTCCATTCGTAATTAGGAACTTGCGTCATAACATTGTTTGATTGTTGCTAGACCCCTGCTGGGCTAGTAGGGATCGCCTCTGTCCGCAGAGGGGATTTACCTCCTCAACAATATGCTACAATGACAAAAAGAAAGGGAAAATTTGGAAGGTTTGGTCCTTATAAAAAGAAAAAGAACATGGCTAATATTCAATGCTATGGATGTCAAGAATATGGGCATTACAAGAGAGATTATTCTAATATCAAGAAGGACAATAATCAAATAGGAAGAGAAGAAGCCCATATCATTGAAGAAGTGGAGGAAGATGAAAATAAGAGGTATAAGAGAGAGGAAGTAAAAGATATCTATTATGATTGAGATAGTCTTCCTCACTTAGTTCTTTTCAAGATTATTTTTTCATGTTTCAGTGTTGTAAAGTATAACTATCGTATTAGGAATCATTAGACGCATGATAGGATGCATCATGTTAAGATATGACCTCATAGAAGAAAGAACTCGTGACATCATCATAGGGAAGCATGAATGATAGTTGTAATAAGTCTATGACAGTAACCTATGGAAGGATATAGATCTTGGTAACCTCATTAGAAACATAAGTGGCACTTATGGGAAAAAGAAGATAAGGTCATTTAACACAAGGCTCATTATACATCAGTCAAAGGGGAAAATTTTCTGAATGAGGATGATCAAGATCATCTATTGGAATTTTCATCGAAAAGTTGACCAATCAAAAGGAAGCAAGGGTTTCATCAAGAATTTAATCTTGTGGGAATTCATGGGATGATGGTATGTTGAAAAAATAGGTGAAGTAGATTAAGGGATTGAAGTTCTTTCAATCAAGAACGTTGTTGAAAGGAATTCTAATATGACCTAAAGGAAAATTAGGTATGTATGATTGTTTTCGATATTGTAGAGTCATGTCATATGGTTACAGTTAACATGGATAAATGCTCTATCTTGAGAGGATGATAAAAAGAAAAGTATCTCCTCCTTTGAAAAGATGCAGGAAGGCATGAGTCACAAATTGTCTAGAGTAAATCAACATAATATTTCCTCATATGAAATATGACGTGGTTGAAAATAATTGGAGGAAATCTGATTGAAAGTTCTTAGGAAGGAAATGTGTGAAGAAATAAAGGAAGAGATCGTGAAATATGAAACTATGGAAAATGAAATCAACATCCTAGGAATAAGATATTTGACTAGGATATCTCCATGAAAGATATGAAGACTTTCATGAATTTTGAAAAAGAAAGAGACCATTGAAATTATATATATATATATATATATATATATATATATATATATATATATATATATATATATATATATATATATATATATATATTTAGATGTTTCAATGTGTATGCAGGATGTTGATACAAACTAGAAGATTTCATGATGAGAGACCATCACAAAGGTAATTTTTATTTAATGTTCATTCCTTATTTTTCAATGATGTCTAGATGGGCTTATGCGGGACTACTAAGGGAAGAGCTATGGATATCTTCCACCATTGATGCCCATGTAGTAGGATGATGTTAGGGCCCTATATTACTAGTGTAGTTCCTTATTTTTGTTAGTGTATCCCCCTTATTGTTATTGTTGTATCCCTATAGTCCCCATATTGTTATTATTGTGCCCCATAATATCCCACTATTGTTATTATTGTGCCCTTAAATTATTATTGTTAGGTCGGCTAGGATTATATTGTGACCCCATGGACTCCTATATATGGAAAGGAGGTTTTCTCATTTGAATCATCTAACAATTTTCATCTATGTATTGTAAAGGAGGTTTCCCCCTCAAACTAGTTGTTTTCTAAGTCGTTGATATCTCTTTCATTCTATTTTGTGAGTTCGTTTCATAACATTTGGTATTAAAGCTTTGGATTCTATGGTTTTACTACTTCAAACAGGTCATCGTGGAATTTTCACTATAAATTTTTTTCTGTGAAGGTTCACAAGCTAAAAAAAAACTAATTTGAGCCCAAATCCAAAGGAATTTCATGGAAAAAATTCAGATCTTGGTTTGCAATATTTTCGAAGATATGATCTGTGGAAGTAAGGGTTTTTGCAGGCTTCCAAATTTCATCTCAAAGAGGTGACCTTGGGAAAATCGTCATAACTCTCTCTCTGAGCATCAAATTGGAATTCTGTAAAAGGCGTTTGAAATGACATGGAATGTGATTTCTCGTGTATCGATTCTAGAGCTGAAGGATGAAACAGTGACATGTGGCATGCCATACAAGTTCGCTCTACTGAACTAGTCCATAATTAGGTCATTGTGGGAGATTGGGCATAAATTTGTATTGAAGAATCCAAATTAGGTCAGACCTGTGGCATTGGAAAGAAGATTCAGAGGGATACTAAAGGACTGAAGATAAAATATTGGGATCTAAAATAACAGAGATACATTAATTTCATTATCGAGCTCCTCAAAAGAAAGAAAAAGGTGTGTATTTTTTTTAAATTGCATAAGTATTGTTTTAAAAATCAATTTTATGTGATTCCAAGGGAATATTGAAGTATAGATATTAGTATTAGGTTCTAAGATTCCCCCTAAAAATAATTCACCACCTGTTAAGCCCTCAGAAGGCTCTACTATGAATCATGAAGAGGAAGAAGTGCAACATGATATGTCAAAGTTACAAGACCAACTGCAACAAATTTCGCTCTCGCAAAGTGTAACAAAAAATGAAATGGAAGTTAAGATGTATGATTTGAAGAAAGACATGGAAGCTAAGATGGATGGTATATAAGGAAAAATGGAATATTTGAAGAAAGACATGGAAGGTTTGGCAAAGTTGCTACATGAAAATCTTCCTAATGGAAAAAAGGTAGTAGAGGAAAATCATGATGAGAACAAAAGAATTGTTAATCATGATTTCATAGACTCTGATGTTGGATTTAAGACCCACCATATTCCAAAGATATATATGAATAAGTTTAATGGCAAGGATCCGATAACTTGGATACTACAAATGGAGCAATACTTTGAGCTCCATAATACTCAAAACACACAAAAGGTACACATTGTAACTTTATATTTAGAACAAAATCAATTATAATGGTATCGATGGCTTTTGTCTCATAAACCACTGGTCAATTGGTCAATTTTTACGAAGGAAATGGTAGCACATTATGAGGGTATAAAGAGAAGCACATTATGGTAGCACATTATGGTAGCACATTATGAGGGTATAATACTCAAAACACACAAAAGTTACACATTGTAACTTTATATTTAGAACAAAATCAATTATAATGGTATCGATGGTTTTTTTCTCATAAACCATTGGTCAATTGGTCAATTTTTACGAAGGAAATGGTAGCACATTATGAGGGTATAAAGAGAAGCACCTTCTTTAGCCAATTGATAAATCTCAAACAAAAGGGTTCAATGATGGAGGACATTGAGGATTTCCAAAAATTGAATATAAGGGTAAATAATATTCTAGAGGAACATAGGATTGATGTCTTCATAGGGACTCTAAAGGATAACATACAACATGAGGTTCACCTTTGGGAGCCTGATACATTGGATAAGGCATTCAGGTTAAAAATTGAAAGAAAAATTATGGCAACAAGGAAGCCTACCACTCATAACTATAAAGATGGAAGTGTTGTTGATCCTAGACTTCCACAACCTATAAGTTTGACACCACAACAATTGGAAGAAAAAAGAGAAAAGGGGTTTTTCTATAGTTGTGGTATAAAATACAATAAAGGTCATAAGTGTCCTCAAAAGAAATTATTTTACATAGATTATGAATAGGAGAAAGAAAAGGAATAAGAAACTTCAAAATAAGAGGATATACACTAGGACCCAACCCTAGAGGAAGAAGAAATGAATGTGACCATATCCTGTAATGCATTTGTAGGAATTACTACTCCTCAAACTTTCAAGATTGAAGGAAATATCAAGAAAAAAAAATGTAATAGTGCTTATTGAGTCTAGTAGTACCCATAATTTTATTCATGGTAAGGTAGCCAAGGAATTGAATTGCTTCATATACCAGAGCCAAAGTGTCAAGTGATGGTGGAAAATGGAGGAACTATAAATTTCTCTAGAAAATGCCATAATATCAAGATAACCATGGGGGGAAATGTATTGAATAGTCCAATGGTTTCGATTACAATGGGTGGTGCTGATGTTGTACTAGGAGTACAATGGTTACAATCTTTGGTGATGGTATATTTTAATTTTCAAGAAATTTTATTGAATTTTTTTTGGGAAGGAAAGGAAGTTGAATTTTGGCGTATCGAAAGGAATTCAAGAAAGATAATAAGCTCTAATGTCATGAAAAAGCTTCTAAAGAAATAAAAATGAGGCATAACTGCACAATTATTCTCACTAGAAGTTCCAACACCAAAATATTCTATTTCTCCATATCTCCAAAAAGTCTTGGACAATCATTCCAAGGTGTTTGAAACTCCAAAATGACTCGCACACAAAACTCCAAAAGGACTCCCACCTATTCATGATCATGATCATGCTATTCATTTCATTCCAATAAATGTTCCTCCAAACATCAGGCCTTACAGATATCCTTATATCCAAAAGAGAAAAATTAAACATATGATTGCAGAAATGCTATAGGATCGTATAATTCAGCCTTGTCAAAGTTCTTTCTCTACTCCAGTAGTATTGGTACTCAAGGGTTGATGAGTTCCATTTTCAAACCCTTCCTTAGAAAATTTGTATTAGTAATTTTTTATGATATAATAATCTACAACAAGTCTAGGAAGGATCATGTTCAACATGTTGAAAGGGTGCTCAAACTATTGGAGGAGAAACAATTATATGCAAAAACCTCCAAATTTTTCTTTGGAGTACAGGAGGTGGAATATTTCGGTCATATTTTATCTTAGGAGGGTGTTAAGGTAGACCCTAACAAAATTAAATCCATTAAGGAATGGAAAGTCCCCACAACCATACAGCAGTTGCGAGGATTTCTTGGGTTAATAGGTTATTATCGATCTTTTTTTAAGAATTATGGGAGAATAACAACATCTCTAAGAACATTATTGAAGAAATATTCTTTTTCATGGACTCCTGAAGCAACTAAGGCCTTTGAAAATCTTAAATAGGAAATTTTCCAAGCATCGAGCTTAGCTATGCCAGACTTCACAAAATTTTTTATTGTGGAATGTGATGCCTCAGGAAATGGAATTGGTGTTGTTTTAATGCAAGAAGGAAGACCCATTTCTTTTGAAAGTCGTCCAATCAAAGAAAAATATTTACAGAAAGCTATTTATGAGAAGGAAATGTTGGCAATACTACATGCACTAAAGAAATGGTGACTTTACCTAATGGGAAGACACTTCATGGTAAAAAATGATCATGATAGTCTTAAATACATTTTGGAACAAACACTATCTTCATAAGAGCAACAAAAATGGGTCACAAAGATGTTGGGTTATGACGTTGAAATCATTTTCAAAAAAGGGAAGCTAAATTTTGTTGCAAATGCACTCTCAATAAAGGATGAGGATGTGGAAGCATTGCTTTGTGCCATTTATATTATCCAACCAAATTCAATCACTGAAGCAAGGGAGGAATGGAATAATGACGAAGAAGTATGGACACTCATTCAAAATTTGTAGTAAGACCCGAGTATATATTATACATTTAGTTGGAAAAATGATTCCTTATGGTACAAAGATTGCTTATATCTTTGTAAGAATTCCCAACTAAAAGAAAATATTCTTTTTTAATTGCACACCTCTCCCTTAGGAGGACACTCAAGATTTTTAAAAACTTACCATAGGGTGAAGAAATATTTTTGTGGTATGGTCTTAAATTTGATATTTAAAAGTTTGTGGCAGAATGTTTGGTTTTCCAGCAAAATAAAGTTGAGACAATTAAGACCCTGAGTCTACTTCAACCTTTATCCTTTCAATGTCAAAATTAGGAGGAGGTTTCAATGGATTTTATCAAAGGTTTACCTAAGTTCGAAGGAAAGAATGCCATCATGGTGGTAGTTGATAGACTTATCAAGTACACAGAATTTTGTGCATTATCTCATCTATTTAAAGAGAGTACAATTTCTACTGCATTTATGGAAACAATTCAAAAGCTACATGGAAACCCAAAGATTATTGTAAGCAATAGAGTTCCCATTTTGACTGGAAATTTTTTGACGAAATTATTTTCTTGTTTGGGTACTCAGCTAGCTCATAGATCATTTTATCATCCTCAATTCGATGGGAAAACTGAGATAGTGAACAAATGTTTGGAAGGATATCTTCGTTGCTTTGTATCTGATAAACAAACACAATGGCTCAATCAGTTACCTTTAGGTGAATGGTGGTATAGGACTTCCTTCCACACTTGAGAAAATATGACCCCATTTATGGCACTTTATGGATATCATCGGCCATCCATCACATCATCTTTAAGAGAAAATTCTAAGGTTCAAGCAATGGAATATCACATCAAGCATCAACAACAAGTTCTCCAACTCTTAAAGTATAAGCTAAATTTGGCTCAAAATCTAATGAAACTAAAGACAGATCAACATCGCAACGAGAGAAGTTTTGATGTAGGTGACTAGGTATTTTTATGGCTACATATATAAAAACAAATGTCCCTCAAGAAAGCTAAGAAGGATAAGAAATTATCACCAAAGTATTATGGTCCTTACAAGGTGTTGCAAAATATTGGTACTATGGAATACAAATTGGAGCTTCATGCATCTTCCTGAGTGCACCCTGTTTTCCATGTTTCATTCTTAAAGAAGGTTATAGGTGACAAAATTATGGTTCAAACAATATTTCCAGAACTTCATAAGGAAGGAAAAATCATATTGGAACCTGAAGTAGTTATGGAAACAAGAACTTGAAAACTACGAAATCGATCAATTTCATAGTATCTCATCAAGTGGAAGAAATTAACCACTAAATATTCCACGTGGGAGGATGAGAATTTTATACAGAAATATCCAGAACTACTCAAATGTTGAGGACAAGAATTTTTTGAAGGAGAGGGGCATATTAGGGCCCTATATTACTAGTGTAATCCCTTTTTGTTGTTAGTGTATCCCCCTTATTGTTATTGTTCTACCCCTCTAGTCCCCATATTGTTATTGTTGTTCCATTACATTATTATTATTAGGTCATGTCTAGGATTATATTGTGAACCCATGGACCCCTATATATAGAAAGGAGGTTTTTCATTTGAATCATCTAAGAATTATTCATTTGTGTAATGTAAAGGAGGGTTTCCCTTCAAAGTGGCAGATTTCTAAGTCGTTGATCTCTCTTTTCTTCTATTTTGTGAGCTGGTTTCATAACATATGAAATATCCTTAAGGAAATATGGCATGAAGAAGGCATCATGGCATGAAGGAAGGCCATATAGGAACTGATGGATTACTTTCCAATGAAAGTAATAATGACATGAGTGACTCATGGATGTGATTGATGGTTTGTTCCTTAAAAAGAAGTCCCAAAACATGAAGAATCCTAAATAAATAAAATAAGTTCATTGCATCATGAGGAGGAGTTCTTCAAGCAGCTAGTTTTCCCATCATCTCCACCTAAAGAGTTGTTTTAGGTCCCTAAATAAGAGGGAGTGTAGAAACATGTTTATAACTTGAAAGAAAATTGGAAGCAAATTCCTAAGCCAAAAGGGAGCTTATGTACATTCCTTGATTGGAATAGGTATGTCCTCCCTAAGTTAAGAGGGAGAGATAGACACATCATTTTTTTCTTCGCCTGGGAAGACAAAATGGAGGAATGGGTAAAAATATGGCATCTGATTCTCTTGGAGGATGAGTTAGGGCATCCAAGATAAGAGTATTTATAGAGGAATGAAATTCTTTCAGGACTGGGAATCCAAGATAAGAATAGTCTTGGTGGAACACAACCTTAGAACCTGACTGAAGTATGTTCCCAAAGACAAAATGATGATGGTGTCTATACATCATTGGTCTCACCAACATTGTGCTCTGATATTGCGAAGAGATATAGTTTTTAGTTAAGGCCTTGCTATGTGACAATGATGGTTGATATGATGCGAAACAAATGGGTTACTAATACGACTCTTATTATGAGAATTCTTCAGATTGAGAATGACCAATTACCATTATGAATACCTCCCTAGTTAAGAGGGAGTGTTGAAAAGTGTAACTAGATTCGTTCTTCATAATGACATGCGTAATTACGATTTTATGTAATTGATGTAAATTGTGAAAAATAAAATTATTTTTTGCAATAATTTTCTCATGGGTTTCATGAGCAAGGAATTTCATTTTTAGTTAAGGCTCCCATTGTGAGCCTTTAGGATTGGTCATCAATTCATAGAGTCTAAGGATTCATTGTCATGTATTAAATACATTTTACACATTGTAAAAATTAATTTTGATTACCCTCCAAGACCTTGTCACAAGCTCACCTTCAAGACGACGTAAGGATATATATAGAAAGGCATGTCGGCCTTGTCACTAGGAGAAGTTAGATTATTTGATGGGAAGATCACTATATATATGGAAACTCGACCTCTATTTGAAGAAAAAATTTTGGTCAAGCATATGCAATAGGAAGAAGAGAGAAGATGACAAGGAGCAACCTCATAACAAACGAAGTGAAGAAAAGAAGAGCGAAGAAGTATACCATTTTTTTTGGGTATTTTCTATTCACATGTATGGTAGAAATTAGGACTTATGCAGCGGGGTTGTAATAATCCTTAGAGAAACCACTAAGGCAGACACCTATCATCATTCTCATTGGTCGAAGCCTTAAGAAGAAGTCTCCAAGCTAAGAGAAGGATAAAAGCATATCAAAATATCCATATATCATCTCACACGTGTGGAATTGTAGAAATATAATTAGGACGAAGATTACAGATATGTGGAAAGGAGCCGAAATTTTAGAGTAGCCAACATTAGTAGTGAAGTAAGGAAGTTTGACTAGTGTTGAGTTGGTCAAGAAGAAGAATCTAGAAAAAAGGGTTTATTACTTGGTCTTGGATATGTTGTTTCAAATGTACCAAACAGAGATAATATGGCCAAAAAAGGATAATATGACCGAGTTATGACCCCAGGAAGTTGGTTTCCCAACTAAACCCAACGGGGCCAAAAAACTCTTGGTGTTCCATCTCTTGGGGTTAGGGTTTTGGTTTTTTAGGGTTGTATCTTATTGTTCAATAATAAAAAGGCCCTTGAGCCTCATTGTAACACAGTTCAAAGGGATGTAACCACCAAATATCTTCTCATAGATAAGATACCATCGCCAGAGATAGCTTATTTCCATTCTTTAGGCATACTTCAATGATTTGATATTAATGAAATGAAGTGTTATTTCTATTGATTCTCTATATTTATGGTTATATATGTATTATGTGGCGTTCATGTTTAAGTTCAAATAAGTGGTACCAAAGTGGCATGTCATTTATTTGTTTTTATTTTCATGTCTCGAACGAGGTCACGGTATAAGGAATTAGGGCTCAAACTAGTTGAACCTTTGCAAGACCAGCCTCACAAATCCCAATGAACTCCCATGGAGGAAGAAAATAATGATGAGGGAGCAGGAGATCGTTTCAAAATATTTATTAAAGAAGCCCTTGAGCGACAAAGGAACACGATGATGGAAACATTTTCCCAAATCCTTCGGTGGATTCCCATAAGCGACAAATCTTCATATGTCAATCACTCTGGAGGCACAAATCCATTCAAGGTACAAGTCAAATTTGACATCCCCATATTTGAGGGCCAGATAGATGAAAACCTCATATATAGATGGTTAAATTTGTTGGAAGGATATTTTTGGTTCATTATTTTTCCAGTAGGGAAAATATTACTTTTTCTCTCCTTAAAGATGCCCCTCATGTCAAGCACTGGTGGGAAACCTACTGCGAACATAGGGGTGAGAGAGAACCCTCACTATTTTCAGCTGCACCCACTTGGAATTCTTTCTAAGATTCCATCAAGGAAAAATATTACCCCGTTGGGAATTATGAGGACAAGTACATACAATGGACTACACTGTGGCAACAAAGAGATCAAGATGTGCATGAGCTGACAAATATGTTCCATACCATGTGCACAAATTTAGGTATCAAAGATTCAAATAAACCTTTGGTGCTTAAGTACGACAGTTGTTTGCACACATACATTAAGGAGGAAATGGAGTTCCTCGACATCTCCTTCCTTGGTATAGCATATTGATATGCTGCCAAGATATGGATAAAATTTAAACAGAAGAAGCGAGACTTTGGATTTGAGAATTTGGGGAAAGGGAAAGATGCCCCCAAACATAAAAAAAAAGGAAAAAGCCAAGACAGGGTGACCTAAGACAAACTGATAATGTTGCAAGCACATAAAAACACCACGAAGACAAAGAAGGACATGAGAAAGTGGTGTGAGTTCCATAAGATCCCCACTCACAACACAAGTGAGTGTCAGGACCAAGTAGTCACTGGTGGCCGAGTTGAAGGCTTCCAAATTAGATGCATCTTTCATCTCTGAGTCGGAACTCGATAAGGGGAATGAAAAAAGGAAGAAAATTATTGACACAAAGCCTAGTGCCACCATTGCCACCACCAAGATCCAGAAATATGAGCTCGAATATCTAGAGGAGGGGGAGTGCCTCTTCCATTCCCAGATGTGGGTGAAGGGTTCTTCATTGCAGTTCATTGTCTATAGTAGGAGCTAAAATAACCTCATCTCAATAGAGGTCATAAAGTGGCTGGGCTTACTGACCACAACACATCCACAGCCGTGCACAATTACATGGCTTCACCAAGGAGGAGATCTTCGCGTTAGCCAGTAGTGTTTCCTTCCCTACAACATCAAGCCCTTCAAAGATGATGTATTGTGTGATTTTTCTCCTCTTGAAACTTGGGATGTATTATTAGGCCAACCATACTTATGGAAGCGAAAATATGTGTCTGAATCTATGACCCGTACTATTATTATTAATTTAGGCAATAATTTGTAGAGGATACAAGAGGTAGCATTACATACCACCATCTCCTTAATCACTACGAATTAATGCAGTAAGCTCATTTCCTAAACTAGGAAATTTTTCTTCCTTATGATTCCCCTTAGGGAAATAATAATATTTTGGCCATGGCCTCCATATAAGGCTCCCCTAGGTGGTAGCAGAAGATGAACAATATCGTGGAGGATTATAGGGACATATTCACCTCACCCACAGGAGTACCTCTACACTATCAGGTCAAGCACTCCATCGATCTAACCTAAGGTGCATCACTACCCAATGGACTGATCTATCATTGCTCTGTTCTGTAACGATGAAATCAAGAGGCAAATTCATGAGTTATTGAAACAAAGGCACATCGAGCCAAGTTCATCACCCTGTGGGAGCCAAATCATGTTGGTATAGAACAAGGACGAGACCTGGAGACTTTGTATTGACTATTGGGCACTAAACAAGATCATTGTCAAGAATAGCTATCCAATCCCACAAATTGATGACCTTCTGAACCAGCTCAAAGGGGACAAATATTTCAGCAATATAGACTTGAAGTCTGACTATCACCAAGTACCAATAAAACCCTCTGATGTGTGGAATACTTCCTTCAAATCCATAGAGGGAATTTTTGAATGAATGGTCAGGCCTTTTAGGTTGAAAAATTCCCCCGCAACCTTCATGAGGTTGATAGATGATATCTTGCAACCCTTCACCAACTCATTCGTGGTGGTGTATTTGGATGACGTCCTAATCTTCAACTAGAGTTAGGAAGAGAAACTCCATCATATTTGACAGGTCCTCCAAACCCTACGGCAACACAAGTTTTATGCCAATTTGGGGAAATGCACTTTTGGTATGACCCAGGTTCAATAGCTGGGGTACATCATTGATGAGTGGGGTGCATGTGGACCTAGCCAAGATACAATTCATTCCATATTGGCTAGCCACAACCACTCTAACAGAGCTCTGCAACTTTTTGGGTCTTGCCAACTTCTACCGCAGGTTCATTTTGGGATTCTCTAATATCACTTAGCCCTTTATTTAATTCACTAAGGGAGGAGAAAAAGTAAATTTATTTTGGTTTGAATCCCAATAAAATTTGTTCGTCGAGTTGAAGCATTGCATGTCCTCTGCACCAGTGCTCACATAACCAGAACTGCAACAACCATTTTAGATTGAGACAGATACCTCAGACTATGAGATTGGTGCAATTCTTACTTAGCAGGGGAATCTAATGGCATATCACAATGAGATACTTTCAGACAAAGTCTGAAATTATCCCATTTATTTCAAGGATATATATTCCACTATGCAGGATTTTCGACGATGGAAGCATTAAATTCTGGGGAAGGAAATGATCATCCACACAGACCACCAATGCCTCCAATCCATATAGACACAAGGGAAGTTGCAGAATGATTTCCATAAGAAATGGTCCACATACCTACAACAATTCTATTTTAACATTAAGCATAATAATGGAAACACCAACAATGTTTCAAACTTCCTCCATCAACTGTTGGTCATGGCACTGACCACTATGCTCAACTCTTATGGGCACGAGACTTTGAGGTTGTCGAATCTTTACAAGAGTGATATAAAATTACACAACACATACCAAACACTCTTGGAAGGAAAGAAAGTTATGAACTATCACCTCCATGATTCATTTTTATGCCACTTGGGACACCTTTATGTTCCTTCAAGCAAGAATGCTAAGATGATTTGGGAGGTGCACCATAGTTAGGTCACTAGACATTTTGGGGTAGATAAAATAGTGGAAGTACTGCATAAGTATTTTTATTTGTAGAACCTTCGACAAGATGTTGGTAAGTACATTAGATCCTGTTAGTCTCCTATACCAATAGGTTTCATCTTTCATGATTGTCTTGATTGAACTATGGAATATGTTCAAACCTTTTTCTTGAGCAAAGGTGTTCCATATTCTTGAAAAACCAAAAAAGTCAAAAAAATTAAAACAATATAAAGAGGGTATACCCTAAAAGAAAAATCAAAGGGTAAGAAGAATAAAAAATGGTCAAAAAAGTGAAAGAAATAAACCCCAAACAAAAAATAGACCAAGGAAAGTGTGCAAATCCAAATGCCACTACTATTTCATTTTTGCAATAAAAGCAATTGTGTGCAGCTTGTCCAACCTTTGCCACAATTCATGAATAAGTCAAACTGTTTAAACTTGGCTTAATCATATTTCAATTTTATGTTGTAGATTAGAGAATAAATATCTGACCAAACAGTTTAATCTTGGCAGGTAAGTAGATAGGTAGAGTTAATAAGAGGTTCTCAACAGTTTAATCTGAGCCCTTGGATGTAATAAGGGTAGAAATAGATAGATTTATCATGTAAAAAGAAAAGGTTGAAAAGGGTTTGCAAGTCTAAATGCACCCTAATAAAGAAGAGAAAATGGTAGCGTTAAGTAGATAGGGTAGGTAGATAGTGCTGCAAAGTGTTATCTGATGAATGTTGCTGCTACATATTGTTGATCCTTTACTTTCATCACAAGTACTAAAGCAGAAAATACAATGGAAAATCACAGCAAGCAAAGTCAAACTCATTAACTTACCTCATCACTTTCCCCTCAAAAGTTTTACTAATTTCCCCCAAAGTACTAAGGTATTTGGAGATCAAAGGGGCTCAAGGCATTTCCTTGACTTCTGGAGGGACCGGACCCTTGGCCTAATGATCAAAAAGACCTAAGTACTTGAGATAATTCATCATTATAATCATCCATATTTAACCTTGTCCTAAGTAAAATCCCATTTTACTTAGGAAAATCATGCAAAATTCCATAAAAATCCCTCATGATAACTTGCTATTCTAAGTTTAAGTATTGAAGATAAGATATTGCAATTTACTTCAAAAGTTCTCACTTTCTTAGATGTGCAAAATATTTTGAGTTTCCTTGTCCTTTACCATATTTACATTTAACTCTATCTACTAAATCCCTAGTAAAATACCCTATCCTAAGTATATAACTCCCTTTTTATAAATAACCCAAAAAACCCCTCTATTATAAGGTTTAACCAAAGTGTTTATTTCCCCGCGCATTCAAATAAAAACCCACTATACGCCCTTCGGTTAAATTTACCATTATAATATAAACCCGCCCCTATGGTAAGTCAATTACATTCGTTAATTTACCATATAATAAAATAAAAACATATATCCGAAAATCTTTAAACATATGGTTTATATGTTTAATACCAAAAAAAAAAAAAATCCGAAGTTTTATGCCAACGTGGCTCATCCACCTGGCATTTCCCCAATGCTTAAAACCCACTGCAACCCCTAGTTCCATTATATAGCGGGATTAACTAATTATCTGAGTTAGTTAATAACCAACCTCATTCACCAATTAGAAACGCCCCGGGATGTTTAAATAAAGATAATTATGTTTTAAAACCCGCCGGGCCCGCACACGAAACCCCACCATCTTTTTGTCCTTTCCGTCGTCCGATCTCCCACTGTAAGATCTACGGCCAGCGTTCACCCCGCTACCCATCCCTTGTCAGCGTTTTAACCAGCGGGGGATGGGTGGTATTTGACTAGTCACCCGTCCACGCGTCAACAACTTTGTGGAATCGCTGCCCTCCCGACTAAAACAGCCTTTGCTCATAAGCGGTACGGGATCACCGCTTACCGCCTACCACTTACCGCCCGACCTTGCATACGTCAGCCCGTACTACTATGATGTCACTCCTCGAAAACTAAAAAACCCTTTAACTTGTAAATAAAGCCAGTTTTCGTGTTTTTTCCGTTATTTTCGTTATTGAAAACAACAACGCCTTCTGCTACAATTTTCGAATTTCCACTGAAATTTACTGTGTTATCTGATTTCGCTCCAAGATTCTACTGCACTTGTGTTCGAGTACACTCCCGCCATCGCCTGATACCTGTTAAAAGCCAATTTTCGTCCAAGAAACAGGTATTTATCTCACAGCACCCCGAACTTCAATAGAAAATATGTTTTCCCTGTTTTCTACTGAATTGATAATTAAAACTCATCCCTGAGATCTCCCCCAGAGGTTTTAAAACTGTGCAATTGCTCCCTGAAACTGCATTTGTGTTAATTTCCTTCATTTTAGAAATCACGCCCGGCCTGTGAAGAAAACCAGAAACCTCCATTTTTAATCCACAAGAACCAAAATGGAGGCCCCGGCAGCTTTGAATATCACTCCACTGAATGCCCCTCACTGTGAATTGGAATATTTACCTTTGGTAGATAAAAATTTCCAAATTAAAGACTTGCATTTTGATGAAAGTCCCCTATTGAGTTATTGTCGCTGCAGAGACGAATACTCAAAGGGGCAAGATCTTATAGGGTTGTGGGAATCCAATCTCCCAAGGTATCTCATCCCTTCAGTCATTTATTTCCCAAAAATCATCCATTATTTCCATTCAAACTATGATCCCACTCAAAGGGCTGTAATAGCTCCTGATCAAAGTGTTTTGTTTCCCATTACTCCCCAGGCTATCAATGCCATGTTACACTTTGAACCAGACCAAGAACTAGCACCGTTGTCCATGGAAGAATTGATTGAGAAGACCAGGCAATTAACCCCAGAAAAGCTAAAATCCATGTGCCAGAATTTCATGTTGCCTGAGCATCAGCCAAAAGGGTCTCCTCCCAATGGTTTTTATTATTTCAATACATTGGGAAGGCTCATTATAAATATGATATCTTTTGTCTTGGGATTCAACACCAGTGAATATGTGGATGAGATAACCTTGGTTTTGCTATCCATTTTTACTCCTGGGCAACCTCCTAAGATTAAATATGACTTTGCCTCCTTCATAGCCAACAAGATCCATGATCAATTCATGAGGCTAGATGATGAAAAAGTTTTTAAATATTCCTCAGTCATCTATCATCTCATTATCTACTATCAGTCAGAAAAGTTCCCTTTCCCTGTTCAAAAACTTGATGCCAAGGGAAACCCCAGGTGAGTCATATTTTGGTCCCCCATAATTCATTCTTCCTCTGATTCTCCCTATTCCTACACTGAGTTCATTGATCAGTTTGTATATCCTGCAACAACTTTGTTAACAGGAATCTCTCCCCCAAGGCTCAGTAATGAAATAAAAAAGACCTTGCAACTTTCTAGGACTTATAAAGTTGGGGATTGGTATTTGTACCAAAACCATACAGTCATCAGAATTTATGGATGTGAATTACATCCATTCAGGTTACCAAGATATGTGCCCATGAGGATTTTTGCCTTGGAATACTTCAGGCAAATGAACAATTTAGATGTGATCCATTTTTGTAGTGTAAAGAAGAAAGCTCAATTAAGGATCAAAATTCAATTAGGTCCTTTCATCTGCAACTCTAGGGAGGCCGAGAGAGAGGCAGAAAATATATTACAAAGAAAGTTCCAAACATATTTCCGTTGGGTTCCTTATGACCCATTTGGTTTTATTTGTGAAAAGAGATTAAAGAATAAATCATCCCCTTATATACACCACAAGATTCCTGATCTAGAACAATATGCCAATCAAGATGAATGGGTTGAAGGAACACTTGTTGAGGAAGAAAGTGAAGCTGACAAAATGAATAAAATTATGAAAGATGTTGAGAAGAACTATGACCTAGAATCTTGTGGTCAAGTGCAGGTACCCTACATTGGCACTTCTTCAGCAGCAACTTTACAGCACACATTACAGGAAAGCAGTTCATCGGTTGCAACAGAATCAAAGGGCAAAGGAAAGGAACCTGCAATCCAGGTCATTGAAACTTTGGTCATGGCAGAGAAACCACAAACTTCCAAAGCACCTGAACAATCACAGGTTTCTCCCACACAGGCAAAACACACACAAGTTCCAGAGTTGCAAACTCCATTAAATGTGGAAATAGGAAAGAAGAGGCAGGTTCCAGATACCACACCTCCAAAAGGGACCTCACAGGTACATCAATCCAAAAAACATAAATCAGATCCACTTCCAGATGTGGAAATCATAGGTGAAGTGTTTGATGATGGAAGGGAAGACAGTCAACTAACTGGGACAGTTAGTGAAACAAACACAGGACAGAAAGGAAAAGCTTTACAAAAGCAATTAAGTACTGAGGTATCCTCTTTCAGACCACCAAAGATAAACACAGGGGATATTAAAAGAACCTTCATTAATATTAAAGCAAAGAATGATCCATTAAAAATGAAGGTATATGATCAATATATGAAAATGGCCCCCCATAATCAAGAAAGGCTAATGTCAGCATTTGACATGTCACAAGGCAAAATGATAATGAGTCACTTTAAGTCAAAGGTGCCAAAACCCATTACTGCAGCTGACTACATCAGGACAAATTTTGAAGTTTTGGCAAAGGATATCCATCCTCTGGACCAAATAGAGCTACACAGACAAACTGGGGAAATGGTCTATTCTACTCTTACCAATAAGGCCATGGCAGCTATAACGCTGCAGGATTCTTTGAATAACACAACTGCACAATTGAAAATTGAGAAGGCCTCTTCACAGGCCAAAGATAATAGAATAAAGTCTTTAGAAGACATAATCATTGGTTTGGGTCACAACCCCAAAGACATTAAAAGTATTGAGGCATTAATAAAGAAGAAAGATGATGACATAGCTGCACTGAGAAAGTAGCTAAAATTGCCAGCCTCAAGGCACCCTCAGACCCAAGAAGTTCTAAAGGGGAATTCACAGGAAGAAATAATGGAGTTGCTTCTAAATATGACTGAGCGACTAAGTGAAACGGAGAAGGAATTGGAACAAGCTTTGCAGGAACAGGAAACTATCAGGCAGACATCAACCACAGGTACTACAACAACAGGTCAGCAAACACAGCCATCCCAGGCAAACACTTCTGGTTTGAGTTCTGATGAGTTAATAAAACAGATGGAAAGTCTACAACTAAGGGTCTCAGAACTCCAAACAACGAAATTGCAATTAGTAAAATTGGAGGAAAAATATGATACATCTAAAAAGACAGTTGCTGATAACACCAGGGAAATAAAAAGGTTAGAAAAATTGGTTCAGGCTTTGGAAAAAGATCTTTCATTGGAAAAGCCTTTAAAGGAAGTAAATGACATTCTTTGGGGTAACATCATTGAGTTAATAAAGGGTATTTGGCCCTCTATTCAAGCTATTTTTGAACAAAATGAGTTGGTTAAAATAGCCCAAGAAGAAATAAACAGAACCAGAAATGAATTAAGAGGCAGGCCTGAGCAGGCCAATCAACTTATTCAATTTTTGAACACCCGGACAAAGCAACATCTTGCAGTGTTAGGGATTGAGGACAGGACCGACACAGTTTTGGAAATAAAGAGAGTTTTCATCAAGAGAAATTTCATGCAAAATTTAGAAAGGAAGTGCACAGATATTTTGGTTGATATCAATATTTTCAGAGAGAAATTTCAAGCTTTGTTGGATAGTGGGTTACCAAGTCCTATGCTCTCAGAGGATCAAATAATGGACTTAGAAACCTATGTAAAGAAAATAAATGCTCATGCTCAAAATACAGCTGCTTGTTCTCCTAGTTTACCTCAATCAGCATTACCAACAGGGAGAAATATCTATGATAGAGTGAGGAATTTATTTCATTTGGAACATGAGATAAAGTATCTATTTCCTAATGAGCCCACCTTTTACAAACTCACAGAAGCAGATGAGACTTTGAGAAAACTCAAAAGGACTGTGATACCAGATGATTCATGGTGGAGAGACTTATTAGAAATTCTATAAAAGTTATTTTCAGGATGAAAATTTATCTTTACTAACAGGTAAATGGTAAAAATGAGTACAGATGAAAGAGTATCAGTTACACAGGTTAAAGAGTATCCATGAAGACAAAGAGTATCAAACAAGCAAAGAAATTACTCCAGAAGACAGCAACAAGCTCTTTTTCAGCACTTGCCTCCAGCACATCCATAAAGAAAGGAAACAACACATCAGCAGTTACTTATTATTCTATCTATGAGACCATTTGTCTCCTGTTTACTTGTAAATTAATCCTTAGTCACCCCAAAATATGGGCTAGGATAGTGTGAGATATTTTCAATTATTTAGTGTATAAATAAACCCTCAAAGAGAGTGTTGAGGGTGGATTCTATTACTCTGTTGTAACATTGAGATTTTCGGAATAAAAGCATCTTGGAGAAATTTATTCGTGGCTTACTGGATGACGATTTAAAGCACTGGACTTGTTGCAGGATTCATGTGTTGGACTACAGTTCAATAAGTTTTTCTACCCTTTGTAAATTTTATATTAGTTTATAATATCATCATATCCATTTCTGAATAATTTACATAAAGGATTGAATCAGAATTTGCTTAATTGTACTCTGATTTCAAATGTGGTTGTTCTTAATGTTTTCTTCTAAATTAGTTATAAGCATGAATTCTTAAATGCTCTTGCTTTGCTAATTTAAACATTGGTGATTACTATAATAAATAATTCTTCATTGCTCTTTGTTTGTAGTCATCTCATTCCTTTCTTTTGAACATGGTGAAAGATTCTTAGCTGCCTTTCATCCCTTCAAGATAATCCCATCCACTATAAGTTTTAAGGATTGTTCTCTGTCTAGCTATCTTGCCCTGTAATACCATCTTGTGTTTAGAATAGAAATCCAGTAAAGCCATCCTTTGACTCCATAGCCCAATGGACTGAAAACTCTCAACCTTGCCCTTAGTTTGTGGATTCCACCATTTTCCCAAAACAAACTTTGAATCTATAGCTAGCCTAAAACTTTCCAAGAACAAAGATAAATCATAAAGAGAGAGCCCTCTCTGGATGAAGATTGGCTAGATTCTGCATCTAAAAGGTTGGTTTGTGGTTACCTCGGGTATACTTTCCTCTTACACAACTTCTAGGAAAACCTGAGTGATAACAGATCCTTCACTTCTTGTGCCATTTCCAAATCAACTATCAAGAAGCAAGGCCTATATATTCCTTTTCCTACTCTTAGGCGACCTTGGGAATCCATATCCATGGATTACATTTCAGGACATCCTTCTAATAAGCATGGAAACAAAGGTGTTTTCGTGGTTGTTAACAGATTCTCTAAGATGGCCATTCTAGAGGCTTGCAAGAAGAATATAACAGTAGAAGCCACTGCTAAGTTCTTCTTTGAACGAATGTGGGTACACTTTGGGATCCTATAGTCCATTATCTCAAATTGGGATAGTAGGTTCCTAAGTAAATTTTGGTCAAGTATTTGGTCGATGTTGGGTACCAAGATCACTAAGTCCACGACTTTCCACCCCCAATCTGATGGCCAAACATAGGTGGTCAATAGGATGATTGTACACATTATACACATGTACAACATGAAACATCCGTGCACTTGGGATGAAATCCTCCCCTATTTCTAGCAAAACTACAACAGAGCTCTCCATAGCTCAACTGGAAAGAGCCCCTTTCAGGTGGGACTGGGATTCCAGCCACTATGTCCCATTAATGGAAATACCATTTTCAGTTACTCAAGTAGATTTGGCTAATGTCCAGTCTGAAGCTGATAGGTGTAACAAATTCATTGAGTGCATTCAACAAATATGCTAGCATTCCCATGACATATTGGACAAATACAATTCTAATTAAAATAAGCGACATGATCAACATCGAGTGCCACACAAGTTTTAGGTGGGCGACAGAGTTTGGCTACATTTGTAGAAGGAGTGCCTTGCCAGGCCCCACCGTAAGATTATCCCACTCTGGTATGGGTTTTGCACCATCTAGAAGGCTATAGAGGACAATTCCTTTGAGCTCAAAATTCTACCATTCATTTGCATGCACCTCGTGTTCAATGTGGAACATATTCGGCAATACTTTCCACCACAGTGGGACCCATCTGACATTGCAGAACAACTCACACCAACGGAGTTAAAAACAGACTGCATGGAAAATGCCACAATTGATTGGATCAAGGACACATAGATCACGAATACTCACCAATAGAGGATCTAGCTATATCGATTTGTCAAAGCATACCAACTCCTGCACCATGGCAAGTGGGTCACCGGGGAATAGGTTCAACATAAATGTACTTACCTCATGGAGGCTTTGCACACATCAGGGACCATTTCTTCCTATGGATGGAGGACTGATCCATGTGGATATTGGTGGTCACCCACCTATTCCAGTCATTTTCATCAGTTTCCTTGCTTATAGCAGCATTTACTATTTTTAGCAGTTTCTCGGGTCCTGAACTTTTGGATCAGTTTTGACCCCATAAATTTTTTTTTTAAGGTCTGCACACTGTAGAAAAACTAAGAAAATTTAGTACCTACTCATCCGTTTGTGAAATTAATTAAAAGGGAAAGGAATAACGCGGTAAGGGTTTAAAAAAATTCATTTTACCTGTATAGGATCAGATGAAGTCACCATTCTTCCCGCAAGGAAAAAAATAATATTTACCTCTTAACAATAACCCTCATGAATAAAGGAAGAGAAATACAAATAAAATATCATTGAATGAGTCGATGTTGGAATTTGAGTTTTGGAAACCTCACCCTTATGAAAATTTGATAATCAAATATTTGACAAAAGGCCGAAAACTCTCCCAAATCTCTTGTTAGAAACATTCCACCATGGCAAACAAAACCCTCCGTGCAAAACTAGGCCTCTTGTGGAATATATATATATATCCAATAGCGACATCAAGAAAAAATAATTTGAAGCCATTACCGCAAAGGGAAAACTCAATTATGGAAGAACTTACACATATGAAGAGTCTATATGATTATATAATATTATTTGCGGCCATAATTAAATTCAAGAGGGTTCACTCGAGTTGAATTGAAAAACATTCAGTGGTATTCCCTTCAAACAATGAGACAAAACCCTTTACTATAATAGGATTTGAAAAAGAAGCTGTAGAGCTTCTTTCATAGAGAATAAGAGAAGAGTTGTACATGATAAGTAGAATGGTTGAACTAAAAGGAGGTAGACATATGGGAGAAGAATATATTTATGTGAAATTGAGACAAAAAGCACAAGTATCTACTAGAGAGTTATTGGACATGATGAAAAACACACAAATGGAGTTGGTAAATCTATGTGCAGGACAAGAATAACTGCTGAAATCCAACACCAAACAAGAGGAACCTTTTAAGAATCTAACTTATAAATAAAATCCCAAAATGGTAGAAAAATTGAGGGATGAGGATAAACGAGGTGAAACGTCTAAGCGAAAAATTGTTGAGGAGATGGTAGAAAGTAAGAGGAAAAGAGGGAGGAAGGGGAGGAGCATAGTTCCCCAAATTTTCATACAAATTTAGGAAAGAGACCCAAAATATAGCTGCTTGGAGAAGTAAAAAATATCTAACCCCCAACTTATGATGGGGAGACAAAAGAAGCAAGTAAAGAATGGCAACTTAATATTAACCGATACTTTTAGGTGTATGACTATTATCTAGAGTTGAAAGCCAAGCTGGCTACTTATTAGTTGTAAGGAAAATCCTTTGTGGTGGGAGGAAATGAGAATAGTTCATAACTTAGAAGTTATAGAGGTTAAATGGGAGGAATTTCAACATTTATTTAAAGGAAATTTTTTAACTTGGCGTTATTTTGATGATAAGGCTAAGGAATTCCATGATCTAAAACTGGGAAAATTTTTGATGAACGAATTAGTAGCCAAGTTCATTCATATATTATGATATGTTTTCTACCTAAAATAAGAAAATAAAAAGTAAAATTCTTCTCAATTTTCCTTCCACTCTCTTTTAAAGAGTGAATTAATTATGACAATCCAAAGTCTATGGATGGAGCCATTAGGAAGGCCAAAATCTAATATCAATATGCTAAGAATATAAATGAAAATATGAAATTTTGGTCTAATAAGAAGAAGGACATAATGGCTCAAGGTGGAAAGGGTGGAAAATTTGGTCCATTTAAACAACTTGGTAAAGGTAATCATAATCATAACTTTAGTAGAAACAACAACCAAGCACCAAGGACACAGATCAAACCTAGGTTGGGTCCAAATTAGAAGTAAGGGAGTGAACATTAAATATATAAAACCTTTAAAATTTTGGGGTTGTAGGGAACCCAATCTATTGCGAAATTTTCCCTGCAACATCTGGTCTATGCAGAACACGAAGAACCTCTAAGAGGCCTCCACTTTCAAAGATGTGGACAGAAATATGTTGGATGTGGAGCCTGATTATCTTCCTAAATTAGAGGTATTATTTCAGTTGATATTGGATCCAAATCCACGACAGGGGTTGTGGGAGGGGCTTGGTCCCTCACTATTGCTTCCTGGGGGGTCCAAGGAGGAGCGGCTGCATGTTTAGAGCCCCCTCCTAGAGGGGGTTCGGGGGAAGCACCCCCGAAGCTAAAAATATATGACAATTTTCCTTGTAAAATACTATAATTTCATAGTCAATTTGGTCCATTCATTAGGCAGATGATATGACATAAGAAGCTATGTTTAATTTAGGGTTTTTTAACCTATAATGAAACCCCTCGTTTTATATGAGGAAATTTTATTGTGGATGTGTATGATTATTCTGGGCGAGAAAGAGAGAGGAGATTGTTTGAGAGCGAAACTGAAATTATATTTGATATATTATAGGTAGTATATTTTCATTTTGTTGGATAATATTGAAGGAATTTACAGGGTAAGTTCCTTATATCAAACACCAAAGGTCACCGCTCACAAACATATCAAAAATCAGTACATTGGTATTTGACATTGTTAGTCATTAGTAATTTTTTCCCTTGTTGATGACTAAATGATTTCCCTAGATTTCTAGAAACAAGGTTCATAAACATTGTGAGTTCTAGAAATCTCACTGCCTTCATTATCCTCAAGATAATTTTTCACTACTTCATCATTCTATAATGTCTAGATTATCTTACCAGCCCAGAAAACCCATTAGAGGCTTATGTCACTCCTTCTGTCTATACGTATTCACCTTTGGCCCAAATCCTCTATTTTGTTTTGCCTTCAAAACCCCCCACTGCTACCTAAGCCCACCAATCAAACAACTTTGTTGTGTCTCCCAAAATACTCCCAAACACTTATGGTCTCAAACCATCTCTGTAGGATCTTTAGATAAATCAAGTACATTGGATTTTGGATCTTCAATACATTAGTTTATCATGAACTCTATCTTACACTTGATGATCCCAAATCCTAGGTCTTAATCCAGAAGCCAAGTCCAAGAAATCTTCCACTAGGTCATCTAGGGTTTCACAAAGTCATAGGGTGGATTTGGTATCCTAATAACTTTGTTTTTTCTGCATAAAGAAACTACATTCAAAGAAGAAAGGGACAAGTCATCCTGTCCAAAACTAATCAAAGAGGTCACTCAAAGAGGTCACTCAAAGAGGCCTTTGGTCTAAAGCACAAATCTTGCAGGGGGACAACTTCCCCTTGCTCACATTTCTGCAAAGGGAACAAATGGCCATCAGCGTGGCTAAGGTAAGGTAATGAGAAAATCATCATAAGAAAACCATTCACAGCAAAGAAGAAAAGAAGCAGGTATATGTTTGAAAATAATTAAGGTTTGTGACAACTTTTCAGTACTAGGTCTACAAGGGCAAAGGTCACCTCAACTCCATCAAGTGCACATGGAAGACTTTTAATGATAAATTAATTTTGATAAGTTTCAGAGAACTTAGAAGACAACACTATTTACTTTTTTCTAAGTAGCCCTAAAGCCTAGGAGTTTGGGAAAATTGACAAACTGGTCAAAAGGTGATGATAGAGCCTCCTTCATAACAACATATGGCATGTCAAGGGTTTCAAGCTGCCCTTTAAGGTCTGGCAAAGAGGAATTGACTCCACCTCACCAAAGGTACAAAAGGAAAAGAGTATTGGTACAAAAGCATGAGGTTTCAAAAAGTAAAATCAGAGAAGTTAAGAGGATCAAAGGAGGCAGACAAGAATCACTGTATCCCACTTCACCACAGGGACAAAAAAGGCCAAGAATATCAGTACAAGGGTTTGACTTCTCAAAGGAACAATCAGAGGCATTTTGAAATGGTTAAAGGAGGCAAGCATGAGGTAAAATTTCCCAAGGAGGTAATTATGACAAGCATAGGTTCATTGTTGATAAAATGAGGTGTTAAACTCCAAAAATACAGTAATAAAAGGCAGAAGTTGTGTAGGCACCTGCGAGAATAGAAGTGGCCAAGGGGAAACAAAAAATGGTTCAAAACACTGCTCACCTCTCCCACCAGAGACATATCACTAGCAAACTGATCAAAAGAACAAATTTGTAATTAGTCTAAAAAGTAGAGACATCCTCCCACAAGGTTTCCTCATCCAGAGTATATTCTGCAAAAGACAATTTTCCCATGTTAAATCATTTCTGCGGGAATTTTTTAGGATGGTTATCAGCAGAACAAATGTAAAGTGAGAAGCCTGAATTACACATGACATCTATAGCAGAAGAGAAATTCATGCCCAAGTAAAAGAAGTATCACTATTTTTGCAATTTTTTAGCACAGTAAGGTGTTAACTAGCAAGAGATATTTTCAAAGGATAAAAGGGATAGAGATGCATCAGCACCATTAAAAAAAAACCAATTTTTCTATGTTTCTGCCACGTACAAGACCAAAAAGGGCCAAAAAAGACAGTGAAAAAGTGAAGAGAAATAAAACATTAGGAAAGTAGTTTTTGGCATGAGATTATTAATTTCAAAAGGAGTATAAAAGCCTCTTATCCCTCTTTCCTCAACTCATTAATGTATTTTTAGAATAAGGAGAGCCATTGAAGACGTTTTTAGGGTTTTTTGTGCAACTTTGGCAAATTTTTCAGGCATTGCGCACCGACGGAGGTGCTACGCACCTAGCCATTGGCGTTGTGCACAGAGGGGGCAGACGTATTTTTAATTTACACTATGTTGCGCACCGGGAGGGCGGTGCTGCACGCAGGCCCAGACCAACCTAACTCGCCCACAGAGAAGCCTCTGGCGCTATGCACATAGCAGAATTGGTCAAATTTGCTCAGAAAGTGGCCAAAATCCAATTTTTTGCCTCCAAGCTCCTGCAAAGGATTAAACAAGGTTGATGGCCACTCTTCTCACCCTTCCGAGTTTTTATCTTACATAAATAATCAAAAGAGAAGTTCAAAAACCTAAAAACTTGGCCAAACCCTAATCTTCATGCCAATCAAGCGTTTGACCTTCTAGCACAAGAAATAACATTTTGAAGTTGTCATTAGCTTAAAGACACTCAAATACAGGCAAACCTCCTCCTAAAAACTCTAAAAAGCACTCCTTGATTACTCCATTTTTCCCTCATTTGCTAAAAATTGCCCTCACATCACACACATGTCCTCCCTAGACCTAAAGATTTCACCAAGATAAAAACCATTCTTTTCTAAGATACACAAAGCAGTGAGCACTTGGATAAAGATAGGGAGGGTGATGATACACATGAATCACTCCCAATTACAGAAAGAGTTATTGTTGATGAGCAAAGATGAAAGCCAAGAAGATAGTGAAGAAAATGATGAGGGTGACAGTCAGCAAAGAAAATAAACATGAAAATCAAGAGGAAAATGTGCATAAACATGAAAATAAGCCTAGTCAAAGTGAAAGTAGTGACAATATGGATGAAAATATTGAACATGAAGAAAAAGAAGGTGAAAATTAAGAAATAGAAAATCAAGAAGAGGAAACCAGCAAGGCACAAATAGGGTTTGATGAAGGAGATAGTGGTAAAAGAATGACACTGAGAGGAAATCATTGAAGTACAAGGCCAAAGTGAAGCAGATGCAAAGGCTGATCATAAACTCCAAGACCAAGGTAACAATATTGAAGATAGAAAAAGGGTGATAATGATGAAAGTGTTGAAGGCAGCAGTAAGGCTCACTGCTCTCCCAATAGGCAAGATAATGATGCACAAAGTGATGGGAGGTCCAGCAGTAATGGTAATGACAGAATTTAAAGGAGGAGGAATTAATACAGAGGATGACAATGATAGTACAGCAAGTGAAAGACAAGGCAGCCTAGAAGAAAGTCATGACATTAGTCATCCACCTACGATAAATGAGGATATCCATTTCTTTAAAATTTGAGCACTCAAAAAAGGTAAAGACCAAGAAAAACTTAGAGACATGGTTCAAGATTCTCCACAGGCTTCTCAAACCTCTTGAGGGACCTCTCCACCAATTTTGGGGAAAATTGAACAAAATTTTTTCTTTTTGAAATTTTGACCCCTCTGTGCGCAGCACCCTAGCCACTACGCACGAAATTGGTGCATCCTCAGCTCACAAATTTTTCATTTTTGGATTCCTCACATCACCAGTAGTCTTCTCACCAAATTTCAGATCATTTGGAGCATTTTTGACCCCCCAAAAGGTCAAAAAACATCAAAATTTTGACCTTTCTGCCTCATTTTTAGACCAGGCACTGCACATAGAGCAGTTTTGGGAAAATTGGTTTTTGAATAGGTAAATTGCATCCCCTCAATAAAACTCAATAATTTCTGGAAAGTAGACTCATCAGGCTTTCCAATGAGCCATCACGGAGCCAAATCTGGTGTCGAGAAGGGGTCCAAAACTCAGCCACAAGAGACCCTATTTTCTATTGAAGTGGCGCTACGCATAGAGGCTGCCTAGTGTGTTTTGGACCAAAAGTCAACAAAACACACTCATTTATTGCAAATAGATATTTTTAAGTTTTTTGAGGAAAATTACTCTAGAATTAGGTGCAAATAGTTATTTTGGAATTTATTTCTTAGGATATTATGTCCCTTGGGCCTTGCATGGTCTCTTGGCCATAAATGACATTTATGGTTATATTTGACATTTTCCTACCACATTTAGGGTTTTAGTCCTCCTTTGCTCCATAAATAGAGCATGAGGCCCCTATGTATTTTTTTGGCATTTGATGAGCTTGAAGAGCAATATACATGGTTTTATGAGCTTGGAGAAGAAATTGGTTTTGTAAAGTGGATGAATGGCGTGTTTGGCTTGATGATGGAGAAGCTTGTTTGTAGGATTCCTTAGCTTGGTGAATGGTGATGTCTTATTAACTTGTTAATGTTTTCATTATGTTTCATTCTTCTTGGTTGCTATAAATCAGAAAATTATAGGTTGAGACATGCTCTTTGAGGCACCTCAGTCCTCCTGTTTGTTATAGCTTTTATGTTTTCCTCTTTTGGCCATCTTAAGGAATTCTTGATTGCTCCTTAGGTCCACCAAAACTTGTTTTTGTTTCTTGTATGTTTAGTTGCTAGTTTACAAGTATGATTCATGGTATGCCCTGCTTATTTGAAGCTTTCAAAACCCTATCTTAAAGCCTTTCTGTGGAATATTGATTGCTAGATTAAGTCAAAGAGGTCTCATTCGATCTTGCCCTTTTTCCATGGTTACCAACTTGTTTCAGAGTTCTCAATAGCTTTATATATGTTGTTTAGGAGTTCCCTCTTCATAAATTGAGTTATTTGTGTTATCTTATATGTTTTCCTAAAATCTGAAGGTGAGTTTACTAAAGTTAGAAGTTCTTATGCTCTCTATGTTTCACTGAAATGTTTATCTGGATGTTTATCAGTTTAAGTATTGTTCATTGAGCTTAATGGTTTGCCCTACCTCATGAGTCATAAATTTTAACTATATATGTTTAAGACCTCTTAGTTTTTCCCAAACTTGATGTTCACTACACCTCATACATCACCTTAAGGATCCATTAACCTTGTTAAATTGGCCCTGCAACACACTCTGTTTCATTATTTAGATACTATTGACTTCATTTGAATCCATAGCCTAATGTATTTGACAGACTCTCACTCCACCTATTCCACTTGACCATCATACCCAACCAAAACAATCAACAAAATTACACTTAAAAACTAGCCTAAAATCAAAACCCTAGAGCAAAAAGAACACATCCTTTGCACCCAATAGAGAGATCCCTCTCTGATTCTAGGAAGGCTAGGTCCTCAGTCTCTAAATACTGGTTCCATGTTACACTGTCATTTGGTCTACCAATCTGCCAATTCACGGGACCCTAATAGACGTGGTTAAAACCTTCGAACAGGGAAACAGTCTATATGAAGTTTATATGAAGCTCAATGTGTTTCATACATTGATGTTAAACTGGATATTTGTATAGTTGAATGGCACTCTGATTATCACACCAAAGTGTAGTTGGATGTTACTGATGAAGACCAAATTTAGGCAGGATCTCACGAAGCCACATGGCTTCCTTGCTGGCTTCAACTGCACCATGATACCCTACTTCTACCAAAGAAATAGATATGGCACTTTTTTTATTATAGGACCATGTAATAGGTCTTGAACCAAGAGTGAATACATATCCTGCAGTAGACTTTGGATCATCGCGGTCACTATCCCAATCAGAATCAGTGAAACCAATCAACGATGGAGATGCTCTTGCACTGTAATGAATCCAGAACTGAATTGCATCTCATATATATAGAATTATTCTTTTAGCTACTTTCCAGTGACTTTCATGAGGTTGGTGCATAAACCGATCCACAAGACCAATGACAAAGGAAATGTCAGGACGGGTATGGGTTAGATACATAAGTTGACCAACAAGTTGACGGTATAAGGTAGCACCAACTTCAAGGGTAGTACAGGGGGTTGAAAGCTTGACTCCAGAATGAAAGGGATAAGGGGTTGGCTTACAGTCTTCCATGTGAAAGTGGTGTAGAATATCACATGCATACTTGGATTGAGAAAGGTTAATACCTTCTTTGGATTGCAATACTTTAAGACCAAGGAAATAATGCAAGTGTCCTAAGTCTATCATTTCAAAATTATTTTTGAGGTTAGACTTCACATGGTGTATATGGTTGGGATCAATACTATTAAGGATAAGATCATCAACATAAAGAAAAAGGATAATGAAGGACTTACCTAATTTCTTGGTGTAGAAATATTGTCATAGTGGCACCTAGAAAAGCCATTATCTAAGAGAAATCTATTCATTTTGGCATACCAAGCCCAAGGAACTTGTTTGAGACCATAGAGAGACTTCCTAAGGCAAAAAACAAGTCTAGAGTTGTTTTGGATAAGCCCAGGGGATTGTTCCATGTAGATTTCTTCATGCAAATCTCTATGTAAGAAGGGGGATTTAACATCCATCTTATGGACTTCCAATTTAAAGGAGGCAACAAGGGAAAGAAAAAGGTGGATAGAATTCATTTTGGAAACAGGGGAGAAGGTTTCAGTATAGTCAATACCCTCAACTTGTGAAAATCCTTTAGCAACAAAACGAGCTTTATGTCTATCCACTTTTCCATATGGTCCAAACTTGTTTTATAAACCCATTTGCATCTGAGAAGTTTTCTTACCTTTGGAAGAGGAACAAGATCCCAAGTATCGTTTTCCAATAAGGAATGATATTCTTCATTCATAGCTTCATCCCAATATAGATGACCTGAAGCTTCTTCAAAAGGTGTCTGGATAAATATTTTATGGAACTTGAGCCAATAAGGAAGAGGCTCTTTCGAACTAAAAACATGTACGGCGTTGACCTACAGTGTCACCTGCCAGAGAACCTACTAAATCTTGAGTAGAGCGGACCCATCTTGGAATTTATGGAGATGAAGGAATATATTGAGGAGGTGCAGGGGGATTGGCATCCTCGTTGTCATCATCCAAACTAGAAGGAATTTTGTCAAAATTAGAAGTGATAGAGAGAGGTGACACATATTTCGAATTAATCTCGCTGGCCAAAGGTGGTAGACCCACCGAACTAGGCTCGCAGGTCGATATATTTTCATCAAATTTTACATCTCTTCTAATGATTACATTTTTTATTTTGGTTGAAGAAATATATATCCTTTGACATCTTCAGAATATCCAACAAAAATGCATTTTTCACTCTTAGGTTCCAAGGCTTTATGTTCCGCATCTGGAAAATGGGCCCAAGCTTCACTTCCAAAAACATGAAAGTGAATTACATCTAGTTTTATTGAGCTCCAGGATTCTTCTGGAGTTATATTCCTTAAAACCTTAGTGGGAGTGCGATTCAGGATGTAAGATAAATTTGCAAAATTAATTGCTTCTGCCCAAAAATTAAGAATAATTCCTTTAGATTGAAGCATGCAATTAGCCATTTCTTCTAAGGTGCTATTCTTCCTTTTAGCTACACCATTTTGTTGTGGAGTATATGGAACATTATGTTGCAATTGAATGTCGTGCTCAGTGCAAAAGTTGATAAATTTTTTGTTAACATGTTCTCCTCCATTGTCTGATCTTAACTTAAGATTTTCATTTCCAGATTGTTTCTCAAAAAAGGCCTTAAAGGCCAAGAACATGTTAAAAATTTCACTCTTGAGTTTTAAGAAGTATACCCAAGTGCGTCTGGAAAAATGATCAATGAAAGATAAGAAGTATTTGCAGCTAGAGAAAGAAACAACAGGAAGTGGACCACATAAATTACTGTGCACAAGCTGCAAAGGGGCTAAAGCGTGCCAAGAGGCACGTTTGTCAAAACTATCCTGATGATGTTTTCCAAGTACACATCCAGAAAAAAGACCATTTCGGCAAGATACCATAGGAAGGCATGTCACCATATTTTCTTTACATAGAGTTTTAAGAGAGCGATAGTTTAAGTGACCAAATAGCTCATGCCAAAGTTTGCTCACTTCATCATTATGAGAAACAAAAATAGAGGGAAGACATGATTACCCAAAGTTTTCAAACTTATACAACCTTGTGAAATCATCAGTAATTCTAGTAGCTAAAATATCTCTAGGATCTTTGAGGTCCTTAATTACAACATCATGAGGTGAGAATTCTACTATTTTCCCTTCACCTGAATCAGTTATCTGATAAAAGGATAGAAGGTTGTAGGGCAATATAGGAATACATAATACATCATTAAACTGACCATTATCTAGATGAATGGTTCTAGATCCTACAACACTAAGAGATCTATCATCAGCAACATAAATATTTTTGGTGTTACAATCATTCAAAGAAGAAAACATGGCTCTATTTTTGGACATGTGCTAAGAGGCTCAGAAATCAATGATCCACTCATGAGAATGAGAAGAAGAAGATACATTTAATAAATAACTAGATCTTGATGCTTGAAAACCACAAGTAGAAAGTGCCATTCCTGAAGATGAAGTTGAAGACTTCTCCAAATTGATGTGGTGCTTCTTCATTGCTACTTCCAAGGCTTCCATATTCTTAAAAAATTTGGACTCTACATGGCCATCAAAATTACAAAATTTGCAATGTCTATATGTTTTCTTCCCTTTGTTTTTATTTTCCTTATCAGTTTTTTGAGTGGCTTTTTCAGTTTGCGGCTTAAATTGCTTAAGACACTTGTTTGGTTTACGACCATTTTTTTAGGATAATACTTCTTGGGATTCATTTGATATGGTTGTTGTTGGGTTGCTAAGGCTTTCTTAGAAGATTTAACACTATTAATAAGACCAAGGTGTAATATTTTTTGTTGTTCTCTTATCAAATAATCGCAAAAGGAATCAAAAGAGGGGGACTTGTAGGTTGTTCCTTGAGAAATGAGGGCTTCTCTAGTGTGATGCAGACTAGCTGCAAAAATATCAGATTATGCGTGGAACTATAGATTTTACACTCTACACAACCTTATTATCATATCAGGCTGGAATTAACCTTGGGGTCCATCATACATACATACATACATACATATGCACGATCAACAACATAATTATAAACAACACATAAACGAAAACAATTTGCATCGCATGGAATCTCTTACTGGGGGGTCCCATGACAAGTCTGGCCAATCATCAGCGATCGCAGATCGTACAATTTACAGTTTAGCTTTAATGCTTAAACTTTAATCCATGAAAATTTTGAAACTGCGCTGAGACAACATGTGTCCTCCTCCCTTTCGGATCGAAAACAAAACAATTTACTTTGCGATGTCTTAACACTTATTTCCTAAATCTTGCGAAGTGCAAAACTGCACTGAGCTGATGCGTGTCCTCTTCCTTTTTGCATAAAAAATAAAATAGGTTACTTTTCGATGACTTAACACTTATTCCCTAATTTTTGTGAAGTGTGAAATCGCTTTCCCTACATTGTGATCTCCACCGTTGGATTACTCTCAGATCCGACGATCCCCGTTGTCTCTCCACTCCTCACTTTGCATCGCTTGTAAAACAACTTAACTTGCAACTTCTAAAGGTTAAACTCATTTCTCTATGATCTGCGATGGTTTCCAATTTGTGATGAGATCTCTCCCATTGGTCGGGTACAAATATATGGCCCTCGTCTCGTCTACAATCCAATTGTTCCTCTGCTCTCTAACTTAATGTGACTTAATAGAGTTTAGACAAATAATTGAACAAAGAGCCGGATCGACACAAAACACTTGAAAATTATTAAATAAGGAATTTACAAAGCCAAGCCCTTGATCGGCTGGTTATTACAATTGTTTATGCTATCTCTTCCCTTGCCTCTCGCACACCTATTTCACATGGTCTCACTTTTTCCTACACACTCCTCTCACTCACACCTATCTCACACATTTATATAAAAATATGAAGCGATCCTTCTCTCTTAAAATAGATTTTTGTTGAACCACTCCAAAAAACAAATGTTATCTTATTTACAAGCTCATATCCTACTTATCTCAATCTCTTCACAGGGAGAAACCAATTTCTATTTCTATTCCTAATTAATTTAATAAACTCAAAACAAACTAACTTCTCTCATGTAAAACTAAATAAAATATTAATGGCCAATGTTTATCCACCTCATGGTTAGCCACAACATGTGAACATCCGATCACATTTCTGGCTAAGTTCGGATGCTCATGCATCAGAATCCCAGGGAAGAAAAGATTGATCCATCAATGCTTCATGATATGTACTAAATTTTTTAAAATTTGTTGCTATCATCCAACTGGCATCTTCCACAGGTTGTCCTTTCCACTTGACTAGATACTGATAGTAAGTTTGTCCTCTAGTATTCTTTGCTTCTCTTTTCTCCAAAATGGTTTCCACTTCTTTCTTTTATGTCTTTGGCATCTGTTCCTTCCAATTCAAAATATGGTCTTCCTCTTCTGTAGAGTCTTATGGTAGCTCTTCCTCTATTCCTTTGTATAGGTACAAGTCTACAACATTAAAGATAGGCGATATTCCAATTCCTTCTGGCAATTCAATCTCATATGCATTTGAAGAAAACTTCCTCAAAAATATACATGGTCCTATATTTTTCATCTTTAATTTATTTTAATTCCTAACAGGAAACATTTATTTTCTCAGGTACACCATAACTAAGTCACCTAGTTGGAATTCTTTTTCTTTCCTCTTCATATCAACTCTTTGTTTGTATTTTCCACTACTTTTCTTCAATCTATTTTTGACATCTTCTTGTAGTTTCTGCATCTGTTCTACAAACTCTTCAGCCTTTGCTCTCCTTATCTCTTGTTTTCCTAAATTTATGAGTTCATACACACCTCTTGGATTCATTCCAAAAACAATATGGAATGGACTCATCCCAGTACTTCGATTGGGAGTATAATTATAAGAAAAATCAGCCTAACCAAGTGCTAAATCCCACTTCTTAGGATTTTTATACACTAAGCTCCTCAATATATTTCCCAAGATTCTATTCACTACCTCGGTTTGTCCATCCATTTCAAGGTGATAAGTTGAACTGAAACTAAGGTTGGTACCTAGTTTATTCCATAAATTTCTCCAGAAATTACCAACAAACTTGGTATCCCTGTCAGACACAATACTCATAGGCAATCCATGTAATCTTACAACTTCTGAAAAAAAAAAAAGATTAGCAATATGTGTTGCATCACTATTTTTCTTGCATGCAATGAAATGAGCCATTTTAGAAAACCTATATACTACAACATAAATGGAGTCACTTCCTCTTTGAGTTTTTGGAAAACCCAAAAAAAAATCCATACTAACTGCATCCCATGGTCGGTTTGGTATTGGCAATTCCTGATACAATCCTGTATTCTGACTTCTCCCCTTAGCATGTTGATTAATCTTGCATTTCTCAACAAATATCTTAACATAATTTTGCATCTTTGGCCAGTAGTAAAAATCAATTACTTGAGAAAAAGTGTTGCCTTGTCCAATGTGTCCAGATAAGCCTCCACTGTGTTTCTCCTTAATTATGTTTTCCCTCATAGAAAATTTGGGAATCCATAGTTTATTACTTTTGAATAGAAACCCTCCTTGGATAAGATAATCCAACCATTGGCTTCTATTATGAACTGCTGGGTTTTTCACATCTACATAAATTTCCTTAAATTATGTACCTTCTTTATACATATCAACCATTTCTTCAAATCCTACAACACCAACTTGTAATTCTTGCATGATTAAATTCAATATGCTCAAAGCATCAACAAATTTGTTTAACTTACCGCTGTATGCTTAATCACAAAAGTGAAACTCTATAAAATTTCTTTCACAATGGCATAAAACTCTTTGTCATAAGATGAGTATTTATTCTTAGTTTCATTCAGTTTCTCACTGAATTATGCTATTGGTCTCTGTTCTTGACTTAAATCTGCTCCAATTGCAACTCCACTAGCATCAGTTTCAACTCAGAAAACTTTTTCAAAATATGGCAAAGCTAAAAATGTTTTTTCTGTAATTGTTTTCTTCAGCAACTTAAAGTTTCGGTCTGCTGCTTCTATCCACTTGAATGGCTGATTAGTTTCCTTGATTCTTTCAATAATGTGTGCACAAATCTGACTAAAGCTTCTGATAAATTTTCTATAGAAACTTGCAAGACCATGAAAGCTCCTTACCTCAAATATGCTTCTTGGAGTTGGGCAATTCAAAATTGCTTGGAATTTTTCCGAATCCATTTTCAAGCCTTCTTTAGAAACTACAAATCCCAAATAGACTAGTTTTTCCTTCATAAAACTGCATTTCTTCAAATTTATTAGTAGCTTCTCTTTCTGCAAAGTTTTTAGAACCAATTTAAGGTGCTTCAGATGCTCTTCTTTACTTTGACTGAAAATTAGAATATCATCAATATAAACAATTACAAACTTGTTTGCATATTCCTGCAATACTTCATTCATTAATCTCATGAATGTGTTGGGTGCATTAGTGAGCCCAAAAGACACCACTAACCATTCATACAAACCATTGCTTTTTTTAAAGGCAGACTTCTACTCATCCCCTTCTCTAATCCTTATATGATGATAACCACTTTTCAAATATATCTTAGTAAAATATTTTGATCCACTCAAGAAATACATTAAATCATCCATTCGTGGTAAAGGAAAATGATACCCGATGGTGATTTTATTTATGGCTCTGGAATCTGTGCACATGCACCATTCACCTCCTTTATTTGGACTGAGTACTGTTGGTACAACACATGGGCTAAGGCTCTCTCTTATCAATCCCTTATCCATCAACTCTCACACTTGTCTTCCAACTTCTACATTTTCTTGAGGAGTTAATCTATATGCTACTTTATTCGGCAAACTTGCTCCAGGTGTTAGATCAATGTGATGACTAATGCTCCTAATTGGTGGTAATGCATTTGACAACTCATCCACAATAATATCAGCAAAATCATTCAACATATTTCGGATTTCTTCAGATAAATATTCTAAATTTGTGGAAGTTATAATTAGCTTGGGTCTTCCTATAATAAAAAAATGCATCTCCTCATCCTTCTCGACTTCTTAATAGCATAACACTTCATAATTCTTTCCCACTCATTAGCATAACACTGTTTCCAGGTGTTTCTTTGTCAGCTGCATCCTTCAATGGCAGCAATGTGTTTTTGTTTCCATATTATTCTATAGTATAAGTGTTTCTTCTGCCATCATGTATGGATTTCCTATCAAAATTCCAAGGTCTTCCCAGAAATACGTGACATACATCCATTAGCATTACATCACATAATATAACATCCTTTTAAGTTCCAATCTAGATTTCTACCTTACATTGTTTTGTCATAATAATCTGATGTCCTTTTTGTAGCCATGATACCTTATAAGGAGTAGGGTGTACTGTTTTTACTAATCCCAACTTGTCCACCATCTCTATAGAAACAAGGTTATCAGTGCTTCCACTGTCAATTACCACTTTGCAACATTTACCTTTGGACTTGCATATAGTCCTGAATAGATTCTTCCTCTGAGTTAGTTCTCCTGCTTCTTTTTCAGCTTTAAGAAATACCCTTTTCAATAACAAGGATTCTCCTGCTTTGGGTGGTTCCTCTTTACCTACAATATGAGGAATGTCTTCCTTTGTTTCAAAAAAATTTACATTTCTCTAAGTTTTTGACTTATTATGAGGATAGTCCCATCACCCATGTCCCCATTCACCACATGTAAAACACTGAATATCTCTTCCTCGGCCTCTACCTCTGGGTACAAACCTTCCTCGACCAGATTCTCCTCTCTGTGGTGATCTGCTACTCGATCCTCATGTTTCATTCTGGGAATGTTGAAATCTGAGTTTGAATTTTCCTCTTCTTGTTGTTGAACTCTTTCCTTGATTCCTCCGATTTTTCTTTCTCTATATCTTCTCTTCAACTTTTAAGGATCCCTCATTAGCATCTTCAATTGTCTTTAGATTTAATAGACTAATCTTATCTTGGATATCATACCTCAAGCCATTTATATACCTGGATAATTTCTCAATATCATCCTCTACATGTCTAGCTCTAATATTCAGTTTATAAAATTCCTTTGTATATTCTTTCACTGTCATTCATTTTTTTTCAAATTCTATAATTGCTTAAAAATATTTAATTGATAATCCTTGGGAAGGAACTTACTTTTTAATTTGCTTACCATTTTTCCCATCGCTTGATTTTGGGCTTTCCTTTTCTCTATCTGGATAGCTACCACTAGATAGCTACATAACCCTTTAGTCTGGTAGCTACAAACTTCACTTTCCTTTTGTCTTCAACCTCTTCAATTTCAAAGTACTTGTCTAATGAACTGATCCAATCCATTAGCTCTTCCATATTGAGATTTCCCTCATACAAAGGTACATACACCTTTGGTCTTCCACTTTCCTTAATCAACATTTTTAACATTTTAGCTACATCATCTTCTGCTTCTTCTTCTTCCTCAGAAGTTTCCTCTGTTGCGCTGACATTTCCTCCTTTAGGTGCTCTCCTCTGAGCAACTTCTAATGTCTCCTTTCTTGTGCAAAGATGTTGAATCTCATTCAATAGAATTTAATTAGCCTCTGGTCTTCCACGACCTATACTAGCTCCTCTCTTGGGTGGCATCTTTGCTCCAATTTCCAAGAACAGACCCAACTCTACTCTGATACCAAATGATGCAGACTAGCTGCAGAAATATCAGAGTACGCACAGAACTATAGATTTTACACTCTACACAACCTTATTATTGTAGTGGGTTTGAATTAACCTCGGGGTTCATCATACATACATACATACATACATATGCACGATCAACAACATAATTATAAAAAACACATATAACCCAAAACAATTTGCATTGCATGGAATCTCTTACTGGGGGGTCCCACGACAAGTCTGACCAATCACCGACGATTGTAGATTACGCAATTTATAGTTTAGATTTAACGCTTAAAATTTAATCCATGTGAATTGCGAAACTGCGTTGAGCTAACACGTGTCCTCCTCCTATTCGCATCTAAAAAAAATAGTTTACTTTGCAATGTCTTAACACTTCTTTCCTAAATCTTGCGAAGTGCAAAATTGCGTTGAGCTAACATGTGTCCTCTTCCTTTTCGCATCAAAAATAAAATAGGTTACTTTGTGATGACTTAACACTTATTCCCTAAGTTTTTCAAAGCGCGAAATCACTTTCCCTACACTATGATCTCCACCATTGGATTACTCTCAGGTTCGACAATCCCTGTTGTCTCTCCACTCCTCACTTTGCATTGATTGTAAAGAAACTTAACTTGCAACTTTTAAAGGTTAAAATCATTTCTCTGTGATGTGCGATGGTTTCCAATTTGCAATGAGATCTCTCCCATTGATCGGTTTCATATCTATGGCCCTCGTCACATCTGCAATCCAATTGTTCCTCCGTTGTCTAACTTAATGTGATTTAACAGAGTTTAGAAAAATAATTGAACAGAGAGCCCGATCGACACAAAACACTTGAAAATTATTAAATAAGGAATTTATAGAGCCAAGCCCTTGATCGGCTGGTTATTAAATTTTTTTATGCTCTCTCTTCCCTTGCCTCTCGCACACCTATTTCACACTGTCTCACTTTCTCCTACACACTCCTCTCACTCACACCTATCTCACACATTCATATAAAAATCTGAAGCGATCCTTCTCGCTTAAAATAGATTTTTGCTGAACCACTACAAGAAATAAATGTTATCCTGTTTCTAAGCTCATATCCTACATGGCTCAATCTCCTCACAGGGAGAAACCAATTTATATTTCTATTCCTAATTAATTTAATAAACTCAAAAACAAACTAAATTCTCTCATTTAAAACTAAATAAAATATTAATGACCAATGTTTATCCACCTCATGGTTAGCCACAACATGTGAACATCCAATCACATTGCTGGCCAAGTCTGGATGCTCCTGCATCATAGCAGAATGGAAGGTGGAAACAAATACATAGTATGCAGGGCCAAGCTTAGCAAGAATGGAATATTTAAGGCTACCATCTTCCTTTTTGACCTTACAACCTTCTAAAAGAAGGCTAAGGGCCTTGAATTTGGACAAAAAATCTTCAATAGAGGAGAAATGATTGGGGTCCAAAGTAAGCAACTCATTTTCAAGCTGGTGGGCACTGATTTCATTTTGAATGCCAAAAACAGTATTCAGCTTTTTCATAGCTGCATCAGGGTGTCAATTTCTTGGATATGAAATCGAAGATCTTGTGCAATGAACATTCCTATCAACCCTCATTCTTGATCTTGTTTATTTTCTCATTTAGCAGCTTTATCTCCATTGGTAGGTTTAGTTTATTGTCCTGTGGATATTTTATAAAGCCCTTTACTTCTAAGTAAGTCCATCATGTAGGATAGCCATTGGAAATAATTGGTGCTATTAAGAATAACTAGGTATTCACTTTCCATTTTTTTTAAACTAGAGCTGAAAAGGCTGAAACCAACTGCTCCAATGGAAATATCTAAAAAATTAGGCTGGTTAAAAAAAAATACGTGAAAATTAGCTTTCGGATGAAGAAGTTATGCCTTTTTGAAAAAAAATGTGTTGTAAATGCCGAATAGTTATGTGAAAGGTTGAAAGTTGATGATGAAGTTCTACTTTTTAAAAACATCCCCCCTTTTCCAAATGTAATAGAATAAGATCACTTTTTAAAAAAAACTACTTTATGTGGCCCAATTTTATAAATAAGTGAGAGTCACTTTTACATGTGTTTTTTAAATAAAGCCCTCTTATTTTAAAACCTGCAACATGCCAAAGGGCTTTATAAGAAAAAGAAACTTAACAAAAAGTTTTTTACAGAAAGAAGCTTGAGAAAGAGACTTGAACCCAAGACCTCTATTCTCATAAACTAACTTTACACAAAATCCATGCAAAAAAGAAAAAAATACAAGCCTTATAGCAGAACGATAAATTTCTAGTTAGTCTTACTGGAAACTATCTTTTTTTCCGCTATATATGATTTCCCAAGATTGCGCAAACACGTGGGGAAAGAGCATACGTAGCAAAGAAAATCTTGTCTTCCTGTTTCTGATTTGTCGAGATCACTCTCAGCGTAGAGAAAAGAACATACATAGAGAAGAGGGTATCGATCCAGCAATAAAAAAAATTACAAACTGAAATAAACAGAAGGATTAATAAATATAACTGTAAAAAAGATACTTTATACCTCCAGATCTAAAATGACATAACTTGGGCAACCAGAAACCTTTTCGCATGAAACGAAAGGGGTTCCTCATTGCAACAAATGCTCTAGACACAACAAAGCAATTTTCCCAGCCCAAAAGTGGTAAAAAATGGTAGATCTAGAAAACGACAGTCACATGCAATCAAACTGACTTTTGATTTGGATCAACAGTGGATGCAACCCTTAAAATGGCTCTGATACCAGGTAGGAATTTATAGGGTAAGTTCCTTAGATCAAACACCAAAGGTCACTGCTCACAAACATATCACAAATTAGCACACCAATATTTGACGTGGTTAAAACCCTCGAAGAGGGAAACTGTCCACGACCTAAGCCAATGTGGCCAATTTAGGAAATTTATTAATATACAAAATAAAATTTACATAAGATTATCTCATATAATTTTACCGAACAAATGACCCCCCATGCTCTTGAAATAGAGATCATGGACTAATCGTGTGTTAATCCACATATTAAGTGTCGGTAATACCAAGGAGAGAGTGAACCGTCAGATCACTACATATCGTGACCATCGGATTATAAGCTACAAATGTACATATTAAAGAAACACACATTACCTAACTCTACGCTAGACCAAGTTATACTTAACTATTTCCTATGTGTCGAAATATCCTGACAAATCTAAATTAAGGATTGGTTGTTTCTTCGTGGATGTAGCCCAAATTGGGTGAACCACATATATATGTGTCTCTCTTATTTTATATGTTTCCACAATTTTTTTTGTATTTCGTTGCTTCGTAAATTAATTTATAAAAATTGGTATCAGAGCTAAAGGTATAATTGTTTGATAAAATCATAGGAAATAAGTGTTCTTGGTTCGAGTGGGAGCAATGGCAGAAGATGGTAGGTTTAGGATCGAGAAAATTAAAACCAAAAATGCCAGTTATGGAAGATGTTGATGGATTATTATTTGCATCAGAAATATTTTTACCTACCATTAAGTGAAAATTCAAATAAGCCAATGAGTATGAAAGATGTTGAATGGGAGATTCTCAAGAGAAAGAAACCAAGAACAATACGACTATGTCTGGTAACATTGGTGGAATTCAACATTTCAAGGGAAACGAACCAAAAGTTTTTAATGACGACATTGGTAAAACTATATGAAAAACCTTTGGCCTCAAATAAGGTATTTCTTATGAATAATATATTTAATATGAAGATGGTAGAAAGTGGATTTATTGTTGATCATTTCAATGAGTTTAATATGGTTACTAGTTAGTTAAGTTCTGTAGGGGTAAATTTTGATGATGAAGTTAGGGCTCTATTGTTTCTGTTCTCATTACCATAAATTTGGAATGGTTTAGTTATGGCCATTAGTAACTCTATCTTTGGACCTATTACTTTAAATTTTGATGATGTTGTTTGTGCCATCCATAGCGAGGAAATGTGACGGAAAATCTTAGGTGAGACATTAGGTATTGCTTTATCTACATAGACTAGGGGGGGATAAATGGAAAGAGGAAGGAGCCCAGGAAATCATAGTAAGTAAAGAAAAGGTAGATCCAATTCTATATCACGAATAGTGTGTTGGAAACATGGTAAGAAAGATTGTAATTCTCATAAGGGAAACACATGAGATGGACAACAAGAGAACAATAATGAAGCAAATGTGATAGGTGATGTGTTGCAAGATTCTTTTATTCTTTCATTATGGAATATTATTGATGACTGGGTGGTATATTTATGGGCCTTAGTCCATTCCACACCTAATAAGAAACATTTTCATGACTATGTTCAAGGATATTTTAAAAAGGTTCGTTTAGGTGATGAAAAACCCTGTAAAATCATTTGAATGGGTAAGTTTTTTATAAAGAAACAAAATGGAAACCAACAGTTATTAAAGGAGGTAAGGCATGTTCCATATTTGAAGAAAAATCTAATTTGAATAGGGAATTTAGGTGGTTATGGTTGTGTAACTATATTCACAAACAAAACCTGGAAGGTCAGTAAAGGAGCCCTGGTAATAGAAAAAGGAGAAAAGTTTGGTACGTTGTATTTATGCAATGGTATGTCTAATTATGTTAATTATTTAACCTCCACAGGAAAAAATATGGCATTGTGGCATCATAGGCTTGAGCACATGAGTGAGAAAGGGATGAAAATTCTTCACTCAAGAAATTTTTTGCTAGGTTTGAAGCATGTTGATTTGGATTTTTGTGAAAATTGTGTTTATGGAAAACAAAAGAGAGTTGAACTTATCAGGGTTGGGAAGGAAAAGATGAGCCAAAAATTAGAGCTTGTACATACATATGTATTGCAATATTCACATCCATTAGGAGCAAAGATGTCATATTCAATGAAAAGGTCATGTATAAGGATCAAATCTAGGAAAAGAAACAAGAACAAGAAAAAAAATAATATGTAGTGCTTAATGAGATCACAGAAAAATGTAAATATGCCTAAAAATTATAATGATCAATAGCCACAATCACAAAAAAAAACCACAACAACAATCTCAAACACCTAAAAGTGGTTTTAGAAGATCTACCAGGATAAGTAGACCCCCTGATCGATACTCTCCTTCATTATATTATTTATTGTTCACTGATTCTAGTGAACCAAAAATATATGAAGAATTAATTTAGGTAGAAACCAGGAAGAAGTGGGAGTAAGCCATGGAAGAAGAGATGGAATCCTTGATGAATAACTAGACTTGGGACTTAGACAAATTTTCTACAGGTAAAACAACATTGCAGAATAAATCAGTTTATAGGTTGAAAGAAGAATATGGAGGTAAAAAAAGGTATAAGGATAAAATTTAGGGAATGGGTTTGAAAAAAATAAAGGTATATACTTTGAAGAAATTTTTTCTCATGTTCATAAAAAGACTTCTATCAGAACTATTTTAAGTCTAGTGGCAGCAAGATTTTTGCATCTTGAGTAATTAGATGTAAAGATAGCCTTTCTCCATGGGGATTTGGAGGAAAATCATATATATATGAAGAAACCACATGGTTATGAGGTCAAAGGGAAGGAGAAGTTAGTGTGAAAATTAAAGAATGGATTATATGGCTTAAAACAGGCTCCAAGGAAGTGAAATCTAAAATTTTGACAAGTTTATGTATGAACAAGGTTATACTAGATGTCACTCTGACCATTGTGTTTATCTTAAAAAGAAAAATGATGTAATATATATTATATTGTTATTGTATGTAGATGACATGCTTGTTGCAGGGTATAACATGCAGGAAATAAATGCGCTTAAAGGAAAATTTGAAAATTCATTTGCAATGAAGGATTTGGGAGTTGCAAAACAAATCATTAGTATGAGAATAACTAGAGACAAGAAACAATGCAAATTAACATTGTCTCAGAGTAAGTAAATAGAAAAGGTGTTGGAAAGATTTAATATGAAGAATTGAATACCATTTAGTACACCTTTGGCTATAAATTTCAAACTGAGTAAGGAGATGTGTCCCACGACTCAGGAATATATTGATTATATGTGTAAAGTTCCATATGCATCAATAGTTGGAAGCTTAATTTATGCAATGGTCTAGAGAAGGCTTGATATTGCACATGCAGTGGGAGTTGTAAGAAGGTATATGATCGAGGTGGATATTGGTGGCCACCCACCTATTCCACTTGGGGCTCCACCATTGTTTCTTTTAGTTTTTCATTTTCCTTAATTGTAGCACATTTTACTATTTTTAACAGTTTTTTTGGGTCCTGGACTTTTAGAGTCATTTTGAGGCCCTAAACGACGTTTTTTGGAAAAACTAGGAGCAACACAAAAGTTCCTCTGATGTTTCTCACATCAAAAGTTGTAGTCCTCAGATAAATGTTTCTAACGAGGTATTTTATGCATCAAACGAAGATCGTATGCCAAAGTTACATCCTTGGGAAGATTGATGTACCAATTTACCCAAACGGGACCCATAGTTTTGGCACTTCATCTCCTAGGGTTAGGTTTTTGGTTGTTTAGGTTTATCCATTGTTTCTAAATAATAAATAGGCCCTTGAGCCTCATTGTAACATAGTTCAGAGGTCTGTAGCCACCACATCTCTTCTCATAGATAAGCTACCAGCACCCTAGCTATTTTATTTCTATTCTATCTGTAAGCATATTTCAATTATTTGTTATTAATGAAATGAAGTTTTATTTCTGCTACATCTTTGATTTTATGTGTATTTTTGTATTTCATTGTGTTCTTGCAAAGATATGGATCAGTGGTATCAGAGCATTCTTCTCTTTCTCGATCCTTCTTTGAATGTCCCCAACGAGGTTGGGGTATAAGGAGTTAGGGCTCGATCTGGTTGAAACTTTGCAAGATCAGCCTCGCAAACCCCAATGGATGCCCATGGGGAAAGAAAAAAAAGATGAGGGTATAGGATATCCTATAAAAATATTGCTCGAGGAGGCCCTCGAGAAACAAAGGAATGCGATGATGGATAACTTTTCCCAAATCCTTCAATAACTGCCCACCGGCGGCACCTCTACATCCAATAGTCACTCTAGAGGCACCACATCTTTTAAGGTACAAGTAAAATTTGAAATTCCCATATTTGAGGGCCAAATAGATGTAGACGTCGTAGATAAATGGTTGAATCTATTAGAATGATATTTCTCGGTTCATGACTTTTCCGATCGGGTGAAGATTATGTTTTCACTCCTCAAATCTGTCCCCCATGTCAAGGAATGCTGGGAAACCTACTATGAGAAAAAGAACGAGGGGGAACCCTCTTTGTTCTCGGTCGTACCCACTTGGCATTATTTCTGAGACACCATCAAGGAACAATATTACCCCATGGGGAGCTATGAGGACAAGTACATACAATGGACCACACTGCGGCAAAAAAAGGATCAAGATGTGCATGAGATGACGAATCTGTTATATACCTTGCGCACAAAGTTGGGTATCAAAGATTTAGAGAAAAATTTGGTGTTGAAGTACCCTAGTTCTCTGCAAAGATACATTTAGGAGGAAATGGAGTTCCTTGACATCTCCTCTCTTGGTAAAACAAACCGGTATGCTACCAATATTGAGAAGAAACTCAAACATAAGAAGTGAGGCTTTGGATATGTGAATCAAAAGCAAGGGAAAGGTGCCCCCAAACCGTAGAAAAAAGGATAAAGCCAAGGCATGTTGGCCCAAGACAACCAGCCAAATTCGCAAGAAAATAACAACACTGCGAAGCTGAAGAAGGACATGGGAAAGTGGTGTCGGTTGCATAAGAGCGCCACTCACAGCACAAGTGAGCATCGAGCCAAGTAGTCACTAGTGGCCGAGATGAAGGCTTCTGAATCAGATGCATGCTCCAACTCTAAATTAGATCCTGACAAGGGGAATGACAAAGGGAAGCAAATTATTGATGTGAATCCCAACGCCACCGTTGCCACCATGAAGATCCAGAAGGAGGAACTAGAAGTTCCAGAGGAGGAGGAGAGTCTCTTCCACTCCCAGATGTGGGTAAAGGGTTCCTCGCTATAGTTCATTGTCGATAGTGGGAGCTAAAAGAACCTCATTTTGACATAGGTCATGAAGCGGTTGGGCTTTCCGACCACAACACACCCACAACCATACACCATTGGGTGGCTTCACCAAGGACGGGATCTTCATGTCAACGAGCAGTGTCACCTTTCCTACAACATCAGGCCCTTCACAGATGAGGTATTATGTGACATTTCTCCTCTTGATTTTTGTGATGTATTATTAGGCCAACCATACTTGTGGAAGCGACATGTTGTATATGAGTCCCGCCCTCACGTTGTTATTGTTACTTTGGGAAATAAGTTGTACAGGATACTAGAGGTACCACCACCTACCGCTATCTCTCTGGTTACTGCAAAACAATGTAGTAAGCTCATTTCCAAAACCGAGAAATTTGTTTTCCTGAATATTTGCCCTCAAGAAAGAATAAGATTGTGGCCACGACCTCCAGACAGGGCTCCTCCGCATGACAACAACATTTGAACAAGGTCATGGAGGAATACGGGGACATCTTCACCTTACCTGTAGGGGTGCCTCTACACTATCAGGTCAAGCACCCCATCGATATGACCCCAAGTGCGTCATTTCCTAATGGACCTATCTATCAGCACTTTGTTCTAGAGAATGATGGAATTAATATTCAGATTCAGGAGCTATTGCAAAAAGGTCACATCCAGCCGACTTCATCACCTTGTGGGAGCCTGATTGTGTTGGTGCAGAAGAAGGATGGGACTTGGAGATTCTGTATTGACTATCGAGTGTTGAACAATATCATTGTCCAGAATAGGTACCCAATCCCATGGATTGATGACCTTCTGGACCAACTCAAAGGGGTGAAATATTTCAGAAAGATCGACTTGAAGTCCGAGTATCACTAGGTACCAATCGAACCCTCTGATATGTGGAAGACTGCTTTCAAAGCCAAGGAGGGCCTTTTCAAATGGCTGGTCATGCCTTTTGGGTTTCCGAATGCTCCCGCAACCTTCATGAGGCTGATGGACGACATCCTGTGGCCATTCACCAACTCATTTGTAGAAGTGTACTTGGATGACATCCTGATATTCAGCTAGACTTGGGAAGAGCACCTCCACCACATCTGACATGTCCTCCAAACACTATGGAAACACAAGTTGTGTGCCAAGTTGGAGAAGTGAACTTTTGGCATAACTGAGGTTCAATATCTAGGATACGTTATTGATGAGCGGGGGGTACATGGGGAACCAACCAAGATCCAAATCATTCGGGATTGGCTAGCCCCAACCACTCTAACAAGGCTTCACAAATTTTTGGATATTTCTAATTTCTACCACAGGTTTGTGTTGGGCTTCTCTCATGTCACTTGGCCCTTGAGTCAAGTCACCAAGGGAGGAGCGGAAGAAAAAAAAATTTGGTCGAAATCTCAACAGAAGGTGTTCATAGAATTGAAACATCACCTCTGCTCTGCCCTAGTGCACACATTACCAGACTTGCAACAACCATTTGAGATCGAGACAGGTGCCTCTGACTATGCTATTGGGGTGGTTCTTACTCAACATCGGCATCCAGTGGCATATCACAGTGTGACACTGTTTGCAAGTATCCCACTTATGACAACGAAATGTATTCCATTGTGCAGGCTTTCCGACAATGGAAGCATTACATTTTGGGGGAAGAAACAGTCATCCGCACAAACCACCAACCCCTATAGTTCATACATATGCAAGGTAAGATGCAGAATGATCACCATCAGAAGTGGTCAACATATCTGCAACAATTTTATTTGAACATCAAGTACAAGAAGGGTAGCACCAATAATGTTGCAAACTACCTCAACCGACCACCGATTGTGGTGCTAACCACCGTTCTTAAATCTTGTGGGCATGAGACTTATGATTGGCCGTTTCTCTATAAGAGTGATCTAGAATTAGGCCAAACATACAAGACACTCTTGGAGGGTACGCAAGTTCCAATTTTTCACTTCAGGGGTTGAGGTATATGTAATATTGATGTCATGTGATTCTTTTATCATTTGCTGTGAGATGTAATATGTTGTTTAGATCCCTGCTTGATGGATGTTGTTGGATCTATGTTTCTACTTCATGTGAGATGTATTCACCATGGATTGTTATGTTTGATTGAGATAACCATGTAACCGTTATGAAGGGATCATCATCGTCACCTTGTGTGAGATTATGTCACGTTGATAAGGGACCTATAGTGAGGGAGAGTTCTTATAGAGGAACGTCTTGTGGAGAGACAAGCCACTCATGTTGAGGGCATATTTCCTTGTATGATAGAAAACATAGTCCGTGTACATAATCACCATTTCCAGCACTATATGAAGCTGCCTACGCCATATTGACACCAGCCTTGGAGACATAGTCCAAATTGGATGAAACCCATTATCAACGTCTCGTGTTCTTATGTTGTTGATTGTTGTCTTGTTTCCTCTTGATTAAAGAATGCATATGTGTTCTTTTAATTCCCTTTTCAGTGTAATTCTAACCACATCACATAATTAAAAGATCATGGGTAAATCTGGTAGTCGAAGGAACTAGGATCAGATGATATTAGAGCGGTCTTCTCACTGATATGAATTATGAGCGTGAGAAACGATAGAACGTGCAATAATGGTGGATGACAAAGACATGTACAAGGCCATACTAAGGATTTCCAAAATGGTGGAAATAATGTATGACACTTATGAGAAGAGAATAGAGGAAGAGGAGAAAGAAAGATTAGAGAATGATGCTTCATCCACATCTCCCAGTGCTTATGCATCTTATTCGTTGCCTTCATCGTATTCTCATCATTCGAATGAGGAGATCAAATAGATTCTTTGAAAAGAGAATTTTGGATTAAGGAGGCTACTACAAGAAGAGAAAGAAGAGAAGCAGATATTTTAGCTTCAGTTGCAAGCCACAAGAGAGGCCTTAGAGGAATTGAAGCACAACAAGGGCTCGGAGAAGTCCTCATCATCTCTTTCAGAATCGACAATTGAGGTAAAAAATGTTGATTGCTCTTTAGTTTCATCTTCACATGCTATCATTTATGTTGGAAATGTTGAGATACCCATTACAGGATATGGCATGAGACTCCTCACCAAGATGGGATACAAAGGAGAAGGACTTGATGTTAATGGCCAAGGCATGAATCAGCCATTGGAGTTCGTGCAAATACCTCGATTCACGCGTTTAGTATACAATGAAGGACAATTCTCAAAGGTTTCATAAGCTTCCAAGACATGGTTGAAACCTTTAGGGAAAGAGATTGATGGGAACACTTCACCATCATCCTATGACAGCACACATTGCAGAGAAAGAGTTGAGGCAAGCTCTTATCACCATAATTGCACCAGAGACCAACAAGAAAGGTATAACAAGTCTCGGTATTCTAATGTTCATTTTGATTACAAGCATGTTGCTAATAATGAACATAAATCATGGCATCGAAAAACTTGCAGTTTTTGTGGATTACATAACCATGTGTTTGCTGAGTGCTGGAAGAGAATGGAAGCATGAAAGAGGACGAGGCATGAAAATCCTTCTCGACAGGAAAAGAATAAGGTAAAGCAAGTCTAGAGGAAGAAGACTCATTCCAGTCATTGCGACAAAAGTGGCCATCAAAGAGCCACGTGTTGGAGGCTCCATACAGAGCAATTCCTAAAGGACAAAGCGTAAGTGCAGGAACCAGTTGAAACCATGGTTTGACAAGCGAATGCGCCATAGAGAGATGACCCATTCTACTTTGAAAAGTGAGAGATGGTTTTTCTAGGTGTGGTAGTGTGTCATGGCCATATTTTTGTAAGTCATGTGTTGTAACTTAAAATGGAAAAGTGATGATGTGTTTTCCATCACTTGCTAAGCGACAATGATATTTTGGCCTTGTATTAATAGATGATGTTTTGATTTCCATTTTTATGTAAAATTGACCACTGAGTATGTGTTATAAATTGGTGGCAAGTATGGGATGCTTGGGTCATAGTTGGTCATGTAATTTTCAAAATTATTGTATTGCAGGTTTGCAAAGGATGTAGGTGTCAACTCATCGCTTATGGCTCCAACGAACAAAGGTGAAGGGGAAGGAAGGGTGACCTGTCAGGACATTTGTGGTGCATACAAGGTACAAAGAAGTTCTAGATTAGTTTCATGCTTTTGGTGGACTAAAAGCTCCTTAGTGGGGAGGATTGATCTAGGTGGCTCCAGACACACTAAGAAGTTCAAGAGGGCTCAGAAGAGGTCAAAATTAAAAATGGTCATAACGCTCTCAAACCAAGACAAGATTGTAGTGTTGGTTGCCCTGATTCCAATGATGTGAATGACACTCAAATACAAGCTCGTGTGAGGGAGATAAAGCTATTCAAACTTTGAAAAGACAGGGAAAAAGCGGGGCCCATAGTTTTCCACATGGTATCCCAGTCAGCAAGTGGGACCCACATGGCATTCCGTCAACCATTGACACATGGAACTCCATCATTAGCTCGTTGCCCCTGAACAAAATGACAAAAAAAATCATTAAAAAATAACTATGTTATTAAACCAAAAAAATCATTTTTAATTTTAAAATAGGTATTTTAATAACTATATAACAAAATAACTTAAAAAAAACAAAATTATATAAAATATAGTTTACAAATCATATATTAAAACAAAAAAAATCAAAACAAATATGGTGAAATGTTTGAATGGCATTAGTTAGTATGGTGTGGTTATTTCACCATATGGATATTTAAAATCCAACACCATATTAAAAGAATAGTATGGTTATTATATAACCATATAACGTCATATTAAAAGAATAGTATGGTTGTTATATAAACATATATAACCAAATTATATATTAAACCATATCACATATATCTAAATGCCAACAATAAAATTAATGTTTATGTAATCGTTGTGCAAAATATGTAATGGTTATGTTAATTCAAATTGTTTCATCGAAATCGCATGCCATACTGTCGGAAGTATGCCAAAATTAAAATAGTAAAAAAGATGCATTACTATTTGGGGGTCGGTGGTGTTGGAACCCCCAACCACCCACAACCAAACTATCACTTTTAGCCAAGGACTCAAATTTCTAAAGTCTGCCGAAAATGTAATATTTAAACCCAAATCATTTTCCATTCGATTCACAGGGGCGTGGCGGAGAAAAGTGACTTGTGCAAGTGTGAAGCGGAACCCTGAGCCGACAGGAGGCTGGAACCTTGCCCTAGGAGAATCTTGGGGGTATCAAAATATTTCCTAAGGTGCAAAAGTTTCCAGTGTCAGTTTTGGACAAATTTTATGTCGATTTTACGCCTCTCGATGACAACAACTCAATGGAAATGTCTGTTTCAGTAGCATAACTTCCCATTTTTTGGCCATTTTCCATATTGGAGTGATAGTGTAAGATTCCCAAGTGCAGATAGTCGACTTTATGCCTCTCGACACCACGAATTCGATGGTGCAACTAGATTTAGCAGCTGTGCATACACTTCTTCAGCCAACTTCAGGGGTTGATGTATATGCAGTATTGATGTCATGTGCTTATTTTATCATTTGATGTGAGATGTAATATGTTGTTTAAATCCCTTCTTGATGTATGTTGCGATATTTATGTTTTTACTTCACGTGAGATGTATTCGCCATGGGTTTTTATGTTTGATTGAGATCCCAATGTAACCTTGATGAAGGGATCCTCATCGTCACCTTGTGTGAGATTATGTCATGTTGATAGGGGGCCTATTGTGAGGGAGAGTTCCTATAGCAGAATGTCACATGGAGAGACAAGTTACTCATGTTGAGGGCATATGTCCTTATATGACAGAAAACATATTCCATGTACATCATCACCATTTCAAGCACTATATGAAGTGGCCTACCGCTTATTGACACCGGGCCTGGAGACATAGTCCAAATTGGATGAACTCTGTTATCAACGTCTCATGTTCTTATGTTGTTGATTAATGTCTAGTTTCCTCTTTCTTAAAGCATGCACATGTTTTCCTTTAATGCTCTTTTTAGTGAAATTTTAACCACATCATTGAAGTAAAATATCATGGGTAAATTTGGTAGCAAAAGGAACTTGGATCAAGTATGCACTACTATGTCACCTGGGACACATTTGTGTTCCTTCAAGCAAGCATCCAAAGATGATTTGAGAAGCACACTATAATCGAGTTGTTGGGCATTTCGGGGTCGATAAAACAGTAGCAGTACTGCAGAAGTATTTCTATTGGGTGAACCTTAGAGAAGATGTTGGGTAGTACATCAGATCCTGCACTGCTTGCATTATTTCCAAACCGAACATTAAGAAGCAAGGCCTCTATACTCTTCTACCTACTCCTAGTCGACCTTAGGAATCCATCTCCATGGATTGCATGTCGAGCCTTCCTTCTATTGAGCATGGAAACAACTGTGTTTTCGTGGTTGTCGACAGATTCTCAAAGATGGCCATTATGGCGGCCTACAAGAATAATATCATAGTAGAAGCCACTGATAAACTCTTCTTTGAACTAGTGTGGGTGCACTTTGGGATCCCATTGTTTATCATCTCAAACCGAGACAGCAGGTTCCTCAGCACATTTTGGTCCAGCCTTTGGTCAATGCTAGACACCAAGCTCACCAAGTCCACAGCTTTCCATCCCCAAACTGATGGCCAGATAGAGGTTGTCAACAGGATGATCATACACATTCTGTCCATGTACAATTTGAAGAATCCACACATGAGATGAGAGCCTTCCCTATGTACAAAATAATTATAATCGGGCTCTCCACAACTCAATTGACCACAACCCCTTTCAGGTGGGCTTGAGATTCTAGCCACTATGTCCCATTGACATAGCCATGCCATTTGCAGCTACTCAGGCCGATTCAGCTCATGTCTAGTCTGAAGTTGACAAGGCGAACAAATTCATTGAGCGCATTTAGCACATCTGCTAAATGGTTCACGAGATATAGGACAAAGGTAATGTTAAGTAAAATCAATGACATGATCAACATCGGGTGCCACACAAATTCCATGTGGGTGACACATTGTGGTTATATTTGCAGAAGGAACACCTCGCTGGACACCACCGCAATCTTCGCCCGCTCCGATATGAGTCGTACACTATCACCAAGGCTATAGGGGCCAATGCCTTCGAGCTCAATATTCAACCATTCCTTAGTTTTCACTTAGTGTTCAATGTGTATTTCCTTTGTCCCTACTTCCCACCTCTATTGGACACCTCTGACATTGTAGAACAACTCACGTTAACAGAGTTAAACCCAGCATGGAATAGGCCAACACAGATCGTATCAAGAACATGAAAATAAAAAACACTCGCTAGCATAAGATCCAACTGTATCAGGTTGTCAAAGCTGGCCAACTCCTGCACCAAGGAAAATGGTTCACCAGGGACCAAGTTCAACAGAAGTTTCCTCATCTCATGGAGGAATTCAACGCAATGAGGACCATTGCTTCCTAATGGGGGAGGAATGATCTAGACGGATATTGGTGGCCAACCGCCTATTCCACTTGGGGCCCCACCATTGTTTCTTTCAGTTTTTTAGTTTCCTTAATTATAGAAAAATTTACTATTTTTAGCATTTTTTCCTGGTCGTAAACTTTCAAAGTTGTTTTTAGGCCCTAAACGATGTTTTTTAGAAAAATTGGGACCAACATGGATTTTTTTAATGTTAATCACATCAAAAGTTTTAGTTCTCGGATAGATCTTTCTAACGAGGTATTGTACACGTCAAACGAAGATTGTATGTCAAAGTTATGTCCCCGGGAAAATTGGTGTATCAATTTACCCAAACGAGACCCATAGTCTTGGCTCTTCATCTCCTAGGGTTAGGATTTTGGATGTTTAGGGTTATCCATTGTTTCTCAATAATAAATAGGCCCTCCAGCCTCATTGTAACACAATTCAGAGGCCTGTAGCTACCACATATCTTCTCAGAGATAAGATACAAGCGCCCTAGCTAGTTTAAGCCTCTTATGTTTAAACTTCTGCTTGATCTTGAAAACATATTGATACGTTGCATCAAGCAAAGATATTTCTAGGAACTCCATTTCTTCCTAGATGTGTTTATGTAGACAACCACTGTACTTGAGAATCGGATGTCGCTCAGAGTCCATGTTACCCAAATTCATGTGTAGAGAATGAAATATATTCATGAAATTTGGCACTTCTTGGTCCCTTTCCTCTTGTACTATGGCCCATTTTATTTACTTGTCTTCATATCTCCCAAAAGGGTAATATTGTTCCTAGACAACATTTCAGAAATAATCCCAAGAGGAAGCGACAGAAAATAGTGATGATTCGTCCTCATCCTTTTTCCCAAAGTAAGTTTCCCACTAATCCTTGACATGGGGGGTGGCCTTAAGGAGTGAAAAAATAATATTTTCTCCATTATAAAAGTTACTGACTGAATATCTTTCTAGCAAATTTAACCATATATTTAGAGAATCTGCATCTATTTAGCCTTCAAATATATCAATGTTGAATTTAACTTGTAACTTAAAGGGGGTGGCGCCTCTGAAGTGAATTTTATATGAACACGCTTCGCCCACTGGTATCCGTCGAAAGATTTGGGAAAAATTATCCATCATCTCGTTACTTTCCCGCTCGATGGATTCTTTTAGCAATAATTTGGAAGGATCTTCTGCTCCCTTTTTTTTCTTTTCTTCCACCATGGGAGGTCATTGTGGTGACGAGTTCCATGTTACAAGGGCTCAACCAGTTCAAGTCCCAACTCCTTATACCCATACCTCGTTGGGGACGTGCACAAAAATTAAAGAAAAAGAAGAATTCTCTGATACCACTGATCCAGAGATATGAAGGAATGAAATGAAATATAGATTTAAAAAACAACATAGAGATACAGTGAAATGGAACTTCAATTAGTAAGTAGTAAATGTTTAAAACTATTTACATGTTGAATGAAAATAAAATAGCTTTGGAAACGATAACTTATCTCTAGAAAGAGATGCGACGACTACATGCCTTCTACTCTATTTCACAGTGAAGATCAAAGGAATTTTTATCATGTTTAAAAAATGATAAACCCTGAATATCCAAAAAATTAAACCTGGGAGATGAAGCGCCAAAAGGTGTGGACCTCGATGGGGTTATTTGGAACGTCAAATTCCCATGGTTTTAACTTTGGCATATGAATATTTCCAAATATAAAAAACTGCCAAAATTATAAATTGTGTTGAAAAATAGGAAACTGATAAAAAATTGTGTTGGGAGTCCAAGTGGAATAGGAAGGTGGCCACCAATATCCACCTTGATCGGGAATTTTTATAATTTTTTTTCTCATTATTGACTCACATTTTTTATCCAATTAGGTGAAATAATTATGCACATTAACCTTTAAAACTTTCACTTTTCAAGGGCCTCTTTTGAACAATTATTGCTTGCTTCCATGACCTAGTATTCGAAAATCTATATGAAACCACATATTGACTTAAAGTGACCCACAAGTGCATACATCATGTTAAATAAAAACACATATGTGTCTTTAAAATGGACTATTAAAATGTATATTCACTTTAAGTATGAATTGTATAAATTTTGAGCAGGATGAACATGAAGTGTAGAATCCTACATCCTCAATTTTATTCATAGACAACTTGAACTAGTTTCTATAACTATAATTCATGGTTCATGGATGGGAAGGATTAGTTCATATATCTCTTGAAATACTAGGAGAAGCATTTGATCCTAGTAACTTTGTTCTAAGAATAATCCTAGATATATCTATATAAGTCCTATATAGATTGCTTAGGGTTATTTAGATCCATTTTTAGTTTCAATGCAAAATGGAAATTTAAATTCTTGAAGTGAGTGAGAGTTTGAACAAGGTGAAGGAAGGAGGAACCTAGGCTTGGGTGAGGAGATTAAAATAAGCATGGAAATGTACTCAATTTTGTTGTCATCTTCTAAGTTCAATAATATAGATCTCTTTCCCCACTCTCACAAAAAAAAGGATTTTTGAGTTAATTTTTTTTTTAAATTCTAATGCATATTACTCATATCATTGAATTTTAAAATTTCCTTTCATGTTAATATGAGATTAGTTGCATTTGAATTATGATTTATTTTATGGTAAAAATAAAGATAAAATGTATCTTTTGTTTGTGTTTGTAAAAGGGTTTAGAGGATCCATGTAATGAGTATTTGAGCTACTGATAAATATTTAAAAATAAGGAATACTTAAACACCATAAGGTGGTATGCCTTTCTTTTGTCATCATTATTTATTTGCATTAATCTAATTTGAGAAAGAAAAATTTCATCTATCTTACTCAATGAACAAATAGCCAAAGTAACCAACATCTTGCTAGTGATACGTATATTAACCCTAAATAATTTTCTTATAACATGTCTTCCTTCCCATTGAAAAATTAGTTTTTGATTATGTAGCAATTGTGGTGCTTAGGGAGAAAATGTTTGTACTCATCACACATCACACATGTAGTACTACTTCCCTAAAATTTTTAAACATCATGAAACTATTTTATGTCCACATATTAGACATACATATTTTCCATTTGTTTGAAGCCTTATAAGATATCAAATAATTTTATTAATAAACCTATTATTCTAAGTTATCCATATATCAATAAATTATATAATGGTGAAATGCACTATAAGAACTACAAAATTGTAAATGTTCAAAGGTAATCCTAGATTTTATAAGTATTACAAGGATTCGAAATCAACTTTACTTTATTGGTTTAGAAAGGAAAGAGTACAAATATTAAGGAAAACGAATTTATAGTATATGTAACAAATTTAAAATTTAATGGTGTTATTTGTACGCAATTGTAAACAAATCTCAATTATAGTTAATGCAAATATTCTATGGTCCTTCTTCATTCATATCCAGGTTGTTGGCCACGACCATAACTAGGCAATAAGTAAATAGGTATAAATTCTCTAAATATATTAAAATCATCAAGTTACAATAAAATCCTTGAAATTATAGATTGATACTTTAAAATCGATAATTTTTTTTAGTGTTCCTCCATGTAGAACTATTAGAGATAATTGATATAATACCATCTCCATTTCTCTTTGGTGCATTATAATCCATAAATTGTATGATTCTATTTCACTTTAATAATCATTATAAACATGAAATGACGAGGACATGGTGACTCGCCATACAAGGCATTTCTTTGTCACTTGATCCTTATAATATCTAAGAGTGTTACATATGCGGCATTCCTCCTTTTTTGCATTCTCATCACCATAACATTAGATGCAATCATTTAAGAACCTGCATAATTTTGCATATTACATACTTGAACCTTTAAGAAAAAAAATACTTCTCAATATGTTTGAAGAAAAATATTTGACATGGGAAACGAATATTGCCAGATAATATATAAAATCACAGGTTAATATATCAAAACTAGACTAGTAAGTCAAGATTATCGTTAATGGAAATATTGAAATACTTATATTTGTATAAAACATTGCACGACTCAATATTTATGTGGAAAATATCATTTAACTTCAATCTCATCAACATCATGACATATACAATACTTGTTTTGGAGAAATTGTATATGGGTTTACTTACCTTCTCAATAAGGTGTGTATCATGAATCATATTACAGTCCTTGTGTATGCCCTCTTTCATATGGAAATAAATAAGTCATTGATCATAGAATTTTTCTTATTTTCCTCTTGTAATTCATTAGCATTATATTCCATTTTATTTGATTTGAGTGTTCACTATGGTTATGATCAGCAAGAATCACAGTATTAATTTTCGTTATTTTTATTTACTACTTTAATGTAAATTCCATTTCTAATTAACTATATTATTAATAAATATTAGAAATGTATATTGGTTTGTAAATAAAAGAGAAAAAAAATATTCTTCATATAATGTGAATAATCTCCTCAGAGTGTGAATAATCTCCTCAAAGAATGACATGTAATTCCTCTTCAATTATTTTCAAATTTATGTTAAAATTCTTCTCCTCTTTAATCGAGAGTACTCATTACAAACATAATAATTGTGACATCAATTATACTTCTCATATGATCAAACTTGGGGAGGTATAAAATCATTTACATCAACATCACAAGAATTTACATGTCCAATGCCTAATCATTGATAACATTGTCATGGGGATGACATCATTAGAATTGAAATTATGTTGTGTAACCAGCTCCAAAAATAGAAGAAAAGAGATGTCAACGCCTTAGAAATAAGCCACTTCGAGGGGGCAACCTCCAATACATTACATAAATGAACAATTCTTGGATGATACAATTTACAAAACCTCCTTTCTATATAGGAGTCCATGGGGCCATAATGTAATCCTAGTGGGCCACAATGTAATCCTAGCCGACCTAACAATAATAATTTAAGGGCACAATAATAACAAAATGGGGGTTACAAAGGTACAATAATAACAATAAGGGGGTTACACTAACAATAATAAGGGACTATACTAGTAATATAGGGACCTAACATGCCCCTCTCCTTCAAAAAAAGTGTTGTCCTCAACGCTTGAGTAGCTCTGGGTGCTTTTGTATAAAATTCTCATCCTCCCATGTAGAATCTTCAGTGGGTAAGTTCTTCCACTTGATGAGATACTCTGAAATTGATCGATTACGTAGTTGTCGAGTTCTTTTTTCCATGACTGCTTCAGGTTCCAATATGATTTTCCCTTCCCCATCAAGTTCTGGCAATACTGTTTGAACTGGAAGATTTTCACCTATAACCTTCTTTAAGCATGAAACGTGGAAAACTGGATGTACTCGCGAAGAAGCAGGAAGCTCCAATTTGTATGCCATAGTACCAATCTTTTGCAACACCTTGTAAGGACCATAGTACTTTGGCGATAAATTATTATCCTTCTTAGCTTGCTTGAGGGACATTTGTTTATATGGTTGTAGCCGTAAAAATACCCAATCTCCTACATCAAAACTTCTCTCGCTGCGATGTTGATCTGCCTGTTGTTTCATTCGATTTTGTGCCAAATTCAGGTTATCCTTTAAGAGTTGGAGAACTTCTTGCTGGTGCTCGATGTGATCTTCCACTGCTTGAACCTTCGAATTTTCCCTTAAAGATGATGTGATGGATGGTGGATGATATCCATAAAGTGCTATAAATGGGGTCATTTTTGCTGCAGTATGGAAGGAAGTGTTATACCACCATTTAGCGAGAGGTAACCACTTGACCCATTGTGTTTGTTTATCAGATACAAAACAACGAAGATATCCTTCCAAACATTTATTTACTATCTCAGTTTGACCATTAGATTGAGGATGACAAGATGAGCTATGAGCTAATTGAGTACCCAAACAAGAAAATAACTCCGTCCAAAAATTTCCAGTAAAAATGGGATCTCTGTCGCTCACAATAACCCTTGGGCTTCCATGTAGCTTTTGAATTCTGTCCATAAATGTAGTAGCAACTGTACTTGCTTTAAATGGATGAGATAATGCACAAAAGTGTCCATACTTGGTAAGTCTATCAACTACCACCATGATGACACTCTTTCCTTCGGACTTAGGTAAACCTGTGATAAAATCCATTGAAATCTCCTCCCAACGTTGACTTGGAATAGATAAAGGTTGTAGAAGTCCTGGGGTCTTAATTGTTTCCACTTTATTCTGCTGGCAAACCAAACATTCCGCCACAAACTTTCGAATATCAGATTTAAGGCCATCCCAAAAAAATTCTTTCTTCACCCTGTGGTAAGTTGTTAAAAATCCTGAGTGTCCTCCTAAAGGAGAAGTGTGCAATTCCAGAAGAATCTTTTGTTTTAGTTGGGAATTCTTACAAAGATATAAGCGATCTTTGTACCATAAGGAATCATTTTTCCAAATAAATGTATCAGATGTACTAGGATCTTGCTGCCACTTTTGAATGAGTGTCCATACATATTTGTCCTTCTTCCATTCATCTCTTGCTTCAGTTATCCAATCTGGTTGGATAATAGAAATGGCACAAAGCAATGCTTCCACCTCTTCATTCTTTCTTGAGAGTGCATCTGCAACAACATTAGCTTTCCTTTTTTGTAGATTATTTCAAATTCATAACCCAACATCTTTGTGACCCATTTTTGCTGCTCTTCTGAAGATAGTCTTTGTTCCAAAAAGTGTTTAAGACTATCATGATCAGTTTTTACCTTGAAGTGTCTTCCCATTAGGTAAGTTAGCCATTTCTTTAGTGCATGCAGTATTGCTAACATTTCCTTCTCATAAATAGGTTTCTGTAAATACTTTCCTTTGATTGGACGACTTTCAAAAGCAATAGGTCTTCCTTCCTGCATTAAAACAACACCAATTCCATTTCCTGAGGCATCACATTCCACAATAAAGGTTTTTGTGAAGTCTGGCGTAGCTAAGACTAGTGCTCGACACATTGCCTCTTTAAGATGTTCAAAGGCCTTAGTTGCTTCAGGAGTCCATGAAAATGCATCTTTCTTCAATAATGTTGTTAGAGGTGCTGCTATTCTCCCATAATTCTTAGCAAACTTGCGATAATACCCTGTTAACCCGAGAAATCCTCGCAACTTCTTTATGGTTGTGGGGACTTTCCATTCCTTAATGGCTTTAATTTTGTTAGGGTCTACTTTAACACCCTCGTGAGATATAATATGACCCAGATATTCCACCTCTTGTACTCCAAAGAAACATTTGGATGTCTTTGCATATAATTGTTTCTCCTGCAATAGTTTGAGCACCCTGTCAACATGTTCAACATGATCCTTCCAAGACCTGCTGTAGATTAGTATATCATCGAAAAATACTAGCACAAATTTTCTAAGGAAGGGTTTGAAAATGGAATTCATCAACCCTTGAAATGTAGAAGGTGCATTGGTAAGGCCAAAAGGCATGACCAAAAATTCATAATGACCCTCATGAGTTTGAAATGTTGTTTTGGAATATCTTCAGTCTTCATTCTAATTTGATGATATCCTGAACGAAGATCCAACTTGGTAAAATAAATTGCTCCATGTAATTCATCCAATAATTCATCAATCACAGGAATGGGAAATTTGTCTTTAATGGTGAGCTTATTGAGCTCCCTATAATCTGGACACATTCGCCATGATCCATCCTTCTTGTGTACAAATACTACAGGAGTAGAGAAAGAACTTTGACTAGGTTGAATTATACCCGCCTCTAACATTTCTACAATCATATGTTCAATTTCACTCTTTTGGACATAAGGATATCTATAAGGCCTTATGTTTGGAGGAACACTTCCTGGAATCAAATGAATAGGGGGTTACACTAACAACAATAAGGGACTATACTAGTAATATAGGGACCTAACAAATTATTAACATTTAATGGTAAAGTTTTTTTTTTACTATTTTAAGAACATGGACATCATTGGCATGACAAGGGATTTAAGTGTATAAACCATTAAATCTTCCATCATCACTAGAGATAAAAATATATTCATTGTTTTAGGTTTGATAATGTCATCGCTATCATTAGAATTTCTTCTATTCATTATTATTTAATTCAAAAAATTCAACTTACAAATTTATAAATATTCTTACACATTATTATAGAAAAAGATGGGTATGCATTTTCTTAATTTTATTTAAAAATAAAAATAAAATAGATTTCTTAAAAACTATAAATACTTCTCACTTGATACTAAGGATATTTTTGGCTTTTTTGTCATGTGTTTTAGCTCTTCAAAATCATAATTAAAGTTTGAAGAAAATTCCTCATATACAAATTTATATATGCACAAAAAAACAACAATTAAAAAAGTATACTCGCATTACAAAGTAAAATGCATGAGAACAAATATCCAAACTTAAGAGGAGGGAGAACAATTTTTACCTTGTATTTAATAACTCACAATAAAAGGATATTGGTCAAGCATGACCATGTCTCTAATAACTTACTAAGATAGGAGAGTCCTCCATGGGGTCACCACTTAGAGAACTTGTGACATATAATATGTTCATGGAATGTTAAAGAATATCTATAAATACAAACTTAAGAGAATGATGCACAATTTTGACATGATATCCAATAAATCACAATGAAAGGACATTAATCAAGATTGACATTGTCTCTAAAAATTTCAAAGATAGGAGAGTACTCAAAGGGGTCACCACTTAGTTAACTTATGACATAGAATGTCTATTCATGGGATATTAAAGAATATCTCTAACATCATTAGATATTGATAAATACCTCGCAAAAACCTTTTGTTGAAACTCCTTCCCAATACAACTTTCCTTAACTAATAATAATAATAATAATAATATATCTAATAAATATCTCTTATTTTTACTTGATACACATTTTTTACAACCCCTAATACTTATAAATTCCCTCCCCAATACCTATAATATATTGATTCTAATTTTCAAAATAATTAAGCCTCATTTATGAATGGATGGTCAATAGGGTGAATCTGTTACGGAATCCTCCCTCTTGGAGTCCTCAAGATTGCCTAAATCAAATAATGTCTTTTTATAATGAGAGAAGAGAAAGATTAAGTGTAAAATATACATGATTTATAGGCTACGAGGGATATTCCATTGGAAAAATTTGTTAGAGTAGGCTTTATATAATATTATGAAATCTTAAACTATGAAAATTATTTTTTGCTTAAATCTCATATTAATTAATTACTAGTTTGCTTGAGTTTTATAAAATCACTGAATTATGAAAGATAAAGAATAAGATCAAGTATTCAACACCCACACAAATAAACACAAGGTTTATCCTAGGAAACCTAATATGGGAGAAAAACTAACTAGAAGGTGATGTTTAGGCTTTTATCTATTTTCTTTCGTTATAAAATTCACATACACACGACTGAGAATTTTAGCCTAAAAGTGCCCATGAAATTTTCACGTACATAATAAGTAAACCAATTAAAGTCCTTTAAATTTAAAAAAGAGGTACTTCTAAATATTTTGGAGGGAAAATAAAAAAACTGCTTTTTTAAATTGTATTGTTGGCTTATCTCCTTATAAGTTTACTCAAATTTCACAAGTAGACACTCGATGGATGTGAAATTAAATTCCACATCCAATGAGTACCAATTATGCATACTTTTGAGAAGACCCACATTCATAAAAATTGAAGATACATTAAAAAATATGTTGAAACACGTTTTTTAATGTATCTTCAATTTTATTAATGTGGCTCTTCTCAAAAGTATGCATAATGGGTACTCGTTGGATGCAGAATTTAATTCCGCATCCCACGAATGTCTACTCATGAAATTTGAGTAATTATATAAGGCAATAAGCCAAAAATACAATGAAAAAAAATAGTTTTCTTCTTTTCCCTCCAAAATTCATAACTTTTATTTTCTTATTTTCTTATTATTTTATTATTTTTTCTTAGGAGGCCACTTTTAGGCTGAAATTCCCTGTAATATGATATAGCTTGAATGACCGCTACAAAATTCTCCTATTCATTTTTTATGCTTATAAAATGTCACTCTCAAATGTTTTCCTTAGCTATGGAAAAATATACAATGTTAAGGAATGAAACTCCATGTTCTTTTAGTGGCATATCTTTAACATAGCTCTATATTCATATAAAAGTAGGGTTTTTTCCTCAGCCTTTAATTATGATAAGGTTTCAACCTTATAGAGCCTTCTTAAAAGTACACATGTGGCTAACCTCATCTGTGTGAGTATCGAGGACTAACATGGAATTCACTCGCACTATAGTGGTATAGTGGTTAAGAAGGTAGGTGAATTTGTAAGTGGAAAAACTTTCACATATGAGCTCTAATTGAGATGATTTACACACCACTAGAGATTATTAGTGTGTAGATCAAGATTAAGAGCGTAGGAACAAGTTTTGGACGTTGCAACTACAAAAAATGACTTTATGCATTAAAATGGTTTTGGAAGTTTTTGGACCCTAATTTTCCAAATTGGGGCATGCCACTAAAATGGTTTGTGCATGCCAATTTCCCCTTTTCTTCGACTAAGATGGATGAAATTGAATACAGTGATCCAATCTCAATTAATAGTTGAGAATTGGAATTTGTATTATAATTTCACTAAGGGATTATTAGCTAGTGCAACCAATTTACCACATCGTTTATCTCTTTTTTAAAGTACTTATAAATTGTCACAAAAGTGATATTATTATCAAACTTTATCTTAATGCAACTTAATTGTTGAATGTTTAAAAACCTTATCTATATTTTCAAAAATCTATATCCGATACAAATATTTCAAAATAAATAGTATGGCTTGCATCGAAATTACAACACTTTAAATATCAAAACATGTGCAATAAATTGAAATTCAAAAATACATATTCGTATATGGACTTAAACATTATTATGCAAAATTCATATATATTTTTCTAAATTGATGTTTGTATTGTTTAACTTGCTTTTAGATATTTTTATTGTTTAACTTGCTAATAAATATAAGTGATTTCAATACAAAAATTAATACCAACTTTTCATTATCACTTACATATAAGAAATGTGATCACTTTTACATATATAATAAAAATGATTACTTTAAATCCCAAACACAATAGTTACTTTTAAACACAATAGTTACTCTTATACACCATGATTACTCTTATATATTGTAAGTAAATCACAACCTTGAAATAATATATATAACAAAAGTTTTTATTAATAATCATAAACCTCATAAGACCTCATATATGTTGCATTACATCTAATGATATATTTTATCACAATAATAGTTCTTACATCTAAGAGAAACATGCCAACTTACTCCATTTGTAAATCAATCAACTTTTGAAACTTCTTTAAAATAGAAAGTTGCTCCAAACACTAAATGCCATCCATGGTGTTAATTAAGAATCACTTCATTTTTCTTAGGTCTTACATCTAATGAGAAACATGCCAACTTATTTGTAAATCTACTTTTCAGACTTCTTTAAAATAGCAAGTTGCTCCAAACATTTAATGCCATGGTGTTAGTCAAAAATCACTTCATTTTTCTTAACCAATGAATTAAAGAAATTTCCTCTCGTTCCCTTATATAGTTACACAAGAATGATGACATAGAGTTTTTAATGAGAAAAAAGCTTATTTGCAAAAACAAAAACCTCAAGCATAAGAGGAAATTATTAGTGCAAAACAAAATATTAGTCATGGGATGTCTCAATCAAGATCCCTAAGCTATGATGGCAATTAAGCAGTGATCAATGTCTTGAATTGGATATGTGAAAGAGGGGATTAGGGAACAGTGTTAATAATGAATTAAGGTTTTTATTTTATTTTATTTTATATATTAATAAATTATTTTAATATATAAATTAAAGTTAAATTTATTATATTAATAGACTAAAATAATATAAAAGTTAAAGTTAATTTTAATATGTTAATGAAATTAAAGTTATTTTTTATTTTAATAAAATTGAAATAATATATATTTAATTAATAATAAAAATAATACTTTGTAAATTACCTTTATCAAATCATTTTTATTAATTTGAGGAAGTTGATGAAATTGTTTTCATAATTGGTTTGGATCATGATTAATTATTAAATGTGTTTATTTAATTAAATTGGTAGTTAATAATGGGAATGTTAATATATTTTAAATTTTTGGTAATAAAAAATATATTCAAATATATTTATATGAGAGGTAAAGTAATTAGTTTGTGTGGGATTTGGTTTCTACTAAATTTTAGTTTCAATTTTCATTGAAAGGAGTTGAAAATAGAAATCATAAATGTAGTGATAGGCTCTTAGTAGTGGAGTAGTAAACTTCATGGAAAGGGATTGAAGAGCAAACTACAATAGTGGGTAAGTCATTCTTGGGTCCAATGTTGAAACAAGTCATTATTTTATTCAAAATAACTACAACTAAGATAGGAAATTAGAATCTAAAACACCTCAAGGTTTTTACAACTTTAGTGTCCATTTTGATATTTTAACAAAGAATGTTGATGGATAAGAAATTTTTTTGCATATATTTAATGGGAAATCACCATATAATGAGTAATTTGTCCATCACTACTTAGAAACAGTATCAAAATGATTTTTTTTACTCTATCTTCATCAACATATTTAGATACATCGTCTTTATTGGGAAAAGGAATTGAACCTGTAATGAATGCTATAACAGCTCACCTCATCACTATTTAACCAAAACCCACAAAAAGCATTAAAAAATTAGAACTACCATCAAAATGACTTCCAATACTGATTACCCTATAAAGTACTTTGGCAATTTAATTAATTAACAACCTTATAAAGTACTTTGGCAATTTAATTAATTAACAACCTTATGACCAGGTCGCCGTTGGAAATGTTCAATTGACATCAGGCTAAAACCTAAAAATCCATGACTTCAAATACTCATGACCCTATAAAGTACCTTGGCAATTTAATTAATTAACAACCTTATGACCAGGTCGCCGTTGGAAATGCTCAATTGACATCAGGCTAAAACCTAAAAATCCGCTGGTATTATAGCTACTGTCATTTTCTAAAGCCTCGTTTCTTACTTTGAACCCAATGAGACGGACCAAAATCATTCCCTACAACTTTATTTAATATTTGCTCGGCATTTCATTGTCAGAAATACACGGTTTAACACCGTGTAGAGTCCCTCGAGGCAAGTTACAATATGATTATTTGAAATGCTTACCTAACACGTTATCGAGAAGCGAACGAGAGAAGTTGAGCCCCGTCTCAGCGATGAGATCATTCACAGAAAAATAATTAAAATCCCATCACTTGCGTCGAAAGTCACTCTGCTTTCATTCGTAACAATGACGAGTGACCTGATAGGAGAGGAGACGAGGCGAGCCCATAAGAAAGAGCGGCATAACAGGCTACCGGTTGTTTTGAATTGAAAAATACAGCAATGTGCTAATTTCGTCGTTATCTACGTATAGAATAAGATATCAGATTATTAAATCAATTGAATATATAGTCGCAACTTGCGAGGAAGATGATCGGCAAGTACCGTGCATTGCGATCCACACGCCATTAAATATGATGTAATGTTGTTCATCATCAATCTGTCTGGTGGCATTTAAACAGATAGAACTTAACTATACTCAATATGCTGATAATTAGGATCGGATCTTGAGAAAATGCGTCCAAAAAGCCATGTCACTGTTGTAAGATATTATGGTGAGCAAACAATCACGCTGCTCAAAGGGCGTGCAAGGAAATCAAAAAGTGCCAAAGAGAAAAAGACAGGGCCAGGGGATTGTGATGCTTATTGCATTTATGTTGGTCGGTTTTCATATCAGGCTGAAGATTTTCTTGTAAACAAAGTCTTGGAAGTAGCTAAATATTTACATCGAAATTGTGGAATGCAGATTGAGTGTATAGTCAAAGTATAGAGTAAACTCAATTATTGGATTTACTCTATGTGGAAGAGATATCTGAATCTACAATTACCATATTTGAAAATATATATATACATTTGAAAATATATATAAAGTTCGAGTGGGTTTAATGGTTAAGAATATGTCTTTCCTCCTAAAACGTCACAGATTCAAAACTAGAGAGGTAGAATATATATGCTTTAGTAAACTTAGCAGTCAAATAGCTGCACCAAGGTGGGTCTCTTATCCCACAAACAAGGGAGTCTCATACACCAATTTGGTGGTGTTTGGCTTGGAGGTGACCTTAAAATCACTCATCAAGGGTTTGACTTTCTACAATTTCTTTGAGGAGAGGCTCAAGACTGACCATTTAAGCCATTTAGGATCCACCAATGATGAACATATATCCTTCTTATAATAAATTAAAATGAGAAAATCTTGGTCTAGAGTCACACTAGAAGTTTTCTGATATTGTTGCTAGTAATAGAAAATCTTGGTCTAGAGTCACATTAGAAGTTTTCTGATATTGTTACTAGTTGTTACTGATCACTAATTCCTTTCAATGTAGTTCTCTTGAGAGTAAGGCTAAAAGATTTATCAGATTTACTAGAAAAATAAAAATAAGAAAAATAAAAAACTAAAATGAAAAAAGACTTAAAATAATAAAAATACAAATGAAAAATGAAAAATAATCATCTATGTATTACATACATTTGAAATTCTCTAAGGTTTTCAGAAACCCAATATCCTTTGGGCATATGCAGGCCCCACAAACCTTTTAGAGATGGGCTTGAAAAGATGGCTGTAAAATGATGTTTTCTAATCCATCTGTAACCTAATCCATATATATATATATATATGATATAATCTCTCTCGGATTTATTAATATATATCACAATATACTACTCAACATATGTTACATTTCCACTGCAGTGCATAATGGTGGCCATAAGCCCATGGCCCCATGGATCTGCAACTGGTCCCATGTTGGCGCCAAGAACTTTCACCTGGATAAAGGCATCAAGGACCCCGCGCTCATTTCAAAATGGAGTGGACCAGTACTGCTGGACAAGCTCGCCCAGTCTCTGGGTACATAGTTTCTGGGGTGATTAGATGTTACATTCCCGGTCTGTGATCAACGAAAAAGATCAGATGTCCCATCGGTCAAGATCGTGCATATAAAGTTTCTGTTAAAGTTCGTTTTCTTCACATTATATCAATGCAGACAAATTCTGTATTTATATGTGTATCTCTACTTCAAACCCATCAATCATCGCTTTGCCTGAAATAGACTACGTTGTACTATTCTGTCCACTTGTGTTAATTTCTCTAGGATTAGTCCACACAATTGTTCTTCGTAGCCTTTTTAGGGTTTAGGTCTAAAGGGCTCTGGGGGATTAGATATAAATGAGAGTATAGCATTACAATCGAGGCATAATCATTTTACTGAATATCAAATAATTCATGGCTCCAGGGAACCAAAAAGAGAAAAAAAGAGTTATTTCTTAAAGCTTAAGCTGCCAGAAAGTTACAGGCCAATCCAAAATTAAGTTATTTCTAATAAGTCGCTCGAGAAGTATACACAATGGTTTCCGTTACAGTCAACTATAATGCCTTCTGAGCTTCAATATACACATAAGTTGCGCGCATGTTGTGTGTTGTGATTATTGCCATAATGTAAAAAAAGTAACAGAAACAAGGAAACAACATTTCTAATCATGGTCTGTATGTTTGACTCAGCTTTGCTCTTTTTTTTATTGCATTATCTCCGTTTTCTCGCAAGACCCGCCGCATTTTATAATGGCGGGAATTTAAGGCAAACACGACCCATTGAAATTTATCAAGATCTATACCAGGATTGCCCTCTGATCAATCCTCTAATTTAGTTAAAACAGCTGCTGTGTATTCACAGACATCTAGAAACGATGGAGGGGAACCTTTTTGGTTTCTGCAAATGTGGTTTAGGCCCAGGTGAATAGATTGAAAGGATCAAGAACAGAGCTGGCGGCTTCATCGTCGGATTTATCGTCGTCAAATTGCCTCCGAAAAACGTTGAGAGATTCCGGTAGCTCTCCTAACTCGGCGAAGAAATCTTCATCGTGGTGGTGGGCATCAGTTAAGAGATTATTTATCGCTGCCGGGTCGTTTTGTGGCACGGCAGAATCAGGCGCCTGGACTGAAGAATTGGAGCCTGCTGCACCCACTTTCTGCAACCCCTCAGAAGCCGTTGCCTCAGATGAATCTATAACTGCAGAAAATGGAGTATCTTTGGTGTTTTTGTTCTCAGGGACGGCGGAATTCCCAGGCATTTGATCTGAGTTCTCCTTCTCGGATGTGTTCAGTTTCTCTGCTTGTCTGGTGGATCCTGCCAGCGCGTTCCTGTGAGTCGGCCATGGGTGATTGTGTTCAGATGTGTAAGTGATCACCAGCATGGTTGGATCCGTTCGGCTCCTTTCTACCTGTTTTCTTGCTAAGCAACCTTTGGAGCTACTGCATCTGTAGTAACCCCTGTTCAAAAACAAATTAGACCACTGTGAGACTTTCCACCAAAACACCATTAAACCTGCACAACCTATTACTATGAGGAAGAAGGACAAACAACAGATTGTTGCCATGGATTTCAGCCTCTAGCGGAGATTTGTAATTATAAAGTAGTTTTATAAGCATATCACAACATAAGGCTGTTTGACAGATTCTTTTTTTTTCAGAAGACTGTTTGACAGATTCACTCACACAATGAATCCAGCAAAGAAACATATACATCTTACAAGTAAAAAAACCATTCTCTTACTATTCAAAATAACCATTCCATTACTATTCAAATGTTTAATATTCAATGGAAGATTAATATTGGTTTACTTTTTCGGGAGATTTAAAGGCCACTCTAAATACAGGTTTAGCTAACTAAATACTTTAAAATATATATAAGCAATCATCTTAGGAAACACCATTACCTTTTTCTTACCAAAAATTTTCACCTAAACATTATCCTTTAGAATTTTCCAACAATGATAGTAATCTGTAACAAATTTGTCTATGACACCTTTTGATCTGACAAAAATTGCTGACTCTTGCACAAAATCTCCAGCCATAACGGAGTCAGCGCACCATCCAATTGCAAGCACGCTGCTAAAATGTAGAAAGTGCATCACAGATTCATGGTGTTGAATGGTGAATAATCATGGAGATCATAGGGCAGCAGAAAAGGATTTGAAAAAGAAGGACCAAAGGTGTTCTATCTTATTTCATTAACAGAGGGGAGAATTATGACTATACCATTGCAAGCTGAGAGGTTATTTATTGAGTTCAGAAGCTCTGAAATAAATGGAAAGATTGCAACAACTGTACCTGGGATAGGGAGAGCCTTTGATTGGCTTCTGGCCATATTTACGCCATGCCCACAGATCTGGAGGAAGGCCTTCGCCGCTGGGCCTGTTACTCCCTCCTGCTGCAGGAACGCACATAATCTTCTTCTGTTGCGCCTTCCTGAAATGAAACACAAGAAAGAGAGAGATAGAGAGCCTTAATCCCCAAGAACTCATTATCATGATCATGGCGTTACTTGAATGCAAAATAAAAAGATGCGCACGCGCACCGCCTATAAAAAAAATATTCCCCCAGACCCACAAAGGAGAGAACCTTTAAATTCTCACCTCGGCCTTTTGGATCCCTGGCCCCTAGCGCCTGAGACCGTCGTCTGCGGACTACTCCCATTCTCCATGCCCAAATCCGTCCTGACCTGCGTCGACAAAGACGAACCGTCGCCTTCTTTAATTGACGATGACTCGACCTTGAGGGGTTTCGAACTCTTGACGTCTGGCTCGGGAGCTAGCGAAGATAAACCAGCCGCGGGGCTCAAAGCTTCCGCGCTTTTTAATCCCGTTAACTTCCCGAATTCGAAATCGGCGGGTTCGGCTTTTATGAGATCCCCGGCTTTCTTCTCCGCAAACTTGGAAGCCGGCGGAGATTCCGCAGAGAAAATCGAAGACCTCGTCTGAAATTCTCTGTTCTCGAACAATAATTTAGAAGAAGCCGAGGCAGATCTCACCAGGTTTCCATTAATGAAAGGGCTACAAAGCTCCTGCAGATCCATAGCAGGCGGCCGCGTATAAGCCATGCTAGTTCTCAGCAGATTAGCGAAAATATTCATCTCCGAATTCGAATCCCCTTGATCCATCTGGGACATACCTGCAACAACTAGCCCTTCATCGACGCCTGCATTTACAATCGACCCGGCATCGATTCCCAGGACCTGCGGACTCTGCCAATTGCAAGAACTATTATTAATAATAATATTATTATTAGTATTCTTGATATTATGATACCCTCTGCCGGCTCTAACGACCGCCTCTAAACCTCCATCGTCGCTCTCCTCCATCGTCTTCCAACAGCTACGCATGGAGCGTTTTCTGTCTGCAAAATACCTACTACTAACGACTCCAGACAAAACAAACGACAGGCGACGGATTTTTTCAGCTCAGAACGCCGCCAAAATCTTACACAAACCGCTAAAAAACTTCACGTGGCCGCAACCAATCGATCCGCCCCTCATCCCCCGAATTAAAGAAACGGCAGAATTCAAGAAACGGCAGAGCTCTTAAGAAGCTGCGCAAACAGCAAGCAGGGAATTGGTTCCCAATCCTGATCCTCGTATAAAGAAAAAAAAATTAGAACCCGCTCTCGCTCTCGCTCTCGCTCTCGCCCCCGAATGCAAATGGCGCTGACTTTGATAAATAGTCTGTCTCTGACTATATTATATAGAAAACACACACCCCAATACCATTACCACTGGTTCCCAACCCTTTCACTCTTCCCTTGTATTATTATTATTGTTGACTCAAACTTCTAGTACCGCCGTGCCTTCACTTCACTGCGCCTCCTTTTCACTTGCGCTCAACAGTCAGTCACGATCTCATGTCAGTCAAGAACCAACCGGCCGGGGATTCATTCTCCACCACCATTAATTAAAGATTCCTCCACAAACTCAAAAACCACCCACAAAACCGCCCCGTCGCTGTCAGAATTCCGCCATTGACAAAGCCCTACAACTGGTAACTTCACCCCCGGCATGTCACACACAAAACATTATTGAATAAAGTGGCGTGGATAATCTCTAATTAATTCATTATTTTAGTCGCAACACAACATCCAGTCTTCCATCATCAAACCCTCCAAATTACGCCACAATTACAAAACCTACAAACGCCTCTTTCTGTGTATATATCACAACTGTATATACATAAAATATATTTTGTCCTTCAGAATTCAAACTAGGGTTAATAAGTAAATAATTTTTCCTCATTCTTCTTCCATGGAAGTCCACAATTTCAGAATAGTAAGCGACAAAATAGTGTTCATATTATACAAACATTATTCGCAGAGAACTGAAATTTTATTTGTTGGGTTCCCAAATTTAACGGTCACTGTTCATCACAGCTAAGAAGATTAACGGGCATTGTACCCGTTACAAAATTCTTCATATTCTTTTTGCCACATTCTCAACTTATTATTATTATTATTATGCTTCTTGAATTGTTCGGTCAATTATTTCTCCCTTTCCCGAGTACTATCATATGAAAATCTGCATCGCACAGTTTCTCTTTTATCCTCCGAGAGTTCATTATTGGGGAATTCTTATGTTCCGAGCATTCACGTCTCTCATTTGGTCGTACTATCGAGCACAAAATTTGTTCCTGTAATTTGGAGAAGAACCATTGTTGTTTGCCCTTGGAGTGTAGAAACGTTACAGGACTCCTTCCAATCCGACAATGAAAGTTTTCGAATCTTCCAAATAAGAGATCAGTGACGTCACTCCTTTTCTATTCCACATAAAATATTATATTTAATAAAAAACAAAAATATATACATAAGACAGCCACATGAAGGTTGGTTGGTGTGCGTCAATCCTTTTAAGCATACTTCTTGTGTTTGGTTTATATTTATTAAATATTATAGTAATAATAATAATAATATTATTAAATTAATAACTAATTTAAAATATAATTATTTGAAAATATTTTCTATTTTGTTTATATATATTATATTAACTCTAGATATAAAAATATTTTCTATTTTGTTTATATAAAAATGATAAATAAAAATTAAATCATGAAATTTCTCAGCAATTATTTTATGTAAAAATGATAAATAAAAATTAAATCATGAAATTTCTCAGCAATTATTATTTTTAAATGAAAATATCATAAAATGATGAATGGTTTGGAGAAATTAATTTTAAGATAAGAGTTTAGTTAGAGTGTTCTTTATTTTTTTTTCATGTTATTTTATTAAATGAAAATATCATAAAATGATGAATGGTTTCAAGAAATTAATTTTAAGATAAGATTTTAATTAGAGTGTTTTTTTTTTTTTTTAATGTATATTCATGAGTTAGAGGGTTTTTTTTGGAAGAAGTATTTATAATGTTTACATCTAATTTAAAGTTCTCAAAGATTGTTACTTTAGTAGAGGTATGGTTGTTAACACTAATGAAATAAAGGTTATGATAAATAAATTCATTCAAAAAGATTGTTTATGTCAAATTCTTGTATGGAGACTATGACTCTTTGAAATTTTTGTCATTCTTGCTCTCTTATATGCTCTCTTATATGATTGTGAAATTTTATATGCAAAGTTAATATAGGATTATAAAAATAGGTAAAAAAGAGTGATTCGTCCAATGATAGTATAATGATAGTATAGATATGAGTAGGTGTCTAATGCACAGAAACAAGATAAACAACATGGATGACAAGAAGCTTTCTAATATTTCTTCAAGCTTTAGTAAAAATCAAAATCACTTGTAGATTAAATTGGGTTGGTATAAAAATGTGAAGTCTTAGCTAAATCATTGGGTATAAAGGAAGTTGTCATTTTAAATAATAATAATCAAATTTAAGAGAAAATTGTGGCGGGACAAAGAATTAAAGATAAGAGACAATTAAAAAATTATAGATAGATCTTGTGACATCTTTTTTTTAGTTAGTTATGCCCATAAAAATTTGAATAGACAATTTTCACACAAGGAGTGCGGTGATTAAGATATGATTACCTTTAATCTAAAAATTCAAAAGTATTTATTTGGCTTAACCATTGTCTAAGAAAAATATTTCAACACAGAAAAATTCTAGAATATAGCCATTTATGGAAACAAGGAAAATTAACAAATAACATAGTAAAGACTATTATTTTCCATCAAATCATTCTTAATTAATCATTCAAAAGAAAATTAACAAATAACATAAGTAAAAACAATATTATTTTCCATAAAATCATTTTTATTTAATCTTTCAATCCAACTTATTCTCTATCAATTATTAGATACTCATAAATTATTATAAGACACATTATTAGCAAACAAAAAACCAAAAACCTACAATCAAAATCCTTATTAATCAACACATTTCATATAGAATAATCCCATTTCAAATGGAAAAACGATTATCAAAATCCTTATTAAGCAACAAATTTCAAATAGAATAATCCCATTTCAAATGGAAAAACGATTATGTGACGGATCAAGCCAACCATGTACTTGAGTAGGGAGACCATTAATTTTTAATTTTTAATAATTTGTATTATGTCCATCCTATCCCATAAGCAAGACTTCCATCCGAGTGTAATGTTAAAAAAGGGTCTATACCATACTTACACCCAACAACTCCAAAATAGTTTTATGCATTTTTCTGTGTTTTATTTATCTTTATTAAATAGTTTGGTAAAATTAAATATATCATTGAATTATTAATAATTAATTTAAAATATAATTATTTAAAATTATTTTGTATTTTATTTTGTATATTATAATTATAATATTATATATAGAGAAATAAGGGTTATGTGAGTCTTGAAATGATTTGCATGTTTAAAATGTGGCTTGAGTAAGTGTGATTAAGAGGTATCTAAGTTATTGAAATTATTTGGTGATCACATTCATCTTGGGCCACACTGACTCTTAACATGGCTATGTTTTTTCTCACAAAGTTCTAAACCGGTGACCCTTACACCACAGAGTGTTTTAACAAAATACCTGTCATCTTATGCTCTATGCCCCTTGGGGAAACTTTATATTTAAAATATTTAAAAATGATAAAAAAAAACAAAATCTTTAATTTATAATGAAATTTTCTAGCAATAAACTTAGTTTTATTTTATTTTTAATATTATTTAAATAAATTTAATGGGTGTAGAGTAAACTATGCTAGGGTGTTCTATTAAGTCACTCCATGGTGATAGGGTGTTCTATTAAGGCACTCCATGGTGAAAAGGCCATCGGTTCAAAACCCCGTGGGAAAAAAATCAGGTCATGCTAAGGGCTGGTATGACCTAGGTCGGGTGCAATCCCCAAGTAGTTTTGATAGCTTAGATGCTCCTCGGCCATGGTTACCCAAACCATAGGTTAGGTGTGTCAGTCATATGAGGACTCACATTACCTAACAAATAAACAATATATATTTTAAATGAAGTTTGTAGGGTAGTTCGATTGTTAATTATCATGTTATGAAGTATTGTGTAAACCATGAGATTCAAAGTTTAAATCCCCATGGATCATGGCAACAGAGAAATAAATAAATAAAAATTATCACATAATGAGGATTGGTTTCAAGAAATTAATTTTAATATGAGAGTTGAGTTATGGTGTCCTTTATCCCCTATCTTTTTTGGCATACACATTGTTGAGTTAGAGGGTAGTTCGGAAGAAGACCTTATAATGTTTACAATAAATTCAAAGCTCTCACGGATTTCTATTTTAGCATAGGTCTATGAACACTAACAAAACAAAGGTTTTAATAAATAAATCCATCCAACATGATACTTATGTTAAATTCCTGTATGGTAACAATAACTCGGACGAATTATTCATATAAATATTTGAGACTTGATCTTCATCACAAATTCAAAAGGAACTTTAGAATTGAGAAAATGATATAGACTAAGGGTGGGGAGCTCATTATTCGCTTGAAAAATTATTTAAATCAACGACTCATTGAGATTTTTATTATTACTAATCTCACATAATTGTAAAATTTGGGGATGCAACATCTATAGAGAATTATGAGAAAAAAAAAAGCAAATATAAATGTGTTCCATAACATATAATTTAAAAATTAAAGATAATACACCCTATCTTATTCTCAAAATAAAAATAAAATAGAGTATCTCCTCAATTGAGAGCATATATATGAGTAGGTTCCTAATGCACAAGAACAAGATAAACAATATGGATGACTTGAAGCTTTCTAAGATTTATTCTAGCTTTAGTCAAAATCAAAATCACTTATAGATAAGTTGGGTTAGCATAAATATGTGAAAGCTTAGTTAAATCATTGGGGTATAAAGGAAGTTTTTATTTTACATAATGATGATCATGTTAAAACTATTCTTACATCTAAATTTAAGAGGAAATTATGGTGTGACAAAGAATGAAGAGATTTAAGATAAAATTTAAAAATTATAAATAGATGTTTAACTCTCTTTTTATGTTATGCACATGAAGTTTTGAATAGGCAATCTTCACACAAGGAGTGCAGTGGGTAAGATATGATCACCTTCTATCTAGAAAATCAAAAGTGTGTGTACAGACTCTTTGATTATCAAAAAACAAAAACCTCTTATTTAGAACAATCCTAGACCAAACAAGATTGCAATCATGATCAAATGAAATAATTCCATGTAAAATGGAAAAACAATTATGTGGCAAATCAAACCAACCAATCATATACTTGAATTAAAAGAAAAAGAAAAATGATTTTTAATGATTAATTTGTATTATGTTCATCCTATCCCATAAACAAGAGTTCTAACCATGTGTAAGGTTACACAAGTTCTATAACATACTCACACCCAACATCTCTCAATAGATTGCATACATAGAGACCATAATATCTACACCCTAAAGTGATGCTTATAGTGAATCCATTTGAGACCATTATTCCTCCATTTGAGATCATTATTCCTCCTTTCGTCTCCTACAAAATACTTTAGTTAGATTTGTCTTCGTCAAACTCACCCGATCATTCAGCGAATGTTTTTACCATTTATAATTACCTAAGTTAGATTTCTCATCTCACACTTTCTCTTTGATTGCTTCTTACCTACTCTACCATATCTTTGTGCATGAGCCTTAGATACCCATTAACTATGGGGACTTGTGGGCCACTCATAGCTCCCTCAGTCAACATGAATTCAAAGCAAGGAGTTAAAGCAGAGCCTCACCGATCTGGAATGTCACTTTCTCAAGCTCGAAGGCACACCTTTTCAAATTAACCATAGACTAAATTCGTTGGAGCACTTGGTGAAAGGGAAGGTGTTATGTTTATATTTATTAAATAGTATTGTAAAAGTAAGTATGATATTTAAAAATTATTGGTTAGTTTAAAAAATTAAACTGATTAATTTTCCCTAGACACATATACAAAATCAATTATAATGATAAAATATTAAAAAATTATAAATAAAGATTAAATTTATAATTTATAATGAAAATTTCTAACAACAAAGCTAATTTTCTTTTCTTTTGAGTTTGTCTCTGAATTTTTTTTTGGCATATATATTTATGAGTTAGAGGATATTTTGGAAGAAGTTGGTGGTATTCCTTATAATTTTTACAAGAAATTCAAAATTTTCAAGAATTTCTACTATGATATATATATGACTATGAACATTAACAAAACAAAGGTTACGATAATTAAATATTTCTAAAAAAGACTACTTATGCTTAGTTCTTGTATGGAAACAATAACTAGGAAGTAACTTTATATAAATATCTTAGAATTGAGCTTCGTCACAAGTTTGATTGGAACTTTAGCATTGAGAAAATGATATAAATGTATGGTGGAAAGTTGATTATGAGTTTGAAAAGAATTGAAAATAAATGACTCTTTGAGAGTTGTTTCATTCTTGATATCTTATATGATTTTGAAGTTTGGGGTCGTAACATCTAGAGATAATTATGAAGAAATATGGAGAAAATCCAAAAATGTGTTATAACATAGAATCTAAAAATTAAAAATAATATGCGCTATCATGTCCTCCTAATAAAAGAGAGTATTTCGTCCACTAAGAACATAGATATAACTAGGTACATAATGCACAAGAGCAACATAAACAAGATGGGATACAAGAGGCTTTCTAAGATTTCTTCAAGCAATAGTCAAAATTATTATCACCCATAGTTGAGCTGGGTTGGCATAAAGATGATAAGACTTAGCTAAATTATTGGGGTACAAAGGAAGATGTCACTTTACAAAATAATCATGATATTGAAAATATTATTACCTCTAAATTTAAGGGGAAATTGTGGTGTGATAAAGAATTAAAGGATAAGATAAAATTAAAATAATATAAGGAGATCATCAATTGGTTAGATCCATGAGGTTTTGAACTGGTTATCTTTGCATAAGGAGTGGCATGGCTAGGATATTATTAACTCGAATATAAAAAACCAAATTATTTATTGGTCTTAACTAGCATAAAGAAGAAAATTATTGTTGTTAAAAATATAAAAAAACTCTCACAAGCTCAATACTAAAATGGATGTTGAATATTGTGGGTGAAAATAATTTGTCATATTTTTTAGTGGAGGTAGGTGTGGGGGGAATATTTGCCCTCATAGAAACTCTAAAATGTAACTATGCATGGAAATTAGGAAAATTAACAAATAACTTGGTTGAAGCATATGCTCTCCTCCAGGGAATCATTATTATTCTATTATTATCTCCTTGAGGAACATGATTATGGGATAAAAATCCAAGGATCCTCAACTTGGAGCAATCCCAAACTAAATAATATCCTTACAAAGTAGCAACTATCAAGTGGAATGGTTCGATGTAAAATGGAAAAAAAAATCATGGAAGATCTATAAGGAAACCCTGCACTTGAGATAAGAAAAATGGTGTTTAATGATTAATAATTCATATTATTTCATCATATCCCATAATAAAGAGATATACCCAAGTGTAAGGTTATGAATGGCCTAGAAAAAACTCATTGCCAACATTGCTCAACACATTCCATACATAGAGACCATAATATTTCCATCTTCTCACATGATGTTCAGATTTGACTCCATTTGAGACTATTATTCCTCCTTTCTTCTCCCATGCTACACTTGTGGGATAATGATGCTAGTATTAATGGAGGCACCTCACTTAGATTTGTCTTGGGAAATTTCCCCCATCATTCAACGAATTTTTTTTCCCTTTGGAATTTCCTAAAGTTGGACTTTTCCTCTCAAGCTCTCTTTGATTGCTCTTCTCTTGGCTAGTCCACCATAGCTCCATGCATGAGCCTCAGTCACTCATGGAATATGGGGAGATTTGTGCCACCTATAACACCCGCAATCACCATGAATTCGAAATCAAGGAGTTAAAGTTGAGCCGCAAAAAGATTAAAGAGCATTTACTCAAAGCTCAAATGCAATTTGAGCTTGGATATAGAAATGGGAACACTTCATATCAGCCATAGATTAGATTCCATGGAGTACATGATTAAGGGGTAGGTGATGTTATGTCCTTCTCCAATTTCTCGGTTTACCACCCTACCTCTAGTTAAAGGCTTCACAACTTCTTTCCTTCTACATTTTTTTTGCCTTTTTCTATAGTTTTATGAATCAACAAATTACTAAGGTTCACGAAGGTGCATAGACATATTCCATATAGTATATCAATTAGAAAATACATTTGTTCACTGATATGTTTAATATTTTATCAATTTTAATGCACACTTGTATGGATATAGTCATGTGAATTTAGTACACGCCATATAGAAAATCATCAAGTCAAAGATAGGTAGAACTCGTAGCTATATAAGTTGATAACCAACTTTGCAAGATATTTTACTATATACATTTTCCTATGTGCTTTGGCCACAAGCTTTTATTAATATAAAATTTCACTAGTTTTTATTTAAAAATAAAATATGCCTTGTGAGCATTATCCGATGCAATGTGCTAAGTGGACTATTCAAAATCATGAGAAATTAGTCACTTACGACTACCACTCATGGAAATATTCATAGATGAATGACTTACTTAACACAGTTGAATCCCGAAAATTATATTTACTATAATACACTGTTGAAACCCCTCATACTTAGACATTAAAAAAAATGAAAATAATAAATACTTTCTCTTAAAGTATTATAATACCTCATTTAACTAGTTTCGTTACCATGTTAATAAAACAAGTTTAGTTTTAGTGCACATCAACTACCAAATAAGTGCTACCATTATTTATATCAAATTAAAATAATAATAAATATTTTAATTAAATGCCTTTTTAATAATGATAAATAATCTATATCATTTTATAATACAATGTTCTAAAATATAATTATTGTTTTATATAAATTAAATTTTTATTAAAAAATAATTATTTATAATAACAAGATTTTAATTTATAATATTAAAATTATGATGTTAAATATATTATTTTAAAAATAATTTAAATATATATTTTTAAATTAATTATAAATATAAATAATATAAAAATATTTTTAAAACAAATACCCATTTTATTAAAACTGCAAATATTGCAATTTGTTTCCTATCATAACTCCTCATCTATAAACATTGTAATTTATGAAGCAAAGTCATTTATGAAGCAAAGTCAACACTAACATGTATAGAGACAACCTTTGGCTTTTAAAAAATTAAGATTATGTTAAATATTATACGTATTTATCGCGCTCTTTTTATATGAATGAGAAATGTCTAAAATATTTTAGTTTATAAGGTTATATTTATGAATATATAAAATATTAGATTATATTAATTATTTGATAATATTTTTGTATATTATTATATTTAAATTTAAAGAGAAATGGTTTAAACTAAAAAAATATCAAATTAAAAAAATAAAATAATGAAAATTAAAATATAGATAAATGTTTTTCAGATTAATCATATTTTTAGGATTTGATTAATCCGAAAAACATTTATCTACATTATGAATCACAAAAGTCTTAGAAAATTAAAATGTATAAAAAGTGGTAAATTCTGTTATTAAAATTAAAAATAAAATAAAATATTAGTGACTATAACTTCTGGTTGGTGCCTTGGGTGAATAGGGTAGTAGGTTGGTTTTCTCTGTGTTGGAGAGCAGTTAGTGAAATGTGTTTTGTAGGTGTTGTGGGAGGGGGGCCTAATATTTCTTCTGCTACCAACACTATTTTAAGGTCTTCCCTGGGAGACCCTTTGAATTTGAACTTTATCATGTTAAGGCAAAGAGAGAGACCTCAACTGGGTAGGCCACCATGTGTAGGATGCTGGTCATCTGACCAGTTAGAGGAGGAAGAAGATCTGATTCAACTGCAGGGGACTTCCTGGGGGAATGTGGTCTTTCCACCTTCCTTTGATTGATTGGAGGCTCAAATTCCAGTGGTGTCAACAACAGTGGACCAATTGGCAAGAGATAGAGAGCTAGACCATTACAAGGTAGTGAATTTTATGCAAGACATACAACACACTCAATGTAAGATTTTGGAAAGGGAAATCTCCCTTTGCAGAGGGAAAAAGTAAATTCAAGAGTGTATGGATGAATTCGAAGGGAAGATGGCTCATATGGAATAGCATGTGTATGAAGCTTTTTGACTTTTTGGTGGTGGCAGATTTGATAACCTTAATCGGGGTAATTTAGCTCGATAATTTTAATAATGGGTTTCTTTTTGTTTGAATAATTCTGGGCATTTTGGGCCATTAAGTCCCAATCTTCCTATTCTGGTTATTTTCTAGGTTGTTTTGTTTGTACTTAATGGCCAATAAATTTAATAGGAATGCACTATTAAATATTTTTATTTTGAAGTGTTGTAATCCACAATGTACTCTTTTTCTGAATTAATAGAATATGTTGATATTTTAAAAAAATTACTAATTAAAATAAAAGAATAAAATTAATATTAATTTCAAAATATTTATTATAATATTATTAATTTTTACTATTTTCATTTATTAAAATTATAATAATTTAGAAATACTTTCTTTTAATTTTTTAAATAAAAAATAATTAAAAAAATCTAATATTTCTAAAAATTTGAGTTTGGTAAGTATCATCAGTATTTCCATCATAAATATATTTATTAAATAATATTTTATTTTTTATATTTTATTTATCAAAGGAATAGGCAATTAGGCTAGTTTTGTATTTGCATGCAGGTAATGAATTTGACAAGCAATCCTACTTGTCAAATGATTTTTTTATGATAAGTTTCTTTTTTAAGCTTCCCCTGAGATGACATTTTACATTTATTTATGCCTCTCATTTAAATGTTATTATTATATTTGTTTTCTTAATTTTTACAAATCATTTTTTTTTGTTGATATAAGTTGTGTTTCGCCTATCAATATGGGGGAGATGTTGTAATGTTTGAGATTTTCACTTTGTAAAAATAAAATATAATAAAAAACATAAAATTTTCAAGCTCATTATTTTTTCCCATGGTATTCTTCTACCCATGACTTTTTCCCATTGTATTTTTAACCCATGGTTTTTTTCTATGGTATTCTTCTTTAATGTGGCCTATTCAAAGGTTGATAATTTAACCAACCTAGATCCATATTAACTCTGGATCTACCAAGGACTGAGAAGGATCAAATCTATTTTCACTCTAAAAGAGGTTTGCACCTCAAGAGAGAGATTTGATGCCTCTATGTGCCATAGATCTTGAGTTAAGATAGATCTAGAATTATTTATATTATCAATTATACCTTGACCATGAAGCAAAATGAATCCAAGTAAACTCACTAACATATTGAATCATGTTCATTTTTGCTAAACTATTGAATGATTTAAGGAAATTATGTATAGTCATTGTTTATGCAATTTCAACACAAATAATGATGAATTATTCTAAAAATTTCTTAATTAGCATGCTCCAACTCATTAAATGTAATGTATTTTGAAGAGGAGAAATTGACCTCAACTCTTAACATGATGTGTTGGATTGAAATAGGATATTATTGCTGATATGTGAGGGTGATGTGTATTTTCTTTTGTGCTCAATGTGGAGTAAACGCTTGTATATTTTAAAATAGAAATACACTATTCTTTAAATAAAAATTTTGGATATAAAAAAAAAAAAAAAAAATTCTAAATAAAAAACCATGTAGGTCCTAATTAAGAAGAAAACAAAAATGAATATACATATTTGGTTAGTTTTAGTTAAAATTATTATCGAACATCAATAACTCCACACTCACTATGTTTAGTTAGCTTTTGATATTAGAACTTAGCATGAAGAAGGCATGGTAAAATATTTGACTCATACATGTTAATTATTATATTTAAATATCAACTTATAATGTATATATATAGAGAGAAGAGCTAGGAAAAAAATACATTAATGTTGCTCATAATAAAATATTTTAATGTTTAAAGAAAAAAGTAGTTGATGATAAAAAAATCAACTACATTTTAATAAAGAGATGTGTAATTCATTCACTTCTTAATATAAGATTAATATTTGAAAAATAATAAAAAGGCCATCAACATGCCTAGTAAATAAAATATTTTAATATACAAAGTTAAATAATATATATAGAAATTTTCAAAACATTGAATCTATTTAAGCATTCATATATATATATATATATAAGAAATTAAGGGTGAAATCTTTTGAGATGTAGATTTTTTTTCAAATTTTGTATTTAAAGAGATTTGATCTCTTTAGGCCCTTGGTAGATCTCTAATTAAGATGAATCTATACTAGTAAAGAAGAAAATAGATTTGACCCCACTTTCAATTTTAAATAAGGATTTAAGGGGATTTTAATATTTCAAGCAATAATAATATAAAGGGAAAGCAATAATAATATACAAGGTATGTGGTATATGTTTTGAAGAAATTTATGATAGTTTAACAAGTAAGGATGAATCTCTCTACTGGGAATCTCAAGATTTGAAAGGCCCAAACCTAGTCATGTTCAAATTCAATTATGAATTTATGGAATGGAAATGAGCCATGGTAACTATCCATTTGAAAATTCCATATCAAAACACAAAATAGATACATTTGATAAAATTTGGATATATCAACAACATATTAAAATTAAATAAACTACAAAAAAACTCTCAAAATCAAATAAAAATTTGTTATGTCACTTTCATTATTTTTATTGAAAAAATAAAAGACCCTTCAATCTAATTACTCTATCCCCATAGGTTAAGTTTTTATATAGCATACATATGGCCCATGATGATCAAGTGACTTCCAACCTTTAAGCTTCATATTTTAGGGTTCAAGATGGATGGTGTGGAATTGCCTGATGTGAGTTAGGATGGAAACACATTTTTTCTAGCATGCCCAAAGACCCACAATCAACTTATCAAGTATCCTTCTATGAGAACATCTTGTGTTTATATCAAAATATATAAGAACCATGCAATATGTGCTTATCTTGGAGTTTCACCTTGTGCCTAACTTATTTTATTATCTCTAGTTCAATTTGGAATTGGTTATATTCAAGGTATAGAGTTATAAATATATATTTAATATATTTTTTATCTATCATGCACACATACATATATAAATGGATATCTTTCTCGATCTCTCACACACACAAAGACATGGATAATTTTTTAGCTTAGTAGTTGAATTGGCAGTTTTAAAAATTAATTTGATGTCCATGACGACTTGTAGATTTTAAAATTTCCAGTATTTGGTGGTTAAAAAGACTAAATATAGGTAAATTCCCATCAAATTTAATCACTTCTCACCATGGGGGCTTCACTCATTGAACCTATGACATATCACGTGTGGTTGTAGCATACAAAACAATACCATTAATTTGAATACATATAGGAAAACCTCTAAAAATCACATTATTTAACCCCTTACAAATACAAAAATCAATACACATTCCCAATTTAAAAAAGCCCTAGCTTCACTAGGTATTGTAGGTATCTATTTTTTCATTAAATTTTTTTATATCTCTTTATATTTTTTCATTAACTTTGAGCTCCATTTTTTATACTTGCTAATATAAAAATCTTTTACCGCTTATTATATGCTCAATATATTATGTCATTTTTTCCTCAATATATATCCCCCAATATGAATCCATGTGGTATGATATTTCTCCCTTAGTGAAGCCCCCGTGCTTCTCGCATGACACGGGTTCATGTCAATTACAATAGTTATCGCTATAATCCCTAGGTGTCCACGTAATCCTCTTCCATAGATACACATATGTGTATCACTATAACCCTTAGGAGCCCACATATGCCTCTTCCATAAATACATACATGGCGGGAGATTTGAACCTTGAATCTTTTTATATATAAATCTTTATTTTAACGACACTTACTATTTGAACTGCTCCCGAAAAATAATAATAAAAATTAATACAAAATTGTTTTAGAAAATAAATTTTAATTAATATTTAAATATAGTTTTAAATAAAAATATTTAAAATATACGAAAATTCAATGTACAAGAATAAGGGGATGTTCAAGGCATCAAACCTAATTATTTTGTTAGTTTTATGTTAAATATATTTAAAGAAAAATGGTTTATGAGGTTAAAAAACAAATGATAAATTATAAGAATAATAAATTTAAAATTAGAAATGGTTTTAAAATTAAAAATATGAAGAAAAAAAAGGTGTAGAGAACATTCGAACATAAATCTTAAAATATAAATATTTCTAATATAATATAGATATAAAATTAATTGTAACTATTATTTATAAACATTTATTTTTGAAATTAAATTAATATAAGAAAAATATTAAGTAATTATAAGAAAGTAATATGAAATATCTATCATCACATAGGTGTAGGTGGGACACGTGGGCGTGTGGTGCATGTGTGTATATTCACGCAATAAATCTCTAACATATCACGTGTATTCGTGACATATTAAAAAATAACCTTAATTTAACTACATATTGTAAAATAGGTCTCTAAAAATCACATTATTTAAACCCCTACTAATACAAATCCAACACACCTTCCCAATTAAAAAACCTGGTACCTTCACTACATATTGTAGGTATCCTATTTTTCATTAACATTTTTTTATACCCTTTTATATTTTTCCATTAACTTTAAGCTCCATTTTTTATACCTTCCAATAGAAAAACCTTTTACCCCCTATATATCCCCTAATATATTATGTCATTTTTTCCTCACTAAATATCCCCCAATTAAAATGCATGTGATATGGTATTGCTCTCCTAGTGAATCCTTTGTGGGTGCATGGCCATTATATCACCACACATACATGACTGAGGATGTGGCAATGCTCTCCCCTCAAGGACATCATTATTATTCAAAGATTCTGACTGGTAGGATCATGCGACCTAGCTCAAGAATAATGTAATCACTTGAGGGAGAGTACAAGATTTATGAAAAATATCAAATGGAGATTTTTCATTTCAATGTTGTGTATATTTGTAACTTCAAGACTGTCACGCAGTCTATTCTCAGCCACACCTCACATACATTTCTTCCATCACTCGCAAAAGTGGTCATTCAATCCTAATGGTGGTCGATCTCTACACAAGAGAGGTGTTAACAACAGGTACCAAGAATTGAAGGAAAGATCATTATCGATCTGTTTTAGCTTGAGAACATTCTAGATAAATACTTTTATGGAGGTGGTTTCCTTTTTGCGATTATTAAATTCCATTATCCTTTGTTATTTCCTTTAATTTTTTTCCTCTTATAATGACACATGGCCCTTGGGATTTATTGATTCTATTCCCCCCTCCCTAGTTGGGTTTTCATCGTAGAGTCTCCCCTCCAGATTGTCCCTTTCAATTTAAATGGTTCAATCGCTTTGTCTTAGCATATTTTCCTTAGCCCATATCCACTTATGTAATATCCTTTTTGTTGATATTTCCCTATTTCTAGACTAGACTCTCCATTTCTTTCCCCTCCTTTTCTTTCTCTTCTCTTTACACCCTCTTTTCTATAATACTCCTTTCTCCGAGCATTTCTTCTATTTTCTAGTACCTAATCCCAATGCATCCTCAATGTGTTAGGATTCAACAGGGGGTTCCCTTTTTTTGGGATTGAGGGGGCTCTAGAGCCCAACAAAGAGCATCAACAATTTTGTAGAGTTGTCAACCTAATAATCCGCATGATATTTAAGAGGAAATTACTTAGGTGGAACATGACATAGTTGGGGAACATGGTTTTTTCACAGAATATGATGTGCTTAGCAAAATTATTCATTTGGTTCTTTATACTAGGCATACCAGGTGTTTCTATAGTGATTAAATGTATACTAATTACATCTATTAGCACTTGAATCTCATGCTTGGATGGATATTGCCAAATCGAAACGAGAGCGGGGAGAAAATCCTTCTTATGTTGGACACGTTACAAATAATTATGAGGAATATAAACATTGAACTTGGGCATATTGAAGACCATCTCGGCCTTCCCCATATCCTAGTAGCAAGGAGCCCACAATAGTGGATGCTTCAAACTCCTCTAAATCCAAATGATGATTCTTACACATTTTAGTTTTTTAAGTTACTTTTGACAAATTTTTACCTCTATTCTAACTCATAGATGAAGCTTTTGAGCTATAAAATATTGTCTCTATGAATTTTTCATAAAATTTAAAAAGAAATATCGTAAAATACTTTCATATGTCTCTTTAAAACTTAATAAAATTTTATTTTATATATATATATGATGATGATGATGATGGTGGTGGTGGTGATGATTAATGTCCACTATGACCAATAAGGTCTATCATACCTTAAAAAAAAGTATAATTGTCATTCTTAAAAATCTTGTTTCTATGATCAAGGAGAAGGGAAAGAAACACTCCAAGAATACTATAGTTTGGTTGGCTTAATAATTCAATAATATTGGAGGTGTGCCTGATAATATGGAATTGAGATTGGAAGTGGGCAAGAGTCAACCAATATAAAAGGAAGTGTGTTTCATCTTCCACCTTCTTAGTATCACAAATCTGATAGATTCTATCATCCCAGAGAGTCTTGGGAGGAGGCCACTGCTCGGTCTCACTTCGAAGCTCATGAGAATTAGTTCTTATCCTAGCAATGTTCAATTTATTCTTAGTGTTGGCCAACATAGAGAGATAAGTTATCAAGGGTGGGGTGGATCACCTCCTTATAATATATTAGCTTCCTTTTATCCTCCAGCTCATTATCATCCCACATATTGTCCTTAAAATTGGAGGTAATAGTATCTTTGATACTATTTGTGCTTCCCATGATGATATCTTCCTTAATTCCCCAGAGGTTGAGCCAATACTGGGCATCCTTATGCTACTCGCACTTGAGGCAGATGTGGGGATTTTAACTAAAGTTAGAAGAAAATTTTGGGAGCCTCTTAGATTCCATGTTGTAAAGCTTCTTCTTATACATCAGATATCTAAACATAGTCATACTTTCAATGGGGGAAAGACCAACTTCGATCAAGAGGATATCATAGGGAGTTTTTCCCTTAATCTTGAAGTTATAGGTTATGGATTGCTTTTGAATCATCTCAATATTACTCCATGACTCTCTAGATATACTACAATCCCAAACTTCACATCTATATAGAACAAGAGTGGTGATGAGAGTTTCAAAGAGGAACCTTTTTTTGCTCCAAATGTAAAGATCGACCAACTTACAATTATTTTCAAAATCATAATAAGCTTTCCAACCTCCACCAATTATTTTCTTGATGCTATAATTCCAATTGAGATGATGAAGAAAGTCAATACCAAAATATTTATAAGAAGAAACATGCTCTGGACAATGGCTATCATTGAAGAAACTACCATGGGTTATCACTTTCGATTTAATGTTCATGACTTTAGTCTTGTCATTATTAATTGTCATACCCATATTTGAGTAGTAGACACGAAGAGTCTTACGCTGCTTGTCATGGTCATCATGGTTTTTTTCAAGAAGAAATATATCGTCAGCATAAAGGAGAAGATTAATTATTATACTAGCGAACTCAGTGCCCTTGCAACCTGTAGTATGCAGACACTCCTCCAGCTGGTCGATTTAAATATCAAAAAGGTAGGGATAGGGGACATCCTTGCTTAACCTTGATATTACATTTAAGATCTTTATACCACCCTTCGTTGGTCTTAAGCTTTGCAATTCCATTCTCGTAAAGGAAGATCACAACAATCCTTATTTTAGGAGGAACCATGATATATTCAAGTCTCTCGCAGAACTTATCTTGAGGGACAGTTTCAAATGCTTTTCTAAAGTCCACAAAACAACATAAGAGATCGGTTTTACTATTGTGACATTCCTCTGAAATGATCTTGAGAGTGACAAGGTGGTCGATATTCGAGTGATGTCTCCTAAAACCAACTTTCCCTTTAGCCCTTTTTCCTTGGTTCTCAACCCTAAGGCTAAGCTTCTTTTCTAAAATGAGCCCATAAATCTTGGCTAGGATGTGGCTAATCATAATGGTCCTATAGTTAGAGGGAACTCTTTTGTCCCCAATTTTAAATATAGGCACAATAAGGATTTGTGTCCAAAGCTTAGGGAAGCCTTGCTTTACAACCAAATTGAGAAGCTTGTGGAGATGAGGAATGAGGATAGATCTTCCCATTTTAAAGATCTCAGCTTGGTATCCTTCAATATATTTAGCTTTCCCATTAGCAAGCTTATTAATCCCATACTCAATGTCTTCCAGAGAAAATATATCTTCCTTAATATGAGTGTTTAAGAGGGTGCCCATGGTGTATGGAGAGACATACAACTTCTTAAGATAGTTATCCCATTTTTCTAAGGGGATAGAATGATTATCTTTAGTTTTACGAACAAGCACATTCCGCCGAAACTTTTTGGGCACAAATTTATAAAGGTGGAGAATATGCTCTTGTACTTTATTAATATATGACCTTTTCTTCCTCTTGTTGAGAGATTTGTATATACTTATATTCTGGAGCTTGATGATTTCATTAGGGGCATCTCTGATTACTTTCCTGGAAATTTTATAGTCCTTGTAATACCAAGGATTGAAAGTTCTATTATTCTTCTTATACGAAGTCTCATTAGAGAATTTTTTATTGGTAGTGGAAAGGGTATTAGTAAAATGGTAGTATATTTGATCAATGTTGTTATTATAAGTCAGGGAACCTAAATTCCTTAAGGAAAGGTCAACATTACTTGTATATAAGTGAATGTGTCTTTTTCTTTCACTGGTCTTCTACATGTGGGTGGTATGCATAACAATATTGAGGGATAAAGACAAAGGTTTGTGGTCAGAGTCAAGCTCGTACCCGTTAAGTAGCTAAAATTGTGTAATATGGTTGAGGACATGGGTGTCAAAAATCGCATAATCCACAATGCTGCTACCCAACCCATGGAAATAGGTCATCTGACCAGAAAGAGGCCACTTGTTAATACCATTACAAATGATTAGGTCCTGAGAACTACAAAGCTTGAGAAGCTCAGTGTTGAATAAGTTATCAATTATGACTTCAAATTTTATCTTGCTTAGTAACTTTTTGCGAATTAAATTCTCCAAGAAAAATGATATTACCTTCATTCCTTATGTTGTAGATGTCGTTTTCTAAGGTATTGAAAGGACAATTCTTATCCAGGTTGTTTTTCGTATAGTAAGTAGAGTTGATGGGGGTGAGATAGCAGATTGCAAGAAAGATCCTATTGGTTGTAGAATCAAAGATATCGATCCAAATGTACCAATTGAAGGGGTCAGTTTTGTTAGGAATCTGTAATTTTAGCAGATTGGTGAGACTAAAACTGCAGAAACAACATTATTTCAACCACTTTGGGATTCTAGGATCTAGCCCTCCTGAATCCGGAGAGGGATCTCTTTAATAAGTGCAAAGATGGATTTGTCTTTGAAGTTTGGGGTAATAGTATTAGGCTAGTTATGAAGGCCAAGGGTTTGTTTTGTTTTTTGGATGGTTGAGAATGATTACTTTTGGAGGTGGAAAGTTCTAAATGCAAAGAGTTTCAAAGGTGAGAAGTTGCAAGCAAATAGAATGAGCTTCAACCAGGAAGGAGGATAACTGCAGGTTTTAGTCCATTGGGCTATGGAGTCATGATAGGGTTTAATTGGAACAGCAAGAGGCAAGAGTGGTCCATGGGGAAAGTCATCTATGTCTAAGGATCTCTCTAAAGATTGATTTATGGAATGAAATGATACAACAAGAAGGAAAATTAAACAGATACAGAATAAAGAGTAGCCCAGGATCTGGTAAGTACTTTTAAACTAGCCAGCCTTTGACAAACACTTAATAATAACATAAAAGCAAACTAGGACCTGGTAAGTACTTTTAAACTAGCCAGCCTTTGATACACTTTCAACAGAAAACATTCTCAAACAAAGGGAAACTTGAAGGCAACTGTTAGAGTAGAAACTAGCGGGCCGGGCTCACCACAAATCCTTTCCTAGCTCTGCTTTACTTGGTTAATTTCAATATAATCACAAAGATAACATAGAATGGCCTAAGATCTGGTAAGTACTTTTAAACTAGCCAGCTTTTAACACATTCCAAGGGAAACATTCAGACAGTCTGTGGGATAAAACTGGGACCAGGGCTCACCATATCTTCCTTAGTTCATCTTCACTTAACTAATACTAAACATAACATTTAAGAATAACATTAAGCTAAGACAATAAGACGAGGGAACGCCAGTGATCCTATGCTTAAACTGAATTAAATCATTCCTAAATAACACAGTTTAGAAGAAAACATTCAGATAACGATTTTCACTTAGAGAAGGGTACTGATATACAGTAGGTCCTAACTCCATGCATGCTGTTCTTTATAAGAGAAGATGAAACACAAACAACAAGTTATAATGAGAAAAAACATCAATTACAACATGTATGATCCCATGGATCAGCCAATCACATGCTCCAAACCAGTTACAGCTTTAAGTCCAATGCTTTAGTTTAGCAATCATCTGCTCATCTCAGCCTAACTTATCTATCACAAGCAGAGCTCCAAGAGCCAGTGAATACTATTTACAATCAGAAGTTTCCAGCTCAATTACTTTACAATGTTCAGCAACCTAATCAACCAACCCCTCACTCATCTTCTGCAGTAGTATATATAGAAGAATGAGGAGGTGAGATCTGATAAAAGATCTCGAATTACTATTAATACAGACTTAAAGGCTTCTTGGCCCTTGGGGGGCTCAATGAAGAAACTTACATAGGTGTCCTTTTTATTAAATGATTTACATAAATATTTAAGCTCGGTGGGAGCTCTCTTTGACCTTTGAGGCTCTGTGTGATGTCGAGGTTACTCTGCTGATATTTTGTCATCAGTTTGCCTACAGAATTTATCCTCTGGCTGTGTTGTGAGGCAGATATTTGGTCTTTGATCAATAACTTCAGCCTCAGATTGAATACTTTGAGGCACAGGTGGCATTTCAGTAGCTGGGAGGAATCAATTTGCCTCAAATGTGGCAATGGTGGCTTTCTGTTGATAAAACACTTAAGATTTTCTTTAAACTATGTTTTAATTGGGGATTATTTTGATAATCATTCTTAGCCGTGATCCCCGCAAATCTGTCTTCAATCTTCTGTCTTGGTACATTTTTGTCTTCGACACTGATACTCTCTGACTGTGCTTGATTTATTGTATTTTGCTAGTGGGCTGTGCAGGGGTGATATGGCATCAATGCCTCATGAAACATCGATGAAACATGAAGTTTAAACCCTACGATTGATTTTCTTTGGCGAATCGAAAGCAGGAGGATCGTCACCATCTGCCTTTGAAATTTCTTGAGTTATGGCGGAAAAACCATTAAAACCCTGGAAAATACAAAGAATGTCATAAAATACTGCATATATAGGTTTATTGCTACAGGAGGACATGTGGGGAGAGCATGGTCATTGGATGGCATCATCCAACGGTCGAGATTGATCAAAAGGGGTCAAAAAAGAAAAAGGGAGAAGTTAAATCGGAGCCGTCAATCGCGCAGAGATCGACGGTCGGGAACGGAGGCAAAAATTCGAAGCAGAGGAGTCAGTTTTTGGGAAAACTGGAGAAATGGGTTAAAACCTATGTTTTGGACAAAAATGGTCATGAAATCAGCTTTGGAAATCGAGACAAACGTGGGCCGTCGGATGGGATTGTCCCACGCGATCAACGGTGGAGGACGACGCCACAAGACCTTAAAAACAAAACCCAGACTTCAAACCTTAATTAAACCATGCTGAGTAAAGTCCCTGGATCTGGACTTGCTGACTGGAAGAGAAACCATGGAGATCCACCCCAATAGAAAGCTGCCACGTGGATGTTGATGTGGCGTTGGGACCACCGGCACTGCTGTGGATGAGGGGACCGAGCGATGAAATATGGGCTGTCGATCTGCAGATCAGATCAACGGTGGAGATATTTTAAATGCTGCGCTGTAACTTGGTTAACTATCGGGCATCTTCGGTGAGCGATCATCGTCCGATGTGTGGCCTTAGATCGGACGGCGCGCATCAATATCGCGTCAGGTCTACGTCTGATCTTTAACGCACGATGGACGACGGTTTTATGAACAGTGCCCAGGACACGTGTCGGCCAGCGTATGGAATCGCTGCCGATCGAGAAAAAACCGCCCTCCGCTTGAAGGCGGTGTGATGGATACCGCCCGGTTTTGGAATGGTGAGTGGTTGGCAGGGACCACCGGGTTGATAGGTCGCGCGTCGTTTGATCTTCAGATCAGATCGTTGGTGTGGAGCAACTGAAATTTTTTACTGGTGGAAATTTTTAAGAAATAATAAAAACCGACAAATTAATATAAACAAAGGTTTAAAATATTAATTTCAACGCGGCCTGGCGCCCGACTGCGGGGCATAGGGTTATATGAAGGGTAATATGACCGGGGGGTTAAAAAGGAAGGGCTAATCGCACTTGGGCAACGCGATAAGCGCTTGGAGGGTTGGCGCTCAGTTCTGGCGCCTGGGTGTATGGAGGGAAAGAGTTAAAGACTTAGCCAAGGGGGCTTAAGTCTACAATACATAAAAAACATGATTTTCATGGATTTTCAATGATTTTCAAAGGTTTTGAGGGTTTCGATAAGGCAAAGAAGGAGTCTTTAAACCTTATCAAAGGGGTTTTGATGAAGGGGGAAGGGGAAAGACATGAAAATGAGGGATCTTATGGGGAAAGAGGAGAGAACAAGAGGTTAGTTTTGGAAAAGGGGAAAATGGGAAACGGGTCTTTGCAGCAGTATTCTTTCTTGGTAATCAGCAGGATTTCTGATTGTAGAGTGGGCACAGAAGTGAAGATGGGACAGAGGCATGAGGCCTTTAAGAGTCTTCAAGAGCCAACACTTTTTAGCAATAAAATTTGTTCCTTGAAGGCTCAAAAAAGTTTTAGCCACCTTTTGCTATAACAAATTTATAGGTGGCTAACTGTGGCTCCACTTGGGGATGGTGCCTTCTTGAAGGCATCAAGAACTTAAGACTTGCATTCTCTGGGAGGTTGACCTGTGCCACATCCATTGTGTTCTCTGGTAGGCTGACCTATGCCTCATCCATTGGGCTGCCCTTCCTTTGCTGGGATGATCTTGCTCTGAAAACATATTAGCAGCCATAAAAACAATGGATCTTTCATCTACAAGCTTTCTACCTACCCAATCCTACTGATCTAACATTTTTTCTTCATTAGAGTGCACTTGGATTGGCAAACTCTTTTACAACATTTTATTCTTTTGAAAGCAGGAAATCTAATCTATTTCTACTCCTTATTTCTCCATGGACTCATATTAAACAGTTGAGCCCATAAGATTCTCTACCTAATCTACTGTCTGTTGGGATTGAATTATCCAACAAACTTTATTCTCTAAATTCTACAACAGAAATTGAAAAGCATTCAAGTCAGGATTGAACATTCTAACTTGATCCTGGTCCATGGCATAAAAGACAAGCCACACATAGACATTTATTTTGCAGAAAATTTTAAAACAAAAATGGAAGGCTTAAGATCTGAAAATTCAAAGCACTTCCTTCATCCTTTTACAACTCTGTTTTGACTTTTGTTTGAGTTGTAGCTTCTTTGTTCTCTAGTTCAGATTTTGAGCTAATTAGAACCAGATTTACATCTTTTTTGACTCAGACAATGAAACAGATTTGAGTCATCTCTCTTTGGAAACTTAGGTTCAGATTTTGATCATGTTTGAACCTTTAATTTATATCCTAAACTATCTACTGATAAGCCAAGATTAAACAGTTTGGAAAATCGAATTCACTATCCTATCAGCATAAAATTTAAAGCTAATTAGTCAAGGTTAGATAGTTTGACTAACTAGAAGTGTGTTCTTCAGGAGTGGCATTTGAGCTTGACACTTTCATATTTGTTTCTCTTTTTTGGTATGGGGCTATACCTTTCTTGTTTTTACAATTTGCCCTCTTTTCTTTCTTTGATTGTTTTTTGTATTTTGATTTTTCTAACTTTGAATGCAATGGTGGATGAAATATTTATAATGGAAAAAGATAAAAGGCTTCAAAACATATCATGGATCAAGAGAAGTAATGTTTAAGCATCCTGCCATTGACAAGACCTCCAAACAATTCTGCTCCATTCAACTCTTGTAAGAAATAGACATTGTTACCAGCAGCTGAATGAATGAGATAAGGGACAAGCCATAAGTTGTCAAATTTCCCGTGCTTGCCCTTGTCTTCCCTCCTTGAGTCCCACTTTAAAACTTTGTCCCCAATCTTGAAATTACTGGCCTTTGTTCTTCTGTCAAAAAGCTTTTTAATGCTGATCCGTTTCTGCAATGTTTTGTTATAAACCTCCTCTATGGTTTGTTGAAGATGAATGGTCTGATTTATTCTTCTAATCATGTCATTATCTTCAGTTTGCAACTCTTGAATCAACTTCATCACTGGTACACCAAGGCTATTTGGAAAAATTGCATCAGTACCATACACAAGCTAAAAAGGTGACAAGCCAATAGATTTCTTCAGTGTCAATCTGTCAGCCCAAAGTGCATGAACAAGCTTTGTGTGCCATGACTTCTTATTATACTCCAATAGTTTCTTGATTATGTTCACTAAAATCTTGTTTGAGGATTCTGCAAGTCCATTACCTTGAGGGTAATAGGCCGTGGAATGCCCCAATGTTATCTGATATTTGTGACAGAATTCAACCATCTTCTTTGATCCAAATGTTGCTGCATTATCAGTGATGATCTTGGTAGGACAGCCAAATTTGGAGAGAATGTTAGTCTCCATGAATTTTATAATAACTGAATCATTGGCCTGCCTATAAGGTATGGCTTCTATCCACTTAATGAAATAGTCTGTGGCAGTAAGAATCCATCTATGCTGGGTAGAAGATGGTGGATGGATTTATCCTATGAAGTCAAGTCCTCACTGTTGAAAAGGGGCTTCAACAGTGATTGGATGCAGAGGCAGGGGTAGCAATTTTCTTTTTCCTTAAAAAAGTTGACATTTATGACAGGCAATGATCATTTTGTGTATATCAGGAAAAAGAGTAGGCCAATAGAAACCAACCCTCAAAATTTTGTTGGCTGTTGTCTTCCAGTATAAATGACCTACACACTCTCCTTCATTGAACTCGTGCTTAACCTTCTCTGCATCAAACTCAGGCAAACATTTAAGTAATAGACCACTTGCATTTTTCCAATAAAGACATTTATCTATAATGTAATAGTTTACAGCTTTTAACTTTAGGAATATTGCCTTTGTCTTTGTCAAACCAGGAGGTGTATTCAATTTAAAAAAAACATAAATAATATCAGCATACCAAGGAGAATTCATAAAATGATCTTCAACAACAGGAGTTGAGAATCCTTCTTGGGCATCCAAAGCATCAATCATATTAATATCAAGAACTTCAAAATTGGATTCAGCCATTAATCTAGCTAGACCTTGGCCTTTGATGAGTTTAGTGGGTTTTATCTCTAAATCATATTCAAGGACAACATCAATCCACTTACCTCTCTTACCATTTGGGTCCTGTGTTAGAATGTATTTAACAACTGAGTTTGGGACAAAGGCAATGATGTGTGAGTGAAGGATGTACACTCTGAAGTCTTTCAAAGCTTTAACCAAAGCAAAAGCTTGCTTCTCCATAATGTTATACTTCAAAGGGGCATCCCTCAATGCCTTACTAAAGAATGCAATAGGCTGCTCTTGTCCTTGTGGATTTTTCTGTAGAAGGACAACAACTATGGTATGTTCTGATGCAAATGAAAAAATATAAAAATCCTTTGAAAAATCAGGACTTATAAGAACCGGTGTTTTGGTTAACGCTTGTTTCACCAGCTCAAAGGACTTCTTTGCTTCCAAGGTCCATTTCACCCCTTGATCTCTATTCAACATGTTTGTGATATTCCTAAGGAGCTCAGCCAAGTTGGAGATGAACATTCTCTAAAAGTTAATCTTTCCAATGAAATATTGCAACTCCTTGATGTTCCGAGGATGAGAGATTTGCAATATGGCCTCAATCCTCTTGGGATCTATCTTTATACCCTCCTCAGAAATAATGTGCCCAATAATTTTACCTTCTTGGAGACCAAAAAGTGTCTTCCTAGAGTTTAAAGATATTCCAAACTTTCTGCATTTCTCGAAAACTTTTCTTAAGTGTTTTAAGTGCTCTTCATCTGTTTTTGAAAACATAGTGACATCATCAAGGTATATAATGATGAAGTAGCCCAATTCTTCCGAGAATGCTATGTCCATGGTTCTTTGAAAAGTTTCTCCAGTGTTCATTAGACCAAAAGGCATTTTCACATACATGAAAGTGCCCCATGGTGTAGTAAAGGCCGTCTTTAATTGATCAGCAGGGTGAACTAATATCTGATTGTACCCCGAATAGCCATCCAGCAAAGAAATTCTCCTAGACCCTACCACCCTTTGTAAAATATGATCCATCTTAGGTAAAGGGTAGTTGTCTTTTAATGAAGCTTTGTTTAAGTCTCTAAAGTCTATACAAAGCCTGATCTCTCTAGTTTTCTTCCTAACAGACACCAGATTAGACACCCACTCAGAGTATCTAATAGGGACAATAATACCAGCTTCATACATTTTCATGATCTCCTTCTAAACCAAAGGCAACTGAACAGGGTTTATTCTGCGCAGTTTTTGTTTAAAATGTTTTTTTTTTCTTTGAGGGGAATTTTGTGCTATATTATTTCAGTGTCATAGGATTTTAGATCTTCGTAACTCCACGCAAAAACATCAGAAAACTCTTTAAACAACTCTATGTATTTGAGTTTAATGTGAGCTGGTAAAGTCTTAGATAGTTTAAACATCATAGGTTTAAGTTCACTGCCTATATTGCACTCTTCCACTTTAGTCTCTACAGGTTCCAGTTTTGGCTTCTTGGCCACATCATTAAAATCAAACAACTCTTCTAAAGGAGCTAGACCGCTGGGCAAACCTTCATCTTTAGAGTGAAAATTTTCTAACTCCTCTGTTTCTAACTCTGCATTCAATTCTGTTTTATTTTCAAGTTTGCTAGATAACAGGTTTATATTAGCAATTTCAGGAGACAGCTCTTCTTCACCAAGGAAATTTTCTTCACTGCAGTCTGTCTCATAATCTGAGTCCGAACTGTGTAGTTCGAATTCATTTCTAAATTGCATGAAGTCTTCTTTTTGTTTGTCTTCGTTAAACACTTGCCAATACTTTTTTATTATCAGGCATGGCTGGTCTAAATTTTATCTGAGTTGTGCAGTCTTTGGTTTCATATGGTGTTAAGCATGTTCTAGCTGCAAAGGCTAAATTGTGGGCAGCAATATTTCCCTTTCTTGGGACAAAAATCAGTTTGGACTCCTCAAATGTTTTCAAAAGGTCCATGACATCATTTTGGTAGGCTCTAAGTCTGGGATGATTTGCGTTATACTTCCCATTGACTTTCCTAATGATTAAATCTGAATCCCCATACACATTGATTATTCTGGCTCCTAGCTTTTTCAACAGACGTAAGCCTAAGAGAAGGGATTCGTATTCTTCTATGTTATTGGAACACTGAAAGTTTAATTTGCAGGAAATGCTTTCTGCGTGGTCGTTTTCAGTGTTAGTAATCTAGACACTTGCACCGACGTTAGTTCTAATGCACAACCCGTCAAAATACATACTCCACAGAGGACTAGTTTTAATTTCATATGTTTGGTGAATGTCCTCTTCAACTACTGTGCTTTCTGATTGTTCTTGAGTATCAGCACTCAGTTGAATTTGTTTCATTTCCTCAGATATATTATTGGGTTGAGGACTGATTTCTTGACTCTCAATGTTTAAAAGCAAAGGACATGTAATTTGTAGCTCAAGACCTGTGTTTTGTTTGCTAGATTTTACAGGTTCAACAAACTGTTCTGACACACCTACATTATCTTGTTCCTCCTCTATATCTGTCATTAATCCTATTATAGTGACCTGTTCACTAAATGTTTCATCATTAAACATAATAAAAGAATCAAGGCCTGTATTTACAGAATACAGAGGAGATTTTTGTGGTCGGTCTTGACTTGTAACTGTGTATTGCATATGAGACTCCCTGTAAAGTCTTCTAGTCTAATTGAAAACAGGGATAGTCACATAGGTCATGTCCATTTGCATAGTCCCTTGTAACTTAGCCCCCCATAATCTTGATAAAAACATTCCATATTTGGGGGGAACATCAGCCACCACAATATCCATGACTAAGCATTTGGCTGGAATTTGGGCTAAGTTAACACAGAGGTCTTTGATTAATCCTAAACATTTTACCCTGCTGGAGTCAAAGGAGTAAAGATCTTTGTAAGGTATGGTGATTTCTAGACCCAGGCTCTCCATTACAGCTTTTGGCATTAAATTGTGAGAAGCTCCTGAGTCATGCATAGCGTTATGCAAAATTTTGTCACGAACATTTAAACTTACATAAAAAGGAGGAACATGTCCTTCTTGATATCTACCTTCAATATTAGGACCAAAAATCAGCTCTGGTTGGTCATCATTAAGATTGAATGTGTCCTCATTTTCTTCTATTCTTAAAGTCTTCAAAATTTGGGTCCTATATATATGCTGGGCAGCTAACTCAGTGAGGGGAACAAAGATTTTAATCTTTGAAATTTCTTGCTCTACGCTGAAAGGGATTTGGTTCTTTGAAGAACTTGTCCCAGCCTTATTAGCTGCTATTCTATCAGCAACATCAGCTTGCTGATTTGTCCTATTTACATTTGACAAAATGGTTTTAACAGGAGTACTAGCTGAGATGTTAGTACTACTAATGTCTGCACTCTTTTTTTCACTGTTTTGAATGCCTTTCTCTTTACCTTTATCAGAATTTACAATAACTGTTTTCTCCCTTGGTTTGAAAATTTTAGGCTTGGTTGCAGTTTTGTTTTGTGAAGATTTGTCAGAGGTTTTGGTGTTGGGAGCTTGTTGACTGGTTTTGCTTCTAAGGTCATATTCTCTTTGAGATTCTATGATGACATTTTCCATGTCTTGATAATAATTTTCATCATCATCTCTTTTGTCATCATAAGGTGTATAAAGACCTTGTCTTCTATCATAATGAACCTTGAAGTCATCATTATCTACCCCCAACATGTTTATATAATCCTCCTATGTTATTTCATCAGTTTCCTCAACCTCACTTACATAGTTTTGATGAAAGGGCGGAATGATCTACTGATCATCTTCCCTGGGTCTGTTTGGAGGTTGATTCCTTCTAAAATTCTGGTTTTGGTTTTGGTTTCTATTTTGAGGAGCAGTTTGGTTTTGATTGGCTTGTGCTCTCTTAATTATGCTCATCTCTTTCATCATGTATTCCATCATTTTCACCATTTTTGAGTTTGAAGTAGAAGGTGTAGATTCCTCTCTAAAGGACACTCTCTTTTCAGTTTTCATTCTTGCTCTCTTTTCCATTAAGTTGACTTCCACAGAAAGAGCACCCTTTTTCATTTCTTCAAGAGTTGCATGATCTCTTTCCCTCAGCTGATAAGCCATCTCAGGGTCAAACCCTTCAGGAAATTTGTTTAAAGCTGAGCCTTGTGGAGGTTTTAGTTCTAGGGAAAGTGCATTATACACACTGTTAAATCTAGTGCAATAAGCTTGCATACTTTCCCCAGTGTTTCTATGGAGGTTCTTGTAGTCAGAAAGGACTTGGAGAGGGTTTTTCTTTACTTCCCATTTGTTTAATAATGTTTGATGGAAGGCTTGGAGATCATTAATACTATGGGGGGTTAAACCTTTGAACCATTTTCTTACTTCTCCCCCTAAGCTCTGAGAAAATAATCTAAGCTTGACAAAATCATCATCAATTTCATTTCTGTCAAAGTATTCATTCATCTTATCCATGTGTTGCGATGCATTTGTAGCATTACTAGCATCATATAATGGAATTTTGGACTGATAGTCCTGTGGAAGATTGACTAATGGTACAGGAAGGACTAAGGGAGCATACCATGTTGCCATGATATGTGGTGTAGGTGGATTTACAAGAAGTGGATTAACAAAACGGAAAGTGGGCTGAAGTGGAGTGGTTTGAACAGTGGATGTAGAGTGAGTAGAAGTGGATGGGCCATGAATAGATTGTTGAGCTAATCTTGGATGAGAGATACCTAGGTTGTGAAGGAAATGTAAATCAGGAGGTGTTGTTTCTCTGTTACCAAGATGTTCACTTCTTTCAGGAGAAGAAAGTGAAGACTCAGAATCTAACTAATCTAAATCACCAAGAGACCTCGTTCTAAAGGGATTCACTAAGTCGACTTGTGATTGTTGCAGAGATGAAATATTTTCAGGAACTGAATTAGCTCTCAAGGGTGATATAAAAACAGTTGATAATTTAATCCTAGGAGACTTCCTAAGGATACTTTCTGGGTTATCAACTAACTCAGGTGGATCAGGGTCAGGGTAGGCTCTAGTGTGAATCTTTCTAGGAGCCACTATGCTGTGTTTTTCAGACCCAAATAAGCAAGAAAATTTTAACCAGGTATGAAAATATTTGAGAGGTTAACTAATCTGTTTACAGATATTTTAATCCTACAGTCCTCTAAATGAGTTTGACTAATGTTAAAATGATGAGGGTTCTTCCCAGTGGAGTCTTAAGGTTTGCTAAGGATTGTGGAGTCGCCAAGTGAAAATTTTTAGCTCCTAAGGAGGTAAAAGGTTTTATGGTCCACCACCATGTTTATTGGATACCAATCTGAAATATTTTTGTGTTTTCTGAGTTATTTTTTGATTGTGTGGTTTCAAAGAATATCCTAATTTTGTTTCAAAACTTAGCTATAGTCATGAGACAAAGACAGTCTACTCTTATGGCTAAGCCAGCTGATTTTTCAAGGTTAGATAAAGACTTATGAGAATCCTAGGGTTTTCCTAGTTTGTCACTGATTCAAGCAAGTTTTATCATGATTACCATTCCTTGGTAGTGCTTGAAAAGGCTATTTTTTACTCACAAATTTTTGTGAAGTGTTTAAGGGAACCTAAGGTGAAAATTCAACCGATCCCCAGTGGAGTCGCCAGAAATGTTAGGAATCTGATTTTTAGTAGATTGGTGAGACTAAAACTACAGAAACAACATTATTTCAACCACTTTGGGATTCTAGGATCTAGCCCTCCAGAATCCGGAGAGGGATCTCTCCAATAAGTGCAAAGATGGATTTGTCTTTGAAGTTTGGGGTAATAGTATTAGGCTAGCTATGAAGGCCAAGGGTTTGTTTTGTTTTTTGGATGGTTGAGCATGATTACTGTTGGAGGTGGAGAGTTATAAATGCAAAGAGTTTCAAAGGTGAGAAGTTGCAAGCAAATAGAACGAGCTTCGGCCAAGAAGGAAGATAACTGTAGGGTTTAGTCCATTGGGCTATGGAGTCATGATAGGGTTTAATTGGAACAGCAAGAGGCAAGAGTGGTCCATGGGGCAAGTCATCTATGTCTAAGGATCTCTCTAAAGATTGATTTATGGAATGAAATGATACAACAAGAAGGAAAATTAAACAGATGCAGAACAAAGAGTAGCCCAGGATCTGGTAAGTACTTTTAAACTAGCCAGCCTTTGACAAACACTTAAGAAGAACATAAAAGCAAACTAGGATTTGGTAAGTACTTTTAAACTAGCCAGCCTTTGATACACTTTCAACAGAAAACATTCTCAAACAAAGGGAAACTTGAAGGCAATTGTTAGAGTAGAAACTAGCAGGCCGGGCTCACCACAAATCCTCTCCTAGCTCTGCTTTACTTGGTTAATTTCAAGACAATAAAAAAGATAACATAGAATGGCCTAAGATCTGGTAAGTACCTTTAAACTAGCCAGCTTTTAACACATTCCAAGGGAAACATTCAGACAGTCTGTGGGATAAAAATGGGACCAGGGCTCGCCATATCTTCCTTAGTTCATCTTCACTTAACTAATACTGAACATAACATTTAAGAATAACATTCAGCTAAGAAAATAATATGAGGGAACGCCAGCATTCCTATGCTTAAACTGAATTAAATCATTCCTAAATAACACAGTTTAGAAGAAAACATTCAGATAAAGATTTTCAGTCAGAGAAGGGTACTGATATACAGTAGGTCCTAACTCCATGCATGCTGTTCTTTATAAGAGAAGATGAAACACAGTGAAAACAAAAATAAAACAACAAGTTATAATGAGAAAAAACATCACCATCAACATAGACCAAGATCCCATAAATCAGCTTGTATTGATGCTCCAAACCAGTTACAGCTTTAAGTCCAATGCTTTAGTTTAGCAATCATCTGCTCATCTCAGCCTAACTTATCTATCACAAGCAGAGCTCCAAGAGCCAATGAATACTATTTACAATCAGAAGTTTCCAGCTCAATTACTTTACAATGTTCAACAACCTAATCAACCAACCCCTCACTCATCTTCTGCAGTAGTATATATAGAAGAATGCGGAGGTGAGATCTGATAAAAGATCTCGAATTACAATTAATACAGACTTAAAGGCTTCTTGGCCCTTGGGGGGCTCAATGAAGAAACTTACATAGGTGTCCTCTGTATTAAATGATTTACATAAACATTTAAGCTCGGTGGGAGATCTCTTTGACCTTTGAGGCTTTGTGTGATGTCAAGGTTACTTTGCTGATATTTTGTCATCAGTTTGCCTGCAGAATTTATCCTCTGGTTGTGTTGTGAGGCAGATATTTGGTCTTTGATCAATAACTTCGACCTCGAATTGAATACTTTGAGGCACAGGTGGCATTTCAGTAGCTGGGAGGAATCAATTTGCCTCAGATGTGGCGGTGGAGGCTTTCTGTTGATAAAAAAATTAAGATTTTCTTTAAACTGTGTTTTAATTGGGGATTAGGCTTTTGATAATCATTCTTATCCGTGATCCCCGCAAATCTGTCTTAAATCTTTTGTCCTGGTACATTTTTGTCTTCGACACTGATACTCTCTGACTGTGCTTGATTTACTGTATTTTGCTGGTATGCAGGGCTGTGCAGGGGTGATATGGCATCAATGCCTCATAAAACATCGATGAAACGTGAAGTTTAAACCATGCGATTGATTTTCTTTGGCAAATCGAAAGCAAGAGGATTGTCACCCTCTGCCTTTGAAATTTCTTGAGTTATGGCGGAAAAACCATTAAAACCCTGCAAAATACAAAGAATGTCAGAAAATCCTGCATATATAGGTTTATTGCTGCGGGAGGACATGTGGGGAGAGCATGGCCATTGGATGGCATCATCCAACGGTCGAGATTGACCAAAAGGGGTCAAAAAATAAAAAGGGAGAAGTTAAATTGGAGTCGTCGATCACGTAGAGATCAACGGTCGGGAATAGAGGCAAAAATTCAAAGCTGAGGAGTCAGTTTTTGGGAAAACTGGAGAAATGGGTTAAAACCTGTGTTTTGGACAAAAATGGTCACAAAATCAGGTTTGGGAATCAGGACAAACGTGGGCTGTCGGATGGGATCGACCCACGCGATCAACGGTGGAGGACGGCGCCACAAGACCTTAAAAACAAAACCCGGACTTCAAAACTTAATTAAAGCATGTTGAGTAAAGTCCCCAGATCCAGATTTGCTGACTGGACGAGAAACCACGGAGACCTGCCCCAATAGAAAACTGGCGCGTGGATGTTGATGTGGCGTTGGGACCACCAGCACTGCTGTAGACGAGGGGACCGGGCGATGAAATATGGGCCATCGATCTGCAGATCAGATCGACGACGGAGATCTTTTAAATGTTGTGCCGTAGCCTAGTTAACTGTCGGGCATCTTCGATGAGCGATCGCCATATGATGGGCGGCCTCAGATCGGACGACGCGCATCAATATAGCGTCGGGTCTACGTCCGATATTTAACGCGCAATGGACGACAGTTTTATGAACAATGCCCAGGACACGTGTTGGCCAACATATGGAATCGCTGCCGATTGGGAAAAAAATTCCCTCCGCTTGAAGGCGGTGCGATGGATACCGCCCGGTTTTGGAATGGTGAGTGGTTGGCGGGGACCACCGGGTTGATAGGTCGTGTGCCGTCTGATCTTCAGATCAGATTGATGGTGCAGAGCGAGTGAAATTTTGTACTGGCGGAAATTTTTAAGAAATAATAAAAAACTGACAAATTAATATAAACAAAGGTTTAAAATATTAATTTCAACGCGGCCTGGATCCCGACTACGGGGCCAAGGGTTATATGAAGGGTAATATGAATGGGGGGTTAAAAAGGAGGGGCTAATCGCACTTGGGCAACGCGATAAGCACTTGGAGGGTTGGTGCTCGGTTCTGGTGCCTGGGCGTATGGAGGGAAAGAGTTAAATACTTAGCCCAATGAGGCTTAAGTCTACAATACATAAAAAACATGATTTTCATGGATTTTCATTGATTTTCAAAGGTTTTGAGGGTTTCGATAAGGTAAAGAAGGAGTCTTTAAACCTTATCAAAGGGGTTTTGATGAAGGGGGAAGGGGAAAGACATGAAAATGAGGGATCTTATGGGGAAAGAGGAGAGAACAAGAGGTTAGTTTTGGAAAAGGGGAAAAGGGGGAAAGGGTCTTTGTAGTAGTATTATTTCTTGGGAATCAACAGGATTTCTGATTGTAGAGTGGGAACATAAGTGAAGATGGGACAGAGGCATGAGGCCTTTAAGAGTCTTCAAGAGCCAACACTTTTTAGCAATAAAATTAGTTCCTTGAAGGCTCAAAAAAGTTTTAGCCACCTTTTTCTATAACAAATTTATAGGTGGCTAACAAGTTTTATGAAATTGGATGTGAGAGGAAAAAATGTTCCTAATATAACAGGCTATACAGCCAAAACCCCTCCTAGATGATTTCTTATTCCAAACCAACCAAAGAGTGAATCTGTTAAGGTGATGGACCCAAAATTCATCATGGTTCCAAGTTTCAACTAAAATAACAAGATCAATATCCCTCGGGATCCAACTTAACATAGGACCTTTACACCATGGAAAACCGCGACAATTCCAGAAGAGGATCCAGAGTGATTCTATTCCCTATTTATCACTCGTGTTTGGCACTCTATCTCTAATAATAGATTTTTTATTCCTAATGATTGCCCATTTCCCTTCTTTTCTTGCCTCCTTGACCTTTTGGAATTCTTTTCTAAGTTCAACTTGGTCTTCTGGAATGAGATCTTCATTTATAAATATTCTCGTTCATTTTCGGATTAGGGATTTCCTAATTATATCTATTTTATTTTCATCACAATGAACCTTGACATATATTAGTCTGTGTTTATTCTCAAGTTTCTTTCCTACCCTTATTTCTTCTATAAGATAAGTTGTTTGAATTGGAGATTTGGTTTTTAATCGTTCTTTAACTATATCTAATGTATGTTCATTGTTTTGTTCTTCTATACCAGCAATAATAAGGTGTAAGGCTCTTTTATGGAGCTCATGGTCGAGTACAATTAGTTTATTAATGTATTATTTTATGGGTTTAATATCTAATTTATTTTTTGTGCTATTTAGGATTGAGTTATTATGTAGTTTCTCTTTTATATTTTTAATCTATTGAAATTACACCAATGGATTCAATCCAATCATGTAATGTACTAAAACAAGATACTGAATCCTTCTAAAATATTCGCAGAATATAAATCACGAACGCTCAATCACATGCAAGTAAGAGAAAGAATTTAAATCAATACACAACACTAGATATTCCTGGGGAAAGAAACTGCTCAAAACCCCTCCATCTTTATTGTCTAATAATCCAAGGAATCATGAAACAATACAATGTATTTATGATCACCACAACCTCATACACTCTACCAATTGCTTCACACTGATCTAGGAAAAATTGGACAAACACATAGCCAATTATCAACTTACCCTCAGCCTACTGTGCTTACGATATCCCTAGAGATTAAACCCCTATTAAATAGGAAATTCAAAATTCCTTGATTGCGCAATCCATCATGGGATTCTCATGGTTTTATAACTGCACCTTGGCAGTTTGCCTAAAATTTAGCTGCTATTTTACGAGCCTTGAACCTTTGTCTCAACTGGGTATCCAACAGAATTAGCATGCATGCAGCTATAAATAGTGAGTCATCAATTACTTAGTATATCACTACTAGTGAATTAAATCTATTTTAATTCACTTGATCTTCCATTATCTCATCAAAAAGTTAGAACTAGTTAAATTGATTTTAACTCAATTATTGTGAGTGAAATGATCCCACCCACACTATACTAGTGCTACAACTACAACTGGACCCTGTAAATAATAGAATCACTCCACATGGCTATCCTTAGACCCTCGACTCGAAATTCTTGAGCTAACTAAGTCTATCACACTTAGTTAATATTGCAAGTTGTTATGAGATAATATTACAATTAATTTTCCAATTTATTTAATAAATTAGCTTGCACACTAATGTATTGCTAGGACCCATCACTGTGTGACCTGTGATCCCATACTAGTGTGTGTGTTGCTTTTTCTTGTTGAATTTCAACACTCCCTCTCAACAAGAAAGAGATTATCTTATACCTCGATCTTACCTCTGTGGTATTCGAATTTTCTATTCGCAAGCACATTCGTCAAGATATCGGCATCCTGATCCTCCGTGGGAATGTATTACAACAACATAATGTGCCTCTGAACACCATATTTGAGATGGTGGTACCGGATTTCAATATGCTTGCACCTGTCATGGAATAATGGATTAACCGAGAGATTTATGCAACTCTGGTTATCACAATTTATCAGCGTCAGATCCATCTCATGAAAAAACAAACCAAAGAGTATCTTCCTCATCCAGATGGCCTCAGATGTAGCCTGATTAGCTTCCATGTACTTTGCCTTGGTTGAATTGAGTGCAATTGTTCTTTGCTTCTTGCTATACCAAGAAACTACTGTTGATCTTATGCTGAAGATGCCCCCTGATGTGCTCTTCCTATCTGATGGACTACCTACCCAATCTGCATCGGTGAAGCCTTGAAGCTTCACTCCCTCTGTCAGTATGTACTATAATCCATACTTTGTAGTGCCCCTGAGATATCTCAACACATGCTTCTCTGCCTTCCAAAAGGGCTTGGTAGGTTTAACCATAGCTTGTCTAAGCTGGTTAACTGCGTAGCACATGTCTGGTTGTGTGCTCACCAACTACATAAGTGAACCCAAAAGATGCCTATAAATATTAGCATCCACTACATCACCTGAAGTAGCATCCTCCTTTCTCCAGTTACCTGTAAGAGGAGTCTCCATGGGTTTGTTTCCCTCCATGTGGAACTTCCTCAGAATCTCCTTGGCATACTTTCCATGAGACACAAATAGCTCCCCATCTCTTTGCCATATTTCCAAGCCTACGAAATAATGCAAGAGCCCCATGTCCTTCATATCAAACTCTCTTGCAAGATCCTCTTTGCAAGAAGGTATGAGTTTCTCATCACCCGTCAGTATAAGATCATCTACATAAAGTACAAAAATCAAAATCTTACCATCAACTACAATATGATATAGGTTTTCATCCACTTCACTCTTTATGAATCCCAACTCGGTGAAATAGTTGTTGATCCTGGTGTACCAAGCACAAGGTCCTTGCTTCAGCCCATACAATGCTCTCTTGAGTCTGCACACATGCGACTCCCTGTCAAAGGTTTAAAAACCTTCTGGCTGATCAATGTACACTTATTCCTCAATAAATCCATTGATAAAGGTTGTATTTACATACATATGATGTATCTGCCATCCCATCTGCATTGAGAGTGCAAGGATAGATATAATCGATGAGTACCTTGCAACCGGTGCAAAAGTCTCTTCATAGTCAATCCCCTCTACCCATGAGAATCCCTAGGCCACAAATCTAGCCTTGTATATCTCCACACTCCCATATGTTTCCTGCTTCACCTTGTAGATCCACATGGATCCAACCATTGACTTCCCCACTAGACTTGGTACCACTTCTCATGTGTTGTTTTTGATAATGGAGTCATACTGCTCAACCATGGAAAAAACCCATGTTGGCTGCTGCATTGCTTCCTCAAAAGAGGATGGTTATGTCATAATACACTCGCTCATAAGAGCCATGTATCCAGTGTACCTGTCTGGGGACCTTCTCTACCTGTACTGTGATGTAGGTGCTTCTACATTCTCTGTCACATCTAGCATCAATCTGCTAGCCTCTTTGGTGCGCTTCCTACCATTTCTGGTGGATGGCTTTGCAAGAGTAGTTTCTGCCACTCCATGATCCTCATCTTGTAGTTTCTCCACATCATGAGGTTCATTCATTGGAGCTAAGAGTTCCTCATCTGCATGCAAATCAAGCTCCCTCTCAAGGGACAATCCCATGGCTTTCTCCTCATCAAATCTAACATCTCTCCTGACAACTGTCATCCTATTAGCCGGAAAATACACCGGATAGTTGTGGGGAGTATCAGTGCAACCCCAAAAATATCCCAACCTCTACTGTTGGTTCTAGCTTCTTCCTAGCATATTTGGTCACATGGAAATAGACATATGAGCAAAAAAAAAAAAATAGGAATGTTCGATTTCTTACCTGAAAAAGCCTCCTCTGGTGTACTCATGCCAAGTATTCGATGAGGACTTTGGTTCTGCACAACTACTGTTGTGTTGCATGCCTCTGCCTATAGATGAAATGACAGGCCATGATCATGTAACATAGAAGATGCTTCTCCCACAATTGATCTGTTCTTTATTTCTGGAAACCCCATTCTATTGTGGGTTATGAGGTGCAATCAATTCTCTTTGAATTCCTTCTTTGGCACAAAAGTTCTTGAATTCAATAGAGATATACTCACCACCATTGTCGCTCCTTAGAGCCTTCACCTTCTTCCCTGTATCTTTCTCTACCAGTGCTTTGAACTCACAAAACTTGGAGAACACCTAATATTTATTCTGTAGAAAGAAGATTCAACACTTTCTAGAAAAATCATCAACAAAAATCACATAATACCTGTGCTTTGCTGTGGAAGGCGTAGATAATGGTCCACACACATCTGAGTGAAATCTCTCAAGGATTTTCGCTGCTTGGTTCTCCTTCTCATGAAAGGTGGCCTTAGTATACTTACCCATGGTACATCCCTTACATGTGTCTATCTACGCAAGAGTACTGATCTGAAAGGAGTGTATTATTTTGTTGTGCTAAGTGTCCTTTCAGTAATAAAAACATGTAAAATTTGTCTCCATTTGTTTGCTTAAGGAATGAGTATTTTAACCATGAAACATAGATGAATTTGTGAGTTTTAAGCATGTAAATAAGCCTAAATAACACTGAACAACAGTGTATAACAGATAAATAACATCACACATGAGTTTTACATAGCAGGCATGATGAAGCAGTTCACCCCTTCTGGGCTACATCTGCTGGTCCAGCTCCCAATGGCATGTCCCTCTTTATCGTTATGCTCAAAATTGAAAATACATGTGTTTACAAGCCTCTAATGGATGTTTTTTCTACACCAGTGGCTCCAAAATGCTCGAATTAGTCTAGATAGACTCTTATTTCACCCAAATTGGTCGAGAATTGACCTCCCAAAGCTTTTTACCAATAAAAAATAGAAAAACTTCACTAAAAGTGGAGACTACACTTATCCACAGTCAAAAATAACAAAATTCCAAAATTTTGGCTCAGCGCTAAACTTCCGCCAACCTGCAAACCCTAACATTAAGTTTCAGTGTTAAGGGGGAGGGGGTGGTGACATGCCAAACCCCACAATCCCTGTAGTTATGGTTTAAAACATTTAAACTCCACCAAAAATCAAAGCTAAACCCGTAGTATTCAAAGTTCCAAACTGTCGCATTAAACACCAATGCAACCCTTGCCTTGTGAATAGGCTAAGGCATCGGGGTTAACTGTTTATGGACTGTTGGAGTTGGAGTCCTACCGCGTGGAGGAAACCATAACAGATGGAGCAAACATCGGTATGTGACAAGGTTTTAACGTTAAGTTAAATGATGTGGTTCATCCGCCGGAAGTTTCGTTAACCTAACCATTTGTTGTTGTGGTTTAATATCACATGTGACCACATACATTGGGGCCGCAGGTAGGTTGGGACCGTCGGCAGTCCCCCCCCCCCCCCCCCCCCCAAACTGTCGACCATAACAACATAAAATGATGTGGCCAACCTATAAGGTAAGAACTAATGTATAATGGATATGGTTAAGGTCTTGCGTAGGTGTGCTGGAGGTCGCAGGGTCGAACCCCCCGAACTCCACCAGAATTTTGGTCAACGGTCAAGGGGACACGTGGCAACCTCCGAGCTAGCCATGTGTCACCCATCCAACGACCCTCCTAAAACTCTTACATATCCATCCAATGGACCAGAAACTGCCACTTGTTGAAACATGACTAGATTTGAGAAAAGGGAATATTTCGAGAATATGCCACCCATGCTAATTGTACCTGCATTTTGACGGGGCATCCCACTCACTCCTGTCACAAAAATTTAGCTGTTTAGGAATACGATTAGATGAATCCCGAATTGAACTATACCTAGAATATATCGAAGTATTCTTTTAGCTTCTTTCGAGTGACTTTCATGAGGTTGGTGCATAAACCTAGCGACAAGACCAACGACAAAGGAAAGGTCAGGACAGGTATGGGTTAGATACATAAGTTTACCAATAAGTTGAGGATATAAGGTAGCATCAACTTCAGGGGTATTACAAGTGACTAAAAGCTTGACTCTAGACTGAAAGGGAGAAGGGGTTGGCTTACAATATTCCATGTGTAAGTGGCGTAGAAGATCACAAGCATACTTGGACTGAGAAAGGGTAATACCTTCTTTGGATTGCAAGACTTGAAGACCAAGGAAATAATACAAGCGTCCTAAGTATGTCATTTCAAAATTATTTTTGAGGCTAGACTTCACATGATTTATATGGTTGGGATCATTACCAGTAAGGATAAGATCATCAACATAAAGAACAAGGATGGTGAAGGACTTACCCACTTTCTTGGTGTAGACAGTGTTGTCAGAATGACACCTATAAAATCCATTATCAAATAGAAATCTATCCATTTTGGCATACCAAGCCCGAGGATCTTGTTTGAGACCATAGAGAGACTTCCTAAGGCGACAAACAAGGTTGGAGTGATTTTGGATAAAGCCAGGGGGTTGTTCCATGTAGATTTCTTCATGCAAATATCCATGTAAGAAGGCAAATTTAACATACATTTGATGGAATTCCCATTTAAAGGAGGCAACAAGGGAAAGAACAAGGTAGATAGAATTCATTTTGGCAACAAAGGAGAAGGTTTCAGTATAGTTAATGTCTTCAACTTGTGAAAATACTTTAGCGACAAGATGAGATTTATGTCTATACACTTTTCCATCTGGTCCAAACTTGTTTTGTAAACCCATCTACATCTAACAAGTTTTCTTCCTTTCGGAAGAGGAAAAAGATCGCAAGTATCATTTGCTAATAAGGAACGATATTCTTCATTCATAGCTTCATCCCAATTTGGATGACCGGAAGCTTCTTCAAAGGTTTCTGGATCAGGATTTTCTGGAACTTGAGCCAATAAGGAAGAGGTTCTTTCGAACTAAGAACGTGTACATCGTCGATCTACAAGGTCACTTGCAAGAGAACCTATTGCATCCCGAGTAGAGCGGACCCATCTTGGAAGCTGTGGAGTAAAAGGAATAACTTCAAGAGTTGGCAGAGGATTGTCATCCTTGCTGTCATCATATGAACTATAAGGAATGCTATTAAAAATATAAGAGAGAGAGAGAGAGGTGGCACATATGCCGAATCAGGCTCGCGGGCCAAAGGTGGCACACCCACCGAACTAGGCTCGCAGGTCGATATATTTTCATCAAATCTTACATCTCTTCTAATGATTATATTTTTTGATTTTGGTTGAATAAGTCTATATCCTTTGACATCTTCAGAATATCCAACAAAAATGCATTTTTCACTCTTAGGTTATAAGGCTCTATGTTTCACATCTGGAATATGCGTCCAAGCATCACTTCCAAAAACACAAAATTGACTTACATTTGGTTTGATTGAGCTCCAATATTCTTTTGGAGTTATATTCTTTAAAACCTTAGTAGGAGTGCGATTTACTATGTAATTTTCACTGTTAATTGCTTCTGCCCAAAAATTGAGACTAAGTCCTTTAAATTGAAGCATACAATTAGCCATTTCTTTTAAGGTGCGATTCCTCCTTTCAGCTACACCATTTTTTTATGGAGTATATGGAATGGTATGTTGCAATTAAATGCCATGCTCAGTGCAGAAGTTGATAAATTTTTTGTTAACATATTCTCCTCCATTGTTTGATCTTAACTTAAGAATTTGATGTCCAGATTGTTTCTCAACAAAAGCCTTAAAGGAAAAGAACATGTTAAGAACTTCACTCTTGAGTTTTAAGAAGTATACCCAAGTGCATCTAGAAAAATCATCAATGAGAGTTAAGAAGTATTTGCAACTAGAGAAAGAAAAAATAGGAAGTGGACCACATAAATCACTATGCACAAGCTGCAAAGAGGCTGAAGCATGCCAAGAGGCACGTTTGTCAAAACTATCTCGATTATGTTTTCCGAGTACATACCTGAAGTAAACACCATCTCGTAAAGATACCATAGGAAGACCTGTCACCATATTTTATTTACATAGAGTTTGAAGAGAGCGATAGTTTAAGTGACCAAATCTCTCATGCCAAAGTTTGCTCACATCATCATTATGAGCAAAAAAAATGGAGGGAAGACATGATTACCCAAAGTTGTCAAACTTATACAACCTTGTGGAATCATCAATAATTCTAGTAGCTAAAATATGTCTAGGATTTTCGAGGTCCTTGATTATAACATCATGAGTTGAGAATTCTACTATTTTCCCTTCACCTAAATGAGTTATCTGATAAACAGATAGAAGGTTGCATGAAAAGGTAGGAACACATAGTACATCATTAAACTGACCATTATCTAGATGAATGGTTCCAGATCCTACAACACTAAGAGATCTATCTTCACCAACATAAATATGTTTGGTGTTACAATCATTTAAAGAAGAAAACATGGCTTTATTTTTGGCCATGTGGTAAGAAGCTCCATAATCAGTTAGCCACTCATGAGAATGAGAAGAAGAAGATACATTTAATGCATAACCAGATCTTGATGCTTGACAACAATAAGCAGAAAGTGCCATTCTTGAAGATGAAGGTGAAGAGTGCTCCAAATTGATGTTGTGATTCTTCATTGTTGCTTCTAAGGCTTCCATCTTCTTAAAAAATTTGGACTCTATATGGCCATCACGATTACAAAAGTTGCAGTGTCCATCTTTCTTCTTCCCTTTGTTTTTATTTGCCTTATCATTTTGGTGAGTTGCTTTTTAAGTTTGTGGCTGAAATTGCTTAGGAAACTTGTTTGGTTTCAGCCCATACTTTTTAGGATATGGCTTCTTGGGATTCTTTTGATATGGTTGTTGTTGGGCTGCTAATGATTTTTTAGAAGCATTTCTATAAGTGATAAGAAAAAGGTGTAAGAGTTTTTCTTGTTCTCTTATCAAATAATCGCAAAAGGCATCAAAAGACGGGTTCTTGTAGGCAGTTCCTGAAGAAATTGTGGCTTCTCTAGTGGAATGGAAGGTGGAAACAAATATAGAGTATGCAGGGCCAAGTTTAGCAAGAATGGAATAGATGAGGCTACCATCATCCTTTTTGACCTTACAACCTTCTAAAATAAGTCTAAGGGTCTTGAATTTGGACAAAAAATCTTCAATGGAGGAGAAAATATATTGGTGTCCAAAGTAAGCAACTCATTTTCAAGCGGGTGGGCCCTGATTTGATATTGAATGCCAAAAACTGTATTTATCGTTTTTAGGGCTTCATGAGGGGTGTCAATTTCAAGGATATGAAATAGAAGATCTTGAGCAATGGACATTCCTATCAACCCTCATGCTTGATCTTATTTATTTTCCCATTTAGCGACTTTATCATCATCGGAAGGTTTAGTTTCTTGTTTTATGGCTATTCTATAAAGCCCTTTACTTCTAAGTATATCTACCATGTGAGGTAGCCATTGGAAATAATTGGTGCTGTTAAGAATAATCAGACATGCAATTTCCATTTTTTTAAATATAAAGTTGAAAAAATCTGAAACTAACCATTTCAATGGAAAGATATTTAGGCTGGTTAAAAAAAAATAGCTCGAAAAATGGCTTCCGGATGAAGAAGTTATGCCTTTTTGAAAAACTTGAGTTGTAGATGTTGAATAGTTACAGGAATGGTTTGAAATTTGATGATGAAGTTCAACTTTAAAAAAAAATCCCACCCCTTCAACAAAAAAGCTTTTTACAAAAGAAGCTTAAGAAAGAGACTTGAACCCAAGACCTCTATTCTCATAAACTAACTTCTCTGCAAGTGAGATAGTAAAAGGATTCTGTAATTGTTTGAAAGGAGGAAGGTTTTTTTTTTATTCTTCGGTGTGCGTGCTTTTTCTGGAAAAAAAAACACAAAAATCCGAGTAAAGAAAAAACGAAATCCAAGACTTATTGTAGAACATTAGATTTTTGGTTAGCCTTACCAGCAACTATCTATTTTTTCACTATTTCTGATTTCCCGAGATCGCACAAAGACATAGGGAAAGAGCACACATAGCAAAAAATTCCCTTCTTCCTGTTTTTGATTTGCCGAGATCGCACACAGTGTAGAGCAAAGAGCATACATAGAGAAGAGGGTATAGATCCGGCATATAAATAAAACCTAAAAACCGAAATAAATAGAGGGAATCAAAATAAGCTGAATTACTAACAAATATAACTGCAAAACAGATACTTTATACCTCCATATCTAAACAGTTATAACTTGGGAAACCAGAAACCTTTTCACATGAAACGAAAGAGGTTCCTCACTATAGCAGACACTCTGAACACAACAGAGCAGTTCTCTAGGCCCGAAAAATGTACAGAAATAGTAGATCTAGAAAATGACAGTCACATGCAGTCAAACTGGCTTCAGATTTGGATAAAAAACGGATGCGTCCCTCAAAATAGCTCTGATACCATGTATGAATTTACAAGGTAAGTTCCATAGATCAAAAACCAAAGGTCACCGCTCACAAACAGATCACAAATCAGTACACTAATATTATCATGTGGTTAAAACCCTTGAAGAGGGAAACAATCCACAACCTGAGCCAACATGGCCACTTTAGGCAATTTATTAATATAAAAATAAAAGTTACATATGTTTCTCTCATAAATGGTTACTAGAAAAGTGACCCTCCATGCTCTTTAAATAGAGATCATGGACCAATCGGGTGTTAAGCCATAGATCAAGTGTTGTTAATATCGAGGAGAGAGTGAACTATTGGATCACTACAAATTGTGACTGTCAGATAAGTTACAAACGTACCTAGTAAAGAAACACACTTTACCTAACTTTACACTATACTAAGTAAATATTAACTATTTCCTATGTGTCAGAATATCCTAACAATATCTTCCTCATACAACATCGGTTTTTCGAACCTTTCGCGACGTCAGAATCACAACGATGAGATCTACCCAGTAATTTAGGTTCGGTGTTAGATCCCTATATTACTAGTATAGTCCCTTATTTTTATTAGTGGAAACGATTTGTTTTTATTATTGTATCCTTGTAACCCCCATTTTGTTATTATTGTGCCCTTAAATTATTATTGTTAGGTCGGCTAGGATTACATTGTGGTCCACTAGGATTACATTATGGCCATCGTGGCATTTGCGCTATAACCTTTTTTCTACGAAGGTTCAGAATTTGAAATTTTTAGAGTGCGAAGCTGAAATCCTGAGGAAACTCTTCGCAAAATTTCAGAGCTTGGTTCGCAATATTTTTGGAGAAATGATCTGTGGAAGGTAGTGCTTTTTTAGGCTCCCGAATTTCATCACAAAGAGGTGATCGTGGGAAACGTTCAATAACTCTCTCTCTGAGCATCGGATTGGAGTGCCGTAAAAAGTGGTTGCAAGTAAACGGACTGTAGTTTCTTTGCTATCATTTTTATAGGTGAAGGATGAAACAGTGACACGTGGCAAGTCATACAAGTTTTCTCTATTGAACCAGTCCATAATTAGGTCATTGTGGGAGATTGGACATAACTTTGTCTTGGAGAATCCAAATCAGGTCAGACCTATGGCATTCAAAAGAGAATTTAGAGGGCTACATTAGTGCTAAATTTCAAATATTTAAGAGCCGCAATCACAAAGATAATCCAATTTCAATATCGAGCTCCTCAAAAGCAAGAAAAAGGTGTGTTTTTTTTTTTTTTCCGAATTGCATAAGTCTTGTTTGAAAAATCAATTTGAATTGATTCCAAGGGCATATTGTAGAATAGATATCAGTATTGGGTTCTAAAAGATGCCCTGTAAAAATAATTCAACACCCATTAAGCCTTCAGAAGGCTCTACTATGACTCATGAAGATGAAGAATTGCAACATGATCTATCAAAATTACAAGAGCAAGTGCAACAAATTTCACTCTCGCAAAGAGCAACAAAAATGAAATGGAAGTTTCAAGAAAGCAATGCAAGTGAAGATGGACGGTTTGAAGAAAGGCATGGAAGGTAATATGGATGGCATGGAAGCTAAGATGGATGACATGAAAGACAACATGGAAAACATGAAGAATGATCTAAAAGGCATAGAAGGTTTGATGCTGATACAAGAAATGTTTCCTAATGGTGAAAAGATAGTAGAAGAACTCATGATGAGAACAAAATAAATGTTAATCGTGATTTCATAAACTCTAATGTTGGATGGAAGAACCACCATATTCCAAAGATGGATATGAGGAAGTTTGATAGCAAGGATCCCGTAACATGGATGCTACAGATGGAGCAATATTTTGATCTCAATAATGTGCAAAACACACAAAAGGTACGCATTGCAACTTTACATTTAGAACAAAATACATTTGTATGGTATCGATGGTTTTTCTCCCGTAAAAAAATTGTCACTTGGTCAATTTTTACGGAGGAAATGATAGCACATTATGAGGATACAAAGAGCAACACCTTCTTTAGCCAATTGATAAATCTCAAACAAAAGGGTTTAGTGGGGCAGCACATTGAGGACTTCCAAAAAATTGAATATAAGGGTAACTGATATTCCTGAGGAACACAGGATTGATCTCTTCATAGGCACTTTAAAGGATAACATCCAACATGAAGTTTGCGTTTTGGAACCTGATTCATTGGAGAAGGCATTCAGGTTGGCAAGAAAAGTTGAATGTAAAATTATGGCGACAAGGAAGCCTACCACTCAATTCTATAAAGAAGGAATTGTTGCTATGCCTAGATTTCCACAACCTACAAGGTTGACACCACAACAATTGGAAGAAAAAAGAGCAAAAGGGCTTTGCTACAGTTGTGATAGCAAATACACTAAAGGTCATAAGTGTGCTGAAAATAAATTATTTTACATAGATTGTGAAGGAGAAGAAGAAAATGAAAAAGAAGAGGATATACACCAGGAACCAGCCATAGAAGAGGAAGAAATGAATCCGACCATATCATGTAATGCACTGGCCGGAATTACCACTCCTCAAACTCTCAAGATAGTAGGACAGATCAAGAAGAAAAGGGTAATAGTGTTGATTGATTAAGGTAGCACCCATAATTTTATTCATTGTAAGGTAGCCAAGGAATTAAATTGTTTCCTATACCCAGCACCAGAATGTCAAGTGATGGTTGCAAATGGAGGAACTATAAATTGCTCTTGAAAATGCCATAATATCAAGCTAACCATGGGGGAATATGTATTGACTAGTCCAATGCTTTCCATTCCTATGGGAGGTGCTGATGTTGTACTAGGAGTACAATGGTTACAATCTTTGGGGACGGTAGTTTTTAATTTTCAAGAACTTTTCTTGAAATTCTTTTCAGAAGGAAAGGAAGTCGAATTACGGGGTATTGAAGGGAAGCCAGGAAGGATAATAAGCTCTAATGGCATGACAAAGCTTCTAAAGAAAGAACAACGAGGCGTCATTGCACAATTATGCTCACTAGAAGTTCCAACATCAAAATCATCTATTTCTGCAGATCTCCAACAAGTCTTGGACAATCATTCCAAGGTGTTTGAAACTCCCAAAGGACTCCCACCTATTCGTGATCATGATCATGCTATTCATTTGATTCCAGAAGTGTTCCTCCAAACATCAGGCCTTATATATATCCTTACGTCCAAAAGAGCGAAATTGAACGTATGATTGCAGAAATGTTAGAGGCGGGTATAATTCAACCTAGTCAAAGTTCTTTCTCTGCTCCTGTAGTATTGGTACACAAGAGGGATGGATCATGGCGAATGTGTCCGAATTATAGGGAGCTCAATAAGCTCACCATTAAAGACAAATTTCCCATTCCTGTGATTGATGAATTATTGGATGAATTACATGGAGCAATTTATTTTACCAAGTTGGATCTTCGTTCAGGATATCATCAAATTAGAATGAAGATCGAAGATATTCCAAAAAAAACATTTCGAACTCATGAGGGTCATTATGAATTTTTGGTCATGCCTTTTGGCCTTACCAATGCACCTTCTACATTTCAAGGGTTGATGAATTCCATTTTCAAACCCTTCCTTAGAAAATTTGTGCTAGTATTTTTTGATGATATACTAATCTACAGCAGGTCTTGGAAGGATCATGGTGAACATGTTGACAGGGTGCTCAAACTATTGCAGGAGAAACAATTATATGCAAAAACATCCAAATGTTTCTTTGGAGTACAAGAGGTGGAATATCTTGGTCATATTATATCTCACGAGGGTGTTAAAGTAGACCCTAACAAAATTAAAGCCATTAAGGAATGGAAAGTCCCCACAACCATAAAGCAGTTGCGAGGATTTCTCGGGTTAACAGGGTATTATCGCATGTTTGTTAAGAATTATGGGAGAATAGCAACACCTATAACAACATTATTGAAGAAAGATGCATTTTCATGGACTCCTAAAGCAACTAAGGCATTTGAACATCTTAAAGAGGCAATGTGCCTAGCACCGGTCATAGCTACGCCAGACTTCACAAAAACCTTTATTGTGGAATGTGATGCCTCAGGAAATGGAATTGGTGCAGTTTTAATGCAGGAAGGAAGACCCATTTCTTTTGAAAGTCGTCCAATCAAAGGAAAGTATTTACAAAAACCTATTTATCAGAAGGAAATGTTAGCAATACCGCATGCACTAAAGAAATGGCGAACTTACCTAATGGGAAGACACTTCAAGGTAAAAACTGATCATGATAGTCTTAAACACTTTTTGGAACAAAGACTATCTTCAGAAGAGCAGCAAAAATGGGTCACAAAGATGTTGGGTTATGACTTTGAAATAATCTACAAAAAAGGAAAGCTTAATGTTGTTGCATATGCACTCTCAAGAAAGAATGAAGAGGTGGAAGCATTGCTTTGTGCCATTTCTATTATCCAACCAGATTGGATAACCGAAGCAAGAGAGGAATGGAAGAAGGACAAAGATGTATGGACACTCATTCAAAAGTTGCAGCAAGATCCTAGTACATCTGATACATTTAGTTGGAAAAATGATTCCTTATGGTACAAAGATCGCTTTTATCTTTGTAAGAATTCCCAACTAAAACAAAAGATTCTTCTGGAATTGCACACTTCTCCTTTAGGAGGACACTCAGGATTTTTAAAAACTTACCACAGGGTGAAGAAAGTTTTTTTTTGGGATGGCCTTAAATCTGATATTCAAAAGTTTGTGGCGGAATGTTTGGTTTGCCAGCAGAATAAAGTGGAGACAATTAAGACCCCGGGACTTCTACAACCTTTATCCATTCCAAGTCAGCGTTGGGAGGAGATTTCAATGGATTTTATCACAGGTTTACCTAAGTCTTAAGGAAAGAATGTCATCATGGTGGTAGTTGATAGACTTACCAAGTATGCACACTTTTGTGCATTATCTCATCCATTTAAAGCAAGTACAGTTGCTACTACATTTGTGGACAGAATTCAAAAGCTACATGGAAGCCCATGGGTTATTGTGAGCGACAGAGATCCCATTTTTACGGGAAATTTTTGGACAGAGTTATTTTCTTGTTTGGGTACTAAATTAGCTCATAGCTCATCTTATCACCCTCAATCTGATGGTCAAACTGAGATAGTAAATAAATGTTTGGAAGGATATCTTCGTTGTTTTGTATCTGATAAACAAACACAATGGGTCAAGTGGTTACCTCTCGCTGAATGGTGGTATAACACTTCCTTCCATACTGCAGCAAAAATGACCCCATTTATGGCACTTTATGGATATCATCCACCATCCATCACATCATCTTTGAGGGAAAATTCAAAGGTTCAAGCAGTGGAAGATCACATCGAGCATCAGCAAGAAGTTCTCCAACTCTTAAAGGATAACCTGAATTTGGCACAAAATTGAATGAAACAACAGGCAGATCAACATCGCAATGAGAGAAGTTTTGATGTAGGAGATTGGGTATTTTTACGGCTACAACCATACAAACAAATGTCCCTCAAGCAAGCTAAGAAGGATAATAAATTATCGCCAAAGTACTATGGTCCTTAGAAGGTGTTGCAAAAGATTGGTACTATGGCATACAAATTGGAGCTTCCTACTTCTTCGCGAGTACATCCAGTTTTCCATGTTTCATGCTTAAAGAAGGTTATAGGTGAAAATCTTCCAGTTCAAACAATATTGCCAGAACTTGATGAGGAAGGAAAAATCATATTGGAACTTGAAGCGGTCACGGAAACAAAAACTCGACAACTACGAAATCGATCAATTTCAGAGTATCTCATCAAGTGGAAGAACTTACCCACTGAAGATTCTACATGGGAGGATGAGAATTTTATACAGAAGCACCCAGAGCTACTCAAGCGTTGAGGACAACACTTTTTTGAAGGAGAGGGGTATGTTAGGTCCCTATATTACTAGTATAGTCCCTTATTGTTGTTAGTGTAACCCCCTTATTGTTATTATTGTACCCTTGTAACCCCCATTTTGCTATTATTGTGCCCTTAAATTATTATTGTTAGGTCGGCTAGGATTACATTGTGGCCCACTAGGATTACATTATGGCCCCATGGACTCCTATATATAGAAAGGAGGTTTTGTAAATTGTATCATCCAAGAATTGTTCATTTATGTAATGTATTGAAGGTTGCCCCCTCGAAGTGGCTTATTTCTAAGGCATTGATATCTCTTTTCTTCTATTTTTGGAGCTGGTTGCACAACATTTGGTACAATTTCGAGCACTTTCAATTTTGAGAAAAATACATGATCTCCTGATCACACCTCCCCATTGGGAAGCTTTTAGAACCCAAAAGAGTTTAATTACCTGTTCAGAAGATGAGGGTACAACTCCCTCACCTTTTAAACTTCCATCCACCTTGTCTTACTTGGTTTATTTCCCTTGAGCCCAACGTGCATATAATCGACACTTCCCCTCTTAGAAGTGTGTGTCCTCCTGTCAAGGATGGTATCCTCCTTGAGCTCATCCAGAAATTCCAGCGAGAAATCTTGCAGCTCAACATCACTCCCTTGATCATCAAGTAAAGCAGGCTCATACAAACATAAATTTTCCACATTAACAACATAATACATTTGCATATATGAATGCAAGCCAAGTTGAAATTCATTATTACCAATTTGTTTGATGATCTTGAATGGACCATAGCGAATGGGCTTTAGTTTTTACCTTCTCCTTGCATCCTTTCTTTGCTTATGTGCAACCATACTTCATCTCCTTCTTGAAACTTGTGATCAACTCTATTTTTTTCATGCCTCTCCTTGTATTTGATTTGATTCTTCTCAAGCTGTTCTTGAACTTGTTGATGAATAATTTGAATTTTCTTAATGAAATTTTGAGCCTTTTCAATATCACTATGCCCATCAATTGGAGCATCCTTCGCAAAGATGAAGTCTAATGGCAATTTCGGAAAATACCCAAAGTAGGCTTCAAAAGGTGAAGTATTTGTAGAAGAGTGCTTTCCCCATTTGTAAGCGTGTTGAATGTAATGCAGTTGTTCATCCCACAACTTGGGATGTTTGCTGCAACATCCTCTCAATAGATACACAACAATTATATTCACCACCTCGGGTTGGCCATCAGTGTGCGGATGAAAAGCAATACTATTTTTCAACTTTGTGTCCATAATCTTCCAAAGATTGGACCAAAAATTCCCAACTAACCTGGAATCCCTGTCACTAACAATAGAAGCTGACAATCCATAATGAACCCATACATGTTGAAAATAAAGTTCAGCAGTTTGTTCAGTAATAATGGTTTTCTTACATGGCATAAGTATACACATTTTACTGAATCTATCCACAAATACATAAAGATAATCATGTTGTTTTCTTGACATAGGTAGACCTCTAACAAAGTACATGGAGACACTCTCCCATGGCCTTGATGGTACCGGTAGTGGCATGTACAAACCAAGCTTCCTATTGCTAAGCTTACTTGTTGCACACATAGAACAATCTCTTATAAAACGTGACACACTATCTATCATGTGAGGCCAATAGCAATACCTCTGTAGATGCGCCACTATTTTGCTTACCCCAAAGTGTCCAACAATAAGAGATGAATGAGCCTCTCTCATGACACTAAGCCTCTCTCCTTGTGGTATACACAACTTTCCCAAATGAAACAACAAATTTTTATGCATGTGATAATCATTTTCCTCAACTTGATTCCCTTCACTCAAACTAGCATACACATCTTGAAAATCAGCATCATGTGCATATTTTTCTATGTAACTCTCATGTATAATAGAATCAGTTTTAAGTAAAAGTAAAAGTAATTATAATTGGCCTTGAAATCATATCAACAACTTTATTGAAAATACCTTTCTTGTACTTTATAACCAAGTGAAATTGTTGAAGAAATCCCATCCACCTGAAATGTTGTGATTGCTATAATTTTGTTTGCAACTGCAAGTACTGTAATGGTTGGTGATCGATACATATAATCGTCTCTTTACCAATCAAGTAGTGTTTCCACTTCTTGATGTTTTGTACCAATGCATATAGCTCTTTGTCATATGTAGGATAATTATTTACAACACCATTGAATGTTTCAAAATAAAAAGCGATAGGCTTACCATGCTGCAAAAGTACTGCACCCATGGCATAATCAATAGCATCGATTTGTATCTCGAATGGTTGTCTCAAATTTGGTAATGCAAGGAACAGACTTGAACTGATCTTGTATTTTAAAGCTTCAAAATCTTGCTTCTGTTTGCCTCCCCATTGGAAGCCTTTCTTCACACTTGTCATTGCATGCATAGGAGCTGCTATGGCATAAAAGTTAGTAATAAACTTTCTCCAATACTAAGATGTGCCTAAGAAAATTCTTACCTTGGTTATTGTTTTGGGAGTGGGCCAATTCACAAGGGCTTCCACTTTATAAGGATCAATTCTCAACTCGCCTCCTCTAACAATGTGTCTCAAATAAACCAGAGAAGTATTTCCAAAATCACACTTTTACATCTTAAGAAATAATTTATTTTTCTTCAAAACATCAAGCACCATTTTCACATGAAAGACATGTTCTTCTCTTGTTTTGCTGAAAATAAGTATATCATCTAAATACACAATCACAAATTCATCAAGAAATGGAGGCAAAACATTATCCATAACACGCATGACTGTCGCTGGTGCATTACACAAACCAAACGACATAACTAACCTCTCAAAGAGTCCTTGTTTGGTTTTGAATGCAGTCTTCCATATATCACTTTCTGCAATTCTTACTTGATGATATCCACTTCGTAAATATAACTTAGTGAAAAAAATTTCTTCTTTTAGCTGATCAAGCAAATCATCTATCCTTGGGAGTGGGTATTGTTTTTTTACCGTTATCTTGTTCAAAGCTCTGAAGTCTACACACATGTGCCAAGTCTCATCTTTATTTGGAATCAAGACTATGGGTGAACCGCATGGCGAAGTTCTTAGCCTCATGAGTCCCTTGTCCAACATGTCCTTGATTTTACTCTTTATTTCAGCATTCTCCATTATCGACATGTGATACATGCCGATGTTTGGAAGAGGACAATCTTGTTGCAACTGAATCTCATGTTGAATCTCCCTTTTTGGAGGCAATATTGTTGGCTCCTGAAACATCTCATGATATGCATAAACTACAACATATAAATATTATTTCAACTTAGGATCACCATCCTCAAATGATTCATAATTAACATCAGCTTTAGGCTTAATCATTAGAAGAACAAAATTCTTACTTGAATTCACCAGTATCTTTACTTGTCCAACATTTACCATTGAAATATTTGTCTTATTGCAATGTGCTCTAACAATGTTCTCCTTGCCATATTTGAATAAATGGTATTTTTTCTCATGGTGATGGAACATTGCTTTCCCATAATACAAGTAAGGACTTCCCAGCACAATACCTATAATATCAAGAGGAACCACATCTAATTCAACTGTGTCAACAAAATGTGTAGTTATTGCAAAGCGCAATATGCACTTCTTTGAAACCTGTAAATTTGCATCCTTAAAAATCCACCCAAGTGGATATGGATTTGGATGTGGAATGGTCTCAAGATTAAGTTTCTTGACCAAGTCTTCAGAGATTAAGTTTTCTTGTGACCCACTATCAAACAGTGTGTCAATCTTGGTATGTTTGGATATGACCCTCACATGAAATAGTTCAATTCTGTCTTCTTCATTTGGAGCTTGTATGTGACAATTTAATGTACTAGTACTGGGTTTTGTTTCAATTTCTTTCCCCTTCATGTTCTTCAATCCCATGGCTGTAATTTTTTATTCATCACCTGAATTCTCTCCTAAGTCATGTTGAGTTGTAGCTATATTTTTTTTCTTCCCTTTTCTATTGTTATACTTGGGTCTCTTTTCCTGATGTAATTTCCAAAAAAATTTCTCTTTATGGCCTTCTCTTGAAAAATTCTTACAAACCACTTTTTCTCAATCTTTCTTGATAGATTTATTATTTTTGCCCTTACCTTTTTAGGTCTTCTCTTTGTTTTTCCCCTTAAAAGGTTTCTTCCTACCCTCATCAGTATTGTTTTTCCCTCTAGCTTCTAGATGTGTGTCCTGAACACAAACTTCATCTAAGCTTGTAGGTTTAAACATGAGAATAGTATGTTTTAGGTAGCCATGTAAGCCTCCTATGTACTTGAGAAAAGTATCTTGGATCTGCAAATCTACCCCTAATAAGAGAGCTCTTCTCATAAATTCTTGGGTGTATTCTTGCACATTCTATCCTTTCAATTGTCTAAAATTTTGCTAGTTCATTATGGATTTCTGCATATGAACTAGTGGATAAAATTGTTGTTTTATTGTAATAATGAAATCAGTCCATGATAGGATAATCTTACCATGCTTCTTGATCTCCTCCTTTGTCTTGGATTCCCACCAAACAAGAGCTGCACCTTCCATTCTCAATGAAGCTAGTTGGATTTTGGTATCATCATCATGAAGGTTTTTAATTCTCAAATAGACCTTCAATTGCTTAATCCAATTATCAAGGTTTTCTGCATTGAATTCACCATTAAACATTGGCAATTCAAACTTAACATCAAGTTTTAGAAAATGACTTTTACTAGTGTTATTTGACTTGTATGGCTGATGTACTGAAGATGAAGTAGAGGATGATGAGGATGAAGGTGAGGGTGATGATGGTGACTTTCCGCTGTCTCCATTTCCTCCATTTCCCTTCTTTGATTTATCTTGATATTTTTGACCTCCTAATGATCCCTGAACTTCCTTGTGGAGTTTGGATCCTTCTCCTTCTAGTCTCTCATTCCTTTCTTGATAAAGGATTCTCACCATGTTAGTCATGTCACAGAATGCTTTCCTGAACACTCTTTCTTATTTTTTGGGGTTCACCTCTTCATGGATTTATCCTTCTCATGGAAGCATTCTTAATGCTGCTTCTGCTTCTTTTGGAGGTGAACTAGGTGGTGGAGAATGTGGCGATCTTGCCCTCCTTTTTTGTGACTCCCTTTGATAACATCTTGCTTCCACCAATTTGCCTTCTCCTTTCTTAAGCTTGAGCCTAGTAACCATGTAAACCCTTGTAAATAGTTAAAAAAATATTTTCACACAAAAAACCCAGAGAATAAACTATAGCTCTGATACCAACCTGATCTGAAAGGAGTGTATTATTTAGTTGTGTTAAGTGTCCTTTCAGTAATAAAAACATGTACAATTTGTCTCCATTTTTTTTCTTAAGGAATGAGTATTTTAACCATGAAACATAGATGAATTTATGAGTTTTAAGCATGTAAATAAGCCTAAATAACACTGAAAAATAGTGTATAATAAATAAATAACATCACACATGAGTTTTACACAACAGACATGATGAATCCGTTCACCCCTCCTAGGCTACATCTGCTAGTCCAGCTCCCAATGGCATGTCCCTCTTTATCATTATGCTCAAAATTTCAAATACATGCATTTACAAGCCTCTAATGGCTGTTTTCTCTACACCAGTGGCTCCAGAATGCTCAAATTATTCTAGATAGACTCTTATTTCACCCAAATTGGTCAAAAATTGACCTTCCAAAGCTTTTTCCCAATAACAACTAGAAAAACTCCACTAAAAGTGGAGACTGTAGTTATCCCCAGTCAAAAATAGAAAAACTCTGAAATTTTGGCTCATTGCTAAACTTCCGCCAACCCGCAAACTATGACATTAAGTTTCAGTGTTAAGGAGGAGGGGGTGGCCACATGCCAACCCCTGAAATCCTTGTGGTTATGGTTTAAAACATTTAAACTCCGCCAAAACTCAGAGTAGAACCCAGAGTATTCAAAGTTCCAAACCTTCGCATCAAACACCAACACAACCCGCGCCTTTTGAACATGATAAGCCGTTGGGGTTAACTATTTATGGACTGTCGGAGTTGGAGTCCGACCGCATGGAGGAAACCATAACTGCCAGAGCAAACATTGGTATGTGACAAGGTTTTAACGTTAAGTTTAATGCTGTGGTTTATCCGCCGGAAGTTTCATTAATCTAACCATTTATTGTGGCAGTTTAATATCATATGTGATGACATACAATGGGGCCTCTGGCGAGTTGGGACCGCTTGTGGTCCCCCCCCCAAAACTGCTAACTATAATAACATAAAATGATGCGGCCAGCCTATAGGGTAAGAACTAATGTATAACGGAGATGGTTAAGGTCTTATGCAGGCGCGTCAGAGGTCACGGGGTTGAACCCCCCAGAATCCACCAAAATTTTGGTTAATGGTCAAGGGGACACGAGGCAGAATTCGGGCTAGCCACGTGTCACCCATCCAATGGCCCTCCTAAAACTAGTACATATCCATCCAACGACCCAGAAACTGCCACATGTCGAAACATGACTAGATTTGAGAAAAGGGAATATTTCGAGAATATGTTACCCATGCTGACTGTACCTGCATTTTGACTGGGCATCCTAGTCACTCCTGTCACAAAAATTTAGTTGTTTAGGAAAACGATCAGAATTCGATATCTTCCCCAAACGACATTGGTTTTTCAAACCATTCATGGTGCCGGAATTGCAACGACGAGATCTACCCGGTCGCTCAGGTTTGGTACAGTTTCGAGAACTTTCAATATTGAGAAAAATACATGATCTCCTGATCAAGTACCCTTTGTAAGACCTGTAGAAATATGCTGCATGATCGTCGAAGCACTATGGTGTGGATGGCCCAATCTCCTATGCCATATGTCACCTGTATCCCAGCTCACCACCTTTCTTGCTTTACTTCTCAATGCTACGCAACCATCTACATCAAGTTTGTGGAGGTTATTCAAACAAACCCCAATCCTCTTTACCTGCATTGTGGCTTTGTGATGAAGGAACACCTTTCATTCTCTAAAAACCACATCATATCCAAGGTCCTCCAACATAGTAACTGAAACTAAATTCTTTTTCAAGCTTGGTACATCCATGACATATTTTAATACGAAGGGTTTACTTGAATGTCTCTGGAAAGTAACTGTACCAATCCTGATAGGGCTATACCTCCTGTCATCACCCATCTCGATGTGCATATGAAGATCCTTCTCCTCCAAGCTACTAAATAGTTCTTTGTTTCCTGTCACGTGGAAATATGCTCCACTATCCAAGTACCACATAGTTCCCATCACAGTTGATGCCATGCATACTATGGGAGAAAAGTCCAACTTAAACTTTGAGGCCAAAGCTTCACCCACTGAAGCTCTCAGAGCCTTCTTGTAGTTCTTCTTCTTTTGTGGAAAATTTGTGGCATAGTGTCCATGATCATGACAGTGAAAACATTTCACCTTTGACATGTCACACTTCTTTCTTTCTTTGACGGTCTCAGATTTGGAATGGGACTTCCTCCCCTTCCCCTTCTTTTCCTTACCAGCCAAGGCACAATTTTCCTCATCATCAGTCTTTGATGAGGATCCATCCCTGGTATTCCACCAAAACTATTCTTGTCCCATATTTGACAAAAGTCACTCCAAATCTGGTAACTTCTCCCTACCATTCACAGAGTCCTGGTAATTATGCCAGGCTTTCGAAAGGCCTAGAAGTGCTAGGCTCACCAAGCCATCATCAACTACAATAACCCCAACACTTCCAAGATTATCTCTACATTGAGTGAACTTGGTCAAGTGTTTCTAGATTACGTTGCCTGTAGTATCTCTTTTTAAGGATTACTCATAAATCAAGCATCAAAAAACGCATTTCCAGCAAAAAATGAAATAAAACAATGAAATGGACTCTTGGATCCTATATATTAGTCAATATACATTCTAAATCCAATAATAGAGCTGAAAAAAATCAAACTAGGTGGGCTAAACAGACCTCCCACACTAGTGTAGCTAAAAAATGGTGAAAAATTCCAAGACTGCAAAATGTCGGAGCAACTGCTCAAGGGACTACGTAGTCTAAGAGAGGTTTTACACATAAAATCATAGGAGAAAAATATATATATTCATGTATTGATAAATACTGCTGAGGTACAAATAACTAATCTCCTATACAAAATACAAGATAACCCGGCAAGGGTTTCTTATCAAACACTCTATATATAAAATGTGATATTCAGAAAATGACTAAATAATCAATGAAAAACTGAAGTACATGAGTGTATAAGGCTGAAATATGTCTGATCTGATGTATAAACCTCAAGGGCTTCATCCCATGAAAGGATGAACCTCTCAATCACAAGGAAACACTACAACGAAGCCACCAAACCATGCAATGAACACTGCCTCCAAAATTAGGCACTCCCTAGTTGAAACAGCGTTGGGAGGGTATGAGAAATGTGTGGTCTGATACCACAGATCTGAAATAAGATCTGGAGCTCTCCAAACAGATCTCTCAAGTGAAGGAAACCTTCCTCCAATGAGAAACTAGCTCAAAAGTCGGGATTCCAATCCCTTCCACTGCTGCACCCAGCAACACTGCACAATCTCCGACAAAGCTGTGCTGATGTAGATGGATGAAGCTTGGCCTGAAAACATGATGTGTAATGATGAATAAAAACTCTCCCAATGAGCTCCTTAAAGGAAAGAGGTGGGATTCCCGCCCGGGAACACCCAGAGCTAAACAACACTGCAACTTTGCTAAGCAGCAAAGTAGCAACAGTTCTTGGAAGCCAAGAATAATAATCTACAACATGATGAATAATGCTGCCATCCTCTTCCTTATATAAGACATGATTTTTCTTGCCCTTGGCCCCACTCACTTAGGTTACTTCTAACCCAAGTTACATTTCCCTCAAAAATTGTGTTATCCATCCTAGGATTCCTCCTCCACTAAAACTGCGTTGTTGACTTGGTCAAAGCAACTTCATTTTATCTTTGTTCACACATGGAGGTGTTTTATTAAGCTAGAAAGCGTGTCTCCTTTCACACTTGGAGTGTTTTTATCCTCCTTAGGAGACTTATGGGCTTTTCTACCCATTTATTTACTGGCTACAGCTGCTGCTTACTTTAATGTTCCATTTAGCTTGGAAGCTAAAATTTTGGAACATTACAGTCCTCCCCTCAAAAATATTTTCTTGTCCTCAAGCAAATGCATAAGGAGAACAAAATTTCTCCCCTCTTCCTCATGTGGCCTCCATCAATAGCCTCCATCACTGCATCAAGAGAATCTGCAAATAAACTGTCATCCAATGCTTCCTCCCAAGTGTGAAAAACCAAAGTTTCTACATCAATCAAAGGTGGAAATGGTGAATGGAAACATGCTATCTATCTCATGGCCTCCAAAAAGTAGGAGTGATGATCAACATGGTGAATGAGTGCCTCCCTCACCCATGCTATCATCCAAATGAAGTGAGTCACCCTCCAACATGGTAACTCATGAAAAGTCTCCTCCACCTTGTGCTCCTGAAATGAAGGTGAGCTGAATGAATGTACTTGATAGGCAAGAGGGCCTATCCCAAACTTTCCTCTTCTCCACTCATGATAAGTGTAGAGGGCATGATGATCTTGGGCTAAAACATGATTGCCCTCCAATGGCAAGAAGAAGATTGAGCCTCCAAGAACTCTTCCTCCAAAATCATGAGTCATTCCAACCCAAACCATTCCATTCGAGATGAATGGAACATCATCACCACATGGCATCCAAATAAGAAAATGGCTGAAGGTTATATGCAAGTTTGGATGATACATATTATCTCTCTGGTGGATACAACGCAGTTCTCCCAACTGCTGCTTGAGAATGTCATATGACAAGTGTTCCTGCAACAAGTTACAAGCTGGATGTGTATGTTCTCCCAACATAGGAAAGTAAGCATCAACGTATATCAGCTGTACATAGATAGAATAAAAATACACTTGCCAAAGTCATGTATAGATGGGCTACTATCATCATAAACATTGGCCCTAAAGTGACCATGAAACCAACAAATACTCTTGCTCTTTTGAGGAGCAATGCACTGTGAAAATATGGTGAGAAAGTACAAATACTCAATAGAGTAATCAACAGGTACATAAATGCATTCTCTACCATACATAGTGAGTGGGATGAAAGTGAGATCCTCCAATAAGTCCTCCCATGAGAATCTACTCATAAAAATCTGCAAGAAGAAGGGACACCTCCTCCCCTTGGAATATCTCATCCATTAGAACATGCTCCAATGTGACAACACTATAGGCCTTAAGAATAAGGCTCCATGACTCCTCCCTTTGACATTCCACATGCCAAAGCAATCCACCATCATGCTTCTATGTGAGAAGATCTCCTTCCGACATGGAAGTCACTCATGATCCTCCAATACTGAAGGGTAGCCTCCTTGCACCATGAATGTGCCTTCCTTCTCTTCAGAAATATTATGAAAATCATGGGAAGAATTTTTCCCATACTCTCCCAAGTGCAACCATAGCAACAACAAATTTTTCTGCTGCCTCATCTCTCCCTCATACAAGCCATAGAGTAAGGTCATGAAGGTTGACTTGTATGATGCCCCATACCAACAAGTCTTCTGCTACTCTATCATATGGGTGCCATGCCATCCAATTGATTTTTCTCTCCATAAAAAGCTTCCTTTGAACAAAAACACATCAAAAATACATGGAAGCAAGATACAATAAAAAATAGCTGCCAAATGACAACTGGAGAGTGAATCATGGTCCCTCTCATGGAACCAGCGTAGTGCATCCTTGGCCTGCATCAAAATAAAAAATAACAAGTGCTTTGCCAACCACTTGTTTGATGCCATAGTCATCTCATAAGATGAAAACATGAAATCACAATATGGTGTCATTGGTGCACACCAAGAGACATATGGCTTCCCCCACAACTCATCAAAAAGATAGCCAAGATCAATGCTATAAGTAGCTGCAAGTACATCATCATATAACATGCAAGAAGGAATATTTATTCTTGTTACATCATGCTGCTCAAATAAAGGAAAGAAGTACAATACAAAACATGAAATGATACCTCCTCCATTATGTACTTGAGGTCTTGAGCTGAAATGGCTCAACTGGAAATTCTCCCTCACTACCAATGAGTAGGAAGGTCGCTGTGACATCCTCTCTATTACCATTCGGGCTATGGATCTCTCCATATGCTGATATATGTCATGTTGGATGCCCTCCCAAGTGAACTCCCCCATAAACTGGAAATATGCATCAAAGTGCATAGAAGAGAAGTCCTCATTTGCTGCATGTAGCAGTTTCTCCTTGAGACTAGAAGATCTAGTCAAGAAGATCCTGCCATAAGAATAGATGACCACATCATCCACCATGTATCTGTCATCTCCACCTGGGTCATCAAGAATCATGCATGCACCAAGATCCTTGGAGCACTCTACCAAAAGCTGAGATCTCCAATAAGGATCAATCCTCCTTAATGACATGGCTGGTGATCTGGCATGAGAAGCTCCACTCATGCTGCTGCCTGTTACTTTGACATCCCTCATGTCAAAGTTCTCCTCCAAACTCTTCACCTCTCCAAAATCCAAGAGTGGTGAACCCAAAGACAAGATATATCTCATCAACTGAAGATCAGGTGGCCTCCCAGGTGGAATGCCTCCATGAAGTGAGACATCAATGTCAAGAGTAGACTGCATAGGTGATTGGGAAATCTTGCCCCTGCTTCTACAGAAAAAATCATTCTGCCCCTTCCTTGCATTGGCTCTCTGAAATAGAGAAGGGTGTATGCATCTCATCAACTGATGCTGCTCTTCCTCCTTTCATCCTCCTTCCAGCTGCAATGCTGCACAATCATGCTACTCACTGATTGTGCTTGGAACTCTATGTTTGAGATCCTGGGGAACTTCTTGCAAAGATACAAGAATCCCTCCTGTGGGAGCATGTGCTCCTCCTCCCTCTGCATGGGGCACTGGATGTGATATAGATATGACAGTGTTGTTGCCTTCTCTTCCTTCAATGTGTGTAGGCAACATCTCAACCATTGGATCCCTTTGTGGAAAAGTGATCCCCATGCTCTCTTGTTCAAGAATATGAACTAGAGGTTTTGCTCTTGGTAAAGTGTAATGCAAGACATCAGCTCCTCCCATGGTTTTCTAAAATGGAGTTTCCTCCATCACATGCAAGGGTTTTTTTTTTCTCAATTTTTCCTTGCTCATGTGTCTTAGGAATTTTTTCACCATACCTCTCCATCAATTTTTTTATGAATCTTGCATAAGAGAAAGTGTTGGCATTCTTTAAGGAATAAGATTAAAAAATCCACCATGCATGAGCCTTACCTATGAAATCCAGCGCTGCAACTCTGATAGCTTCATCTTGGGAAATATGGTGCAGCTGCAAATAGGAGTTTAGCTCTTTCACCCAAGCTCCAACTAAAAATGTAGGTGATCCAGAAAAAGTAGATAGAAGAAATCCATCCGCATCCTGTTGCTGGCTCTTCTCCATCTAGATCTTGCAAAACTCCTGGAAATCAATATGATCTCTAAACCTCTCAGTTTGAGATTCATACTCTCGCAAAAAATCACTAAGAGTCATTCTCTTAGGCATTCTTCCTCCTCCCATCCATCTCAGGATAGGTCTGGGCATTTGACTGCTCTGTGCATCATGGAGTGTAGCTGCATGCTCACACTCACCATGTGCAAATCTAGATTCAGCTCTAGAATCAACCTCCTTTGAAGATTTCATCTCCAATCTTATTTTCTTCAGCTCTCCTTGAAAGCTCTTCATAGATTTTGGAAGAAGCTTTGCAAGCTTGTCTTCCTTTCTTCTTGCACACTGTTACATAGTAATTTGTCACCGTCCCTGCAATTCCCCATCCCGCACAATTGGATGGCTCATTCCGTGACCTGCGAGTAGTGACATGACTTGAAACCACTTTCATTTCATCCCTCTGAACATGAGCTTTCATTGCCCTGAAGACAACCCCTTGTGAAAAACCCTAAAAACACCCCTTTTTGCATTGGCGCGGGAAGCCATTTCAGTACCTGCACCAATGGGGGAAATCATTCAAATAGGGTGTGTCAATTGGTGCTATGTCTCAGAGTCGCACTCGGGCCAGCTATTTTAAGGAGTGTTTTTTAAAAATAAATGGCCAAAGTTTCGTCCTAACCAATCCATAAACTGGTATCTAATTTGAGTTGGATGGTTTGGCTCTGGATCTCCATGTAGAGGAAGTGGTTTGCCACCTCTCATGGAAGCTTCCTTGAGGATAGGGCTAATCCCATGATTATAGGGATTCCAAATCCCCTTCATCTATAAAAGCTTGCTCATCTCCTTTGCAAGCTAGTTCCCAAGAGCCATTAGAGCCTTATGCTGCAAGAGCCTTGATTCATTCCCTTAAGGCCAAATCCAGGAAAGGAGATTATTGTTGAGACATCTGAAGAGAGAGGCTTGTCCCATCCCCGATAGGTTTTTTCAAGACGTGTTCCACTAGCGACCCTCCAAAGGAGAATTCAGTGTCAGAGCCACGTTGTATCCTCCTTTGATTGATTAATGATAAATGACTATTGGTTATGGTTCCACTCTTGTTGTTGATTATGATGATGAGTTATGTCTTCTTTGACTGACATATAGTTGCATATATTGGATTTTACGCTTGAATTTGTTTTTTTTCTCGCGTGTGCAGGTGTCCGATCATGGAGATCGTGAGGATCGTGATATGCCGGAGCTAAGGAACGGGAATGCTACTTTCTCTACAAGCGACAGCGTTGGATTCAAGGAAAGCCTTCTTCGCAAGCTGGTTTATTGCAATTAGGAACTTGCGCCATTGCGTGTTTGATTGTTTCTAGACCTGATCTGGGCTAGTAGGGATCGCCTCGGTCTGCAGAGGGGATTTACCTCTTCAACAAATTGGCGACTCCACTGGGGAGTTAGCTTGTTGTTTGCTTTATAAACTACAGACGGAGCTTGAAGTTGGCCAGATAGCCTTCGAAACGCTCTTGCTCTGCATTAGCGAAGTAGATCAATGCTGCTTTAGTCAATCTCCGGTTTAGTTTATGAATTGAACACTTGGAGTATTGTCTTGTCTTTCAGTCGATTCTTGACTTTGCTTGCTTGATCAGCTCTTTTGGTTGGCTCTTTTCGTTAGTTTGGCTTTTGGTTTGAGCTCCAACATCACTGGTCTGCTTCTTGGATGGCTTATTTTTATTTTTCCATAGAAAACTCGACTAGCGCACTTTATAGCTTAACAGTCGCGCCCATTGGCGTAGGTTGCTAGTGTATTACCCGCGCCAATTCGTTTATGGCGCTAGTTTTAGCCTCACAGTCGCGCCAATCCTGTGAGGTGCTAGGGTTTGCTTGGTTTTGAGCTTTCTAAGCCTAATCTGTGGTTTTGGTTTCATCTTTTCGACTGCTTGAGTGTTCTGGAGCATTGTTTGACTGACTGTGACCTTCATCCTTTGGTTTTTTTCTCGTTTCTATCGATTTTACATTCTAGCCCTAGGGCATCTAGGTGCTATTGTGTGTCGAGCCTCCCGTGGGAGTTTTTGGTTTCTATCTGTTCAGTCAACTTTGTGATTGCTTCTTTGCATTCGTTTGGTGGTTTTCTATCATTTTATTGCGTTATTTGAGTGATTTTCTTATTCTTCATTCGAATTCCGCTTTGTCTCACTTTGAGCCTAGATTACATGGTTCATTTGGGTCTTGAAGATTTTGCTTGAAGTGGTGAGTCTGGTCTTGGTTGGGAGAAATTCTTTATTTTTTCATTTTCAGGCGTTGGCGCTTGTTTTCAGTTACCAACCTGCACCAATTTGCAATTGGCGCTAGTTGTCAGTGAGCAAGTCGTGCTAGCTGCCAATGACAAAGTCGTGCCAATTTCAGGGTGTGTGAAAATTGAGATTTTTTCCCTAAATCCTTCACCAGTGTGTCTTTCCCTTCCGCTATTTTCACTGTCTGAGCATAGATTACATTGCTCATTGTTTGAAATGTCTTCTCTCCATGATTTCTTGATGTAAAAGGGAATGAATGCCTTGTTTTGATCTCATGCTTTGGAAGTCCTCTTTGTGTTTGATCTCATATTTCTTGTCACCTTTTGAGGAATTTCGTTACAAAGTGTTTTGAAACAACGACTGCATTCTTAGTGTTTGTTTGCATCCCTTTTGCCTTCATCCTTCATTAAGGAGATTTGCGTTCATTTAGTTTTCGTCTCAAAGTTTTCTTTTCGTTTAAATGCATTAGATCACATTGCATCGAAAAGTATTTTTTGAGATTTATCATTGGACTTAGATCACATTGTTTAATGATTGAAAGCTAAAAGTCGCTTTGAGTGCATTCTCTTTCGTTAAAAGCATGCATTAAGTAGATTCTCATTTCATCAAAAAGTGCATTGAGTGCATTCTTATCATTTGAAAAGGAAAAGGAAATTGTGCATAGATTACAATTGCATAGTTTTCGAAAAAGAGGATTTTGCATAGATTAAATTGCATTATTTGCATTGTTGAATGTTTGGAATTACTTTCGGACAGTGAAAGTCATCTAGTTTGGAAAAAGTTTCGTTTTCAGTATGGCTGTTTGTTGCATCATTTTTTGAAGCTCTTCCCTTAACTAGATAACATTCATCGAATTGAAAGATTTCTTTTCTCATATAGCTGCATATAGGAGATTGTCAAATGACACTCGTTAGGGCCTGAAAATTGAAACATAATTGAAGATTAACATTAAAATTTATTCAATTTACACTAAGGCAACATTGAAAAATTAACGAAATTTTTAGAGGTCTAGGCTAGAGACGTGTTCCGACGTCTTTAAACCTAGTAGCTGTCGTTCGCCTCTTGGCTTTAGACAGCACTAGTACGGACTTGTGCTCCCCATACCGTCGCATATATCAAGGGAGACCCCATTAGGTTTCTATCCTTTATCCATAGGAAGTTGAGTCTGCTGCCCTATACCCGTGATACACCGGACACATCATTCAGGGAGATTGCCTGCACATACGTCAAGTCCTTGGTTGATTTCTCTTTCATTTTGAAACCAAGGTGTATATTGCAGTTCACGATTATTTGGTACACCCTTTGCCTAGCATTCCTGAGTAGTCGTTTTGATCTTTTCTGACTCTTTAAATTTGAAAGGATCATCAAGCACTTGTCCTTTCACGCTTGTTTCAAAATTGAAAGAGATAGAGTCGCCTTTCATCCATTTCTCGACTCTTAAAACATGAAACGGTGAAGTTTCTAAGTTTCAATGCAGTAAAATAAATCACCTGCGATCACACGCCCTGTTAGAATTTTCTTGTTGGCCATTTGATTGTGTGCCTTGGTTTTTAGCCCGTGTGCGGTTTTAAGTTGTTGATGGAAACTTTTCCGGAGTTCACCAACCAAGGAATCCCCTCCGATGGGAATCCTGGTCATTTTTCTCCTTTTGGGAATGTTGGTGCTCCTTATATGGAAATGTTGTCCCTTCCTGGGATAACTATTGGGTTGCCTGTTTGGTTGTTTTCAACCTCTGTGGTCCCGGATGTCCTGGTTACTGTTCAATCCGTTCCTCCACCTGAACAACATCATGTTGATTCCAAGGTGGACCTCTCACCTTCTTCGCCTGTTTCTGCGTCCTCCTCTTCTACTTCGCTTGGTGAAAGTCTGGATTCGAGTAACCAGGTGGCTAAGAAGAAGAAGAAGTAGACAAAGAAGAAGAAGTTCGATAAGAGAGAGGCTAAGGCTACAAATACTACTTCCAAAACGTCTCCTCTTGATAAACCTTCCAACCCTCCACGGAAAGTCAAGTTCCCTTGCATGTTGTGCATGGGAGACCATCTTCTTCGAGATTGCCCTGGCATTCCCAAGGTGCTTGAAGTATGGTCCAACGGTCGTCCATCATTGCCTTTGGCTTCTGGGAGTCAGGTTGGGGGCACATCTTCAATTGGTGCTAGTAAGGCTCCTAAGAAGCAGGGTAAGCTCACCAATCCCTGTAAGTTGTGTGAAGGGCACCATGCCATTCACCTTTGTCTGTATATGGATGAAGCCAAGTGAGTTTTGGACAACTCAACTGCTTCTGCACCGTGCCTTCCGGCTAGTTACAAGAAGTTGTCTTTGAGTCCTCCAACAGCTGATCCTACAATTTCTCAAGAGTCATCCTTGGTCGATCCCACTCCCTCGAAAATTCAAATTCAGGAATCCATCCCTGACCAACCATTGGTTGTGGGATCGGTTGAACTAGCCCCGTCTATGGTGCACCAGGTCTTTTCCGTGGAGAGTGGATCTCACACCCCTCAGGTTCTTCTTGTTTCTTTAGATTCTTCGGACTTGGAGATAGATTCTCCTATCCCTATACCTCAAGAAGTGGCTCCTCCACCTCCCATAATGGAGGTGTTAGAGGATACTCTTCCCAACTCCGTGATGGAAGTCGTGGAGGATGCTCCTTCTTCTTCCGTAATACCAAGGGAAGACCATCTCAGTTCGATGGTAGCCCCTCCGAGTAGTTTGGTCGCTTCCTTTGATTGGAGTCGATTTTCAGGATACCGCCTTCCGTCTTATGTGCCTTTCGAGATCACAGTACAGGATTTTGGTCTGGTTGTACCCAACACCATTATAGACGAAGGTGCGTCTGTTAGTGTTCTATCCTCAACTACTTGGCAAGCTTTCGGTTCACCGCCGCTTGCGCCCGTTACGCAGAATCTGTTGGCATTTAACAGAAGAACTAGTCAATCGTTAGGGATCCTCCCGAGGTTACCTATTTTGGGAGGTAAAATCGTCCATATGGACGTGATGGTTGTTCCAGGCCCCTTGGATTTCAATCTTCTCTTGGGGCGCGATTACACCTATGCCATGGGAGCGCTTGTCTCCCTTTTTCGTGTGGTCTGTTTTCCACATGAAGGACGGATTGTGACCATTGATCAGCTTTCTTTCTTTGGTCCTGATGTGGCAACTGGCCCGCCATCATCCCTTCCTACTTTTTATCCACCCGTTGTATCTGCCCCACCGCAGGTCAACTATGTGGCTACCTACCCCGTGCCTGTACTCAGTGATGGTGCCGTCGTGCATCATGTGCTGGGGGCATTGGGTCCTGACTTCCAAGATGTTTTCCTTCCATCGGGAGTGGAACTCTTGGAAGCGATGAATTCTTGTTCATTATGATGAGGTCGGTCAGAGAATGGTTCCCTTCCTGTGTCAAGCTATTTAAAAAATGAAACAAGGTTGTTGGAGCAGAGTTTGTTTTCTTGTGTCAAGATCCTTAAAAAATGAAACACGGTTGTCGGAGCATGGTTCTTTTCCTGTGTCAAGCTCCTTAAAAAATGAAACCAGGTCTAGTTGGATCATAGTTCATTTTCTTGTGTCAAGCTCCTTAAAAAATGAAACAAGGGTATCTGAGGATAGTTCTTTTAATGTGTCAACCTCGTTAAAACAATGAAACACGTTTCCTGTTCAATTCGAGTCTTTGATAAGATCTCGTAAAATCCCAGTCGACTCTTTCTCTTGATCTCGTAACTTGAACCTTCACTCCATCTGCCTTTCATATGTACTGAAGCTTGGGGGGCATGTACCTCGAATTGAGTCACCATGATGGGGGCATGCTTACTTTTTCAAGCATAGTTTGTTTCCGTTTCAAGCTTGTGTAAAAATGAAACAGGTTTCAAGCATAGTTTATCTTTGTTTCAAGCTTGTGTTAAAATGAAACCTTTCCCATTTTACCTCTTGTGATTGTCATCTTATCAGCCTGTCTTTGCCAGATGAGCCTTGGTTTTCTCACTCCATCGTCACTATCTACTTGGCTGATCATATGCCTTCACTTGGTTGTTTTACTCGTTTCTGAGGAACTGTTGCGATGAGTGGTCTTGTTAGCCATCCTCTTAACCTTCACTTTTTTTGAGCAGTTCCATCATTACCGAAACCAGTTGCTTCCCTTTATACCACTTGTTCCTCTAGGAGGAGTAAACTTTCAGCTCTTTTCTGACTCTTGAAAATTGAAAAGATTGCCGAGTCACTTGTCGTTTTGAACTCGTTAAATTGGTTGCAAAGCAACATCTACCCAGTATACGTTTACCCCTTTTTCGGGTTGGGATAGATTACTTACGAAAAAGGAATACCCTAGCCTATCGCGACTAGGAGGTTTTCTCAGACATAGTTTTCTACCTTTTCAGGTCTGAGGAACTATTTACGAAAAGGGACTGTTGGAGTTTACTTTTCTGCTGTCTTTTAAAACTCTCTAAACATGAAAATATGCCGAGTTCTTCATTTTTTAGGCTCATTAAACCCTGATGACATTGGATCCAGTCGAAATGATGATATTCGAGTTTCTCCTTCCTAGGGCTCATTAAATGTACTAGGATGGATTCGTCCGAAGAAAGAATTTATGTGATAAGCATATGGTATCCTCTTCAAGCTTGTGTAAAAATAAAGAGGTACTCGCCAGAAATGGTGGGGAAAAAATGGAACCAGTATCATTGTCGTGTCGGCAGTATGTCGCTCTTGAACATGGCACTTGTCTGCATTCGTGTCGGGTTGGGGACATCTCATCTCGTTTTCCACTTGCCTCCGTGGGTTTGGGTGATCCCTTTTGACCTCTCATCTGCTCTTTGCCTCGTCATCATGCCCTTTGATATTTTGATGTTAAATACTGCCAAATCCACTGTTGTGCCGCCGATATGTTCAAGAGAAGTTGACCTCTGCAAATTTCAACCTTCCTCTAATTCTCATCTGATCCTGATTCACAAAGACATTATGTTCCTCTGTCTCGTGTTGATGATGTGGCAAACACTATGGCCCACCTTCGATCAAATTCACTTCCTGTCGACTTCAGCTCATTATCTAGGAAGCTGATCTAGAGACTCCCTTCTGGTACCTTGGAGCCTGCATGCCTGAATGGCATGTTCTTTGCGTTCGACGTGAGGTCTTCATTATTGGCCTCCGATCGAGTGATTCTACGAGTGTTCGACGCCAGCTCATTGATTCACATGCCGTAGAGTGTACCTACAGTACCTTGAGGGCCATTGCCATCATTGGTGGTACCTCTCGCGTCTGTTAACAGCTTTCATCACTGGCTGGTAATCAGACGATGTTCTTGCATGTTTGACTTCAGCTCACTTATTCGCATGCTTGAACTTGTACTTTGTTCGGGTCGAGATGGAGCGCAAGACCCTGGATTCCTGTCTGTTATAATCTAGGCTGTGATTTTGTGGATTCTTATGATTAGTTACATGACTCACTGATTTGATGGCTGTGACCATACCTGAGTCTATTTATCGATCCTCACTGGATGGCTGCGTCCATGCCCTGGATCTGGATTATTGTATACTCTGTTATGGATGGCTGCGCCCATACCACATATATATCATGTATTTGAGATGTCAGTTGTACTTCTCTACCTAGGTTTTCCGACAGCGGTGTTTTCAGTTGGACACGTTCTCGTAAAGCATTTCATCCCTCTCTCTCTTTCGGGCCTCATGCTTTAGGGGGCATCTGTTACACAACAATTTTTCACCGTCCCTGCAATTCCCCATCTCGCAAAATTAGAGGGCTCATTCCATGACCTGCGAGCAGTGACATGACTTGAAACCACTTTCATTTCATCCCTCTGAACATGAGCTTTCATTGCCCTGAAGACAACCCCTTGTGAAAAACCCTAAAAACACCCATTTTTGCATTGGCGTGGGAAGCCAGTTCAGTTCCTGCGCCAATGGGGGAAATCATTCAAATAGGGCGCGCCAATTGGCACTCTGTCTGAGAGTCGCACTTGAGCCAACCATTTTAAGGAGTGTTTTTTAAAAATAAATGGCCGAAGTTTCGTCCTAACCAATCCATAAACTGGTATCTAATTTGAGTTGGGTGGTTTGGCTTCGGATCTCCATGTAGAGGAAGTGGTTTGCCACCTCTCATGGAAGCTTCCTTGAGGATAGGGCCAATCCCATGATTATAGGGATCCCAACTCCCCTTCCTCCATCTATAAAAGCTTGCTCATCTCCTTTGCAAGCTAGTTCCCAAGAGCCATCAGAGCCTTATGCTGCAAGAGCCTTGATTCATTCCCTTAAGGCCAAATCTAGGCAAGGAGATTATTGTTGAGACATTCGAAGAGAGAGGCTTGTCCCATCCCCGACAGGTTTTTTCGAGACGTGTTCCGCTGGCGACCCTCCGAAGGAGAATTCAGTGTCAGAGTCAGGTTGTATCCTCCTTTGATTGATTAATGATAAACAAATATTGGTTATGGTTCCACTCCTGTTGTTGATTATGATGATGAGTTATGTCTTCTCTGACTGACATATAGTTGCATATATTGGATTTTATGCTTGCGTTTGTTTTGTTTCTCGCGTGTGCAGGTGTCCGATCACGGAGATCATGAGGATCGTGATCTGCTGGAGCTAAGGAACGGGAATGCTACTTTCTCTACAAGCGAAAGTGTTGGATTCAAGGTAAGCCTTCTTCAAAAGCTGGTTTATTGCAATTAGGAACTTGCGCCATTGCGTGTTTGATTGTTGCTAGACCCGATCTGGGCTAGTAGGGATCGCCTTTGTCCGCAGAGGGGATTTACCTCTTCAACATACACACTGAAGATTTCTAGCTTTTGTCCATATTTCCTTCTTCTAATAGTTAGATCTCACAGGCTGGGCCAGAGATCATGCTTCGATACCACTGTAGTATCCCTTTCTCAGGATTGCTCATAAATCAAGCATCAAAAAACGCATTTCCAGCAACAAATGCAATAAAAAAGTGAAATGAACTCTTGGATCCTATATATTAGTCAATATAAATTCTAAATCCAATAATAGAGCTGAAGAAAATCAAACTAGGTGAGTTAAACAGACCTCCCACACTAGTGTAGCTAAAAATGGTGAAAAACTGTAGACTGTAAAGACCAAACAAAGTAGTCGTCATGTGACTCATAAGTAAAGAGCAAGAAAGGTTTACACACATATAAATGACAGCAATATATACACTTCACAACAACAATAATGAGGCAAGACCCAATCTCCCAGAAAGCATGATAACCTTTGTGGCTTTGTCAAACACTGTAGAGTATAAAATTGATATTCCAAATGACCGAATAATCACCCAAATAATCATACATGAGTGTAGGAGAAGCTGAATATATTCATCTGATGTGAAACTCAAGGGCTTCCTCCCATGAAAGGATGAACCTCTCAATCACAAGGAAACTCAGCAATGGAGCCACCAAACCATGCAATAAACTCTGCCTCCTGAAAAATGCACTCCTTATCAGAAACAACGTTGGGAGGATAAGATAAATGTGTGTTCTGATACCACAGATCTGAAATAAGCTCTGGGGCTCTCCAAACAGACCTCTCAAGTGAAGGAAACCTTCCTCCAATGAGAAACTAGCTCAAAAGCCGGGATTCCAATCCCTTCCACTACTGCACCCAGCAACACTGCAAAATCTCTGGCAAAGCTGTGCTGATGAAGATGGTTGAAGCTTGGCATGAAAACCTGATGTGGAATGATTAATACAAACTCTCCCAATGAGCTCCTCAAAGGAAAGAGGTGGGATTCCCGTCCAGGAACACCCAGTGCTAAATAACACTGCAACTTTGGCTGAAGTGTTAGTGGTATAAACAATTCCTCAAGAACAAGAAATAAATAATCAAGAAATATATTTGAATAATGTCTGCATCCCTTCTCCCATAAGACAATATCTGCTGCTATTGGCCCCACTTCCCAATGGTTACTCTTAACCCAAGCAGACTTCCCTCCAAACTATATCCATCCTGGTGATCTCCTCCACAAAACTCAGATTAACTGTCAAATATTTTTATTTTATCTTTGTTCACACATGGAGGTGTCTTATTGAGCTAGAAAGAGTGTCTCCTTTCACACTTGGAGTGTTTTATCCTCCTTAGAGACTGCACACCATTTATTTACCGGCTACAGCTGCTGCTAACTCTAATGTTCCATTTAGCTTGGAAGCTAAAATTTTGGAACATTACATTTCCCTTCCCCATTTTGATTTTCCTGAGCTTGTCCTTGAGTGACAATTTTGGTGGTCACTGCTACTTTGAAACAAGTATGTCAAGTCCTTCCACATTTCATATGGAATTTCCTTTCCATGGAGACTCGAGATAATGTGATCTCGAAATCCCTCTAACAAGATCGTCCTCGCCTTTGCTACCTTCTTCTGCCATGCATCAAGAAGTTGGGCATGTGCTATTGCGGGCTTGGGAATATCATTATCTATGAATTCCTTCAACCCATTGTCATCCAACACTACCTCCGTCCTATCCTTCCATGCAATATAATTCGAACTGCCCTCGAGTTCATATTCAAGTCTAAAGCCCTTGAAAGACATATTGATCCACTTATAGCTCCAAAGTAAGTACTTGCAAATTTGAATACTGTTCAACGCAAACTCAATTTCTTCTCCACTATTGTGATTCCTAGTACTCTAATAACATGTTGAAATTACACCAATGGATTCAATCCAATCATGTAATGTTCTAAAACAAGATACTAAATCCTTCTACAATATTCATGGAATATAAATCACGATCGCTCAATCACATGCAAGTAAGAGAAATAATTTAAATCAATGCACAACACCAGATATTCCTGGGGAAAGCAACTGCTCAAAATGCGTCCATACTTATTATATAATCAACCAATGAATCATGAAACAATACAATGTATTTGTGATCACCACAACCTCATACACTACCAATTGCTTCACACTGATCTAGGAAAAATTGGACAAACACATAGCCAATCATCAACCTACCTTTCTTACGAAATCCCTAGAGATTAAACCCCTATTAAATAGGAAATTCAACCTTCCTTGATTTCACAATCCATCATGGGGTTCTCATGGTTTGATAACTGCACCTGGGCAGTTTTCCTAAAATACAATTGCTAGTTTACTAGCCTTGAACCTTTGTCTCAACTGGGTATCCACCATAATTAGCATTCATGCAGCTATAAATAGTGAATCATCAGTTCTTGGTAGATCACTACAGGTGAATTAAATCTATTTTAATTCCCTTGATCTTCCACTAGCTCATTAAACAGTTAGAACTAGTTAAACTGATTTTAACTCAATTATTGTGAGTTAAATGATCCCACCCACACTACACTAGTGCTACAACTATAGGTGGACCCTGTAAATAATAGAATCACTACACATGTCTATCCTTAGACCCTCAACTTAGAATTATTGAGCTAACTAAGTCTATCACACTTAGTTAACTATTACAAGTTGTCATGAGATCAAATTACAATTAATTTTTCAATTTATTTAATAAATTGGCTTGCACACTAATGTGTCGCTAGGACCCATCACTGCGTGACCTGTGATCCCACAGTATTGTTTATATTGCATTTTCATGTTGAATTTCAACATAATCTCGCTTTTCAAAGTGTCATTTTCTTTAACCATTGCTCAATGTTTACTATGTTTTGATTTCTTGAATTCTCCCTTTCATTCCTCGGAGTTCAGTTTCGAGTAAGTTTATTTTATTTTCTAATGATTTGTGGTTGTTGTCATGCATTGTAGCTAATTATAGTTTAAATTGGTTTTCTCTTTCTTCTCTTCATCCTTCTATAGATTCAATGTACTCATAAAAACTCTCTAGTGTAATTTTACTTGGTCTCCCTTTACAAGAGGGGGGTTTAGAAATATAATGGGAAGTACTTATAGTGTAAATAAGTAGAACATAACAAGAGGAGAGCAAGTGGGAACATATATGCATGTCAGAGTTGTATTGAGTGTTGCAGAACCAATGAGAGGTTGTTAGAGTTGTAATGAGCGCATGAAAGAACCACTGTACCTCAGAGAGAGCCACCATACCACATACATGATTATAGTAAGAGATCTGAAATAATAATAATAATAATAATAATAATTAAAAACATGTATAAAAATAAAACAAAATAATTTAATGTTAAGTCCCACTAGCAAAACTGGCTGAGGATGGGTCTCGCTAGCAAGGAAACCCAAGATCAAACCTCATGGGGGGTGGTTGTGCCCTATGCTACGGGGAGGAGACATGCTAAAAAATCTAGTCATATTAGGGTTGGTGTGGCTCAGGCCAGGTGTGATCCCCGGGTGACTTTGATGGATTATATGACCTTGGGTCGCGGATCCTCAAGCTACATGTCAAACCTCGAGGATCACAAACAAATTGACAAACAATAAAATAAAAGAAAATAAATGAACAAAAATATCGATAACATCTTTCACGGTAACATATATGAGAAGAATAAGAAAAATATAAATTATACATATGAAAATAATAACAAAAGATTAAAGACTATGTATGTCACGATAAAAATATTAGCCTTAGTCTAACGAGGCCACAAATTTCACTCGGAAAACTATGGAAATTTCAGCAGGATTTTGAAAAAAATATGGCATAAAATTTTGGAAATCCAGATTGCAACTATCAAACTTCATGATTTTAGGTGCCCCAAGGTTCTTGATGGCGTTGAGTCATTTCCACCATAAAATAATCACATTGTCTATAAGTGATACTTTTTGAAATGTTTTCTGGATTATTTTTCGGTCTAATTTGTCTAGAATCTACAGGGATTCATTGAAATCACACGTTTGATTGGTGAACTCTTCACAATCAAATTTTGCTAGATGTTTTTTAGGTTGTTAAATCCATATATGTAGTCAAAAAACCAATTTAAACAATACAAATCAATTTCTGATCATATTTTTTTTCAGATTCTGGCCATAAATCGACTGGAAACTCCAAAAAGTCTAACCTAAAGACAACTCCATAAAAAAACAATTCAAACACTCCTAAAATTAAATTTCTTTATTTTTTTTACTAAATACCAACGATAATTTTGTTAAATACAAGTGATAATTTTGTTGCAAAACAAAATTGTGACATCATTAAACAACCCAATCGATATTGAGATAAAAGAAAAGAACACTGAAAATAAATATAAAGTATTCCATTTAAGTGAGAGAAAGCTATTAACCAACGATAAATTGTAAGCCTTTCTTCAAAGCCATTTAAAAAGTATTCATTGGCCTAAAAGGAAAATTATTAAAAACAAAATAAAAGTATCTAAAATATATAAATTTCCGAAATCTTTTGAGAGGATGTATATCTCATTCTTGAAGTAGAGAGATAAACGCATGTCATACCCATGGTTACTTATAATTTTTTTTAGCAATGTTAGATGGCGAATAATACTATTTTGCTACATTAAAATCATCCGATAATATAGGAAATTACATCGTAATTTTTTTTTTTGGTTTCTTTTTTCAATTTGGTTTTCGTAAAGAAGATACGTAAAACTTAAAATTATATTATTTATATAGGGTTATAGAATTTTTAAGTTATTATAATAATTATAAAATATAATATATTATAAAATATTGAAAATATATTTAAAATATTAAAATAAACTCGAGCATAAAATTATAATCATAAAAAGATACCTTTGGATTTTGAAAATAAATATTATTTAATAATTTGAGTATTTTTTTTAACCATGGGAAATTGATGTTATCATATTATTAAGATTTTCATGCTATCGTCCATGTTAATAACGTATTGTTGCTACTCTATTCCATTGGCTTAATAAAATATCTTACAAATTTATAAAAAGAATCAACTTCGATGTTCAACACGAACACTATAAATCTCAACGACTTGATTATCCTTTTCAATTTGTGAAAAGTATAATACCCCATACACATATAATTTTATATTAATATCAAATTCCGTTATTATTATTAAATTAAAAAAATAAGGAATATATATTAATTTTAAATTAATATTTTTAATAATCAAAGTTTTATCCATAATCATCCCAACCATGTTAATGACTCAATAGATATAACATTATTGTTATTATTCTTGTCAGCATAGATTCATTTAAATCATGGATCTAGCATGAGTCGAGAAAGATCAAATTTATTTTGTTGCAAACTTATTTTAGAGTGCAAAAAATAATGTGTAATTTTTTACATTTTAAATTGCATTTTTGAATGTTATAAAGATTACATAATATGTGTATTAAGCCAATTTATATTAATTCATGTTAAAATATTTTATTCATAACTTACATTGGATGTTTTATCTTTGTAAAATTATAATATTTAAAGTAGACATCGAAATATTGTATTTATTACTTGAAGAGTGAAAGTGAAATATCAACAACAAAGTTAATTTAGATGAAATGTATTTCGAATTAATCACATCATGTGATTAATGATGTGATTAATCCTAAAGACATTTCATCTACATTATGAATCACAAAAGTCTTAGATCTAACAGAGTTAATTATTTTGTAAATAGATTTTTATTTGTTTATTTATATGGTTATTTTATTTATTTTTTATTTGGGAATATGAGCAAATATTTTTATTTTTATTTATTTTTGTAAAATTGGTAGAACAACAACCCTTTCACTAGAAACCTAGACATGATTTTCATTATACAATCCAAATGTTTAGCATTGGTTTACCAACAAAATAAAATGTGTGGTGATTAAATATTTTCTATTAAATAATTATAATTTTTAAAATATAAATATAATATTATAGAATTATAGAATAAATATAAATATAAATACATAATGATTTTGTATTTTTTTATTAAAATGGTTATTATAAGTTTGGGTAATATTGCAAATTTTTTATTATTATGTTATTAGTCTGTAGCGACATATATGATGGGTGCTCGACTATTAGTTTGAGACATAAATTTCAAAAATAAAAAATTATAGTTTGCAAAGTTTAGTTTGGCTTTTGAGTTTTTCTATGGATGATGTCAGCGACGCTATCGCATGAGAGCTCCAAAACTTGATGTGGTGGCACATTCCCACAAGCATGTCCAACGCCATTACATGAACAAGTGTCACGATGTTCAAAAGTGCACAAGCATTAAAACCGAAGGTTTAATTTTTTTATTCATTATGTCCTATATCAAAAGATGGTTATTTCAATTACAATGAACATATGTTTAGAGTGAGTGTGTGCATTTTGCATGCCTTGATCATGACAAAACATGAAATATCAATGCTGCCTGATACAGATGGATATGTAGTGAATGAAAATTCATAAACAAGAGATGAAGAAGTGCTACTTTTAATTAAAAATATTAAATATTGTCCAAGAAAGTATTTATTTATTAAGTCATGTAAGGTTAGAAGACATGCCAAGTGGATTCTCACATGGGTAGGTCAAGGAATTTATGTTGAGGGGTAGCGATGATGGTTGGAGATTTGACATCATGGCAGGCATAGGTTAAAAGCAAAGGCATAATTAGTCTCACAAAAAACTTCTATTTATTAAAGTGCCTGTTGGATTGATTAGGGGTTCACAGCTTCCTCTTTTATCACATTCTGCAATAAATATTAGAATCAAAGAAGGTTGATCAATTTTTTTTGTGTGCATTTAGTATTGTTTGCCTTACAGAAATGGTCGAATTTGAGGGGTGTAAATATGAGCAAAGGTAGAAGTAGAGGAGAGTGGTGGTGGCAGTGGACGAGAGCAAAGAAATAATACATTCCTTGTCTTGGGCTCTATAATATCTCTTACTCCACGACTCAAAGTAATATCATGTTATGCTTGTGCACATGTAGTCGCACCCTAGGTTTATGTCATAGTCAATGGCATAAGTCGTGTAAATAATTATTTTGAACAATATCATTTTTAATTATAGATTTTGTTTCAATATTTGATCATGGTGTGTCAGATTTGATGAACAATTTACATCTTCTTGTTCGATATCATGGAGTCCCTGGAGAAGCAACATGATCTGGAATTGATTGTTAGTTAATGATGTGCTAATATCAGTTTCAGAATTAACATGAAAATGCTTTGGCTTGCTCCTTATGCAAGGGTTTATACATGTGTTTATGATTGACAATTCATTAACTTGATGAGATTAAGTGTAATTCATGAACTTAAAAGCATGGAAACTCAATGCTAAACAAAAACATATAAAAACACAGCAAGAAAAAATAACAGAGACAAATGCAGAAGTTGTTGATGAAGGAGTTCACCCCTCCTAGGCTACATCTCCTTGGTCCAGCTTTATAGTGTGGGCCTTTATATTAGCTTCAATTGTGCAAAAGTGTTATTTACAGTCTCTTGTTTCCTTTGCAACCTACTCCAATGGCTCCAAAATATCAAAATCTACCAAGAATGACTCTTCCTGACCCAAAATTGGTCGAAAATTTCTTTAGATATGGAAAAGCCAAATTTTCCTAGTTTTTCTCCACTAATTCTAGAGGTCCTCAAGTTAACTCCACTAAATGTGGAGCTTCACCGAATTTGGCGGGTCCGCCAAACCTTCCACTAACATAAGCGCATATTTAATTAGCGATACACATGAATTAAGTGGATTTTAATGGGCGCGTTTAGCGCTAACTGCACTTAACCACAAACTATGGATTATCATGGGTTAACCACAAATTACTAGCATAACCACGTCTTAACTCCTTAATTAATCTCTCACCGGATCTATCTTGGGTCACAACCTTCGGTGCTTAGACATGTGGGAGGGGGCTGGTCCCCTCCAAACCCCCAAACTATACGGCGTCAAACTTTAAGTAGTGGAAAGATCCTATGTATTAAAAGGATCATGTGGATGGTATGGCGGTAAGGAATTGGTGCGGTGTGCGGGTGGTCATGGGTTCGACCCCAAACCCCACCATAAAATTTTGCTAAACACTATATGCAATAAACCTTTGGGTTCGGACATGATCTGATATGGGTGGTTGACTTGTTATGTTATGCAAGCACTTCCCACTCAGTTAAAACAAATTAAGATCTTGCTTATACTTGATAGTGCGGAATTCAATACTTGAATCAGGGGTATGTGTTTTAAACTATTTTAAGTCTTAATGTGTGAGGAATTAAACATTTGTTTTTGCTAATAATAAGCATGTACAACAAACATAAATTGCAGCAAATTAATTATCAACACATAACAACAAATTTAATAAAGGATTTCACCCGAATGTTGTGGGCTATGTCTCCTTGAGCCTTTGTCAATTGACTTGGCTCTTTGGGATTATGATGGAAAATTTATTTTACAAGTTTCTACTTAACTCCAATGGTTTTTTAAACTTTACCAATGGGTTTACAATACCATCATACCCCTAGAATGGCTGCTAACTCTCTAGAAATGGACCTAGGCTCCCTTTGACTTGACCTCTTCTATCGGTGCCCTTAAGCTTCCCTAAGATTCTGTTTGGCACTAACTCCCTTAGAAGTCATTTTATGTCCCTAAAAAATTTTCTACTATCTCCAGCATATATCAGACATCCAAAATAGACTGTTCATTTTCTTGAAATGAGCTCTTGCTTCCCAATCTAGGCCTCCAACCCCTGGTGGCCCTGGGCTGCCTGAAACGTTCCTGTGGCTTCTTCGGATCTAGAAGTCTCCAAATGGTTTTTGAAATCCCTCCATTAGATTCAAAATGTCAAAAAAATTTAGAATAGACTATTCACTTGCTGAAATTGGCCTCTGGTTGCTCTGGTTAAGCCCCCAACACCTGGTGGCACCCTCTGGCTCTATGCTCAATGAAAACTTCTATGTAGAATCTCGGCCTTTATAAGTATCCAAAAGCTTATGAAAACCAAATCATTGGATTCAAAAGGTTCAAGATAGTCAGAAATGATAATTGGTTTCTTGAGAATGGCCTCTGGCTACCCTGGTTAGGCCTCATTCTCCTGGTGGCTCCTGGTGGCCCTGTTGGCCCTTGGAACTTCTCTGAAGCAAAATCACACTCATAAGTCCTCAGCTAGCTCTGAAAACCTCACCAATGGCTCTATAATGTCTGAAAAATCAAAAATTGACTATTTATTTCTTGATTAAGGCCTCTAACTGCCTTGGCTAGGCCTCATTCTCTTGCTAGCTCCTAGTGGCCCTGATGACCCTTGAGACTTCTCTGAAGAAAAATCATGCTCATAAATTATATGATAACTCTGAAACCCTCACCAATGGCTCCATAACACTCAAATTGGCTAATAATGACTCTCTGTTCACTCAGATGGTCAAAAATTGAGTCTCCAACTCATTTTCCCAGTAACACCTAGGAAAGCTCCACTAAAAGTGGAGGACTTCACTTTAACTGGAGTTAAATTAATACATCCCATAAAAAATGGCACGCTAACCAAACTATCTGCCTAAAAGACCGCAACATTAAAATTTAGTGTTTGGGGTGGCTACATGCATACCCCAACCCGCAACTAACTGAACTGTTTGGCAAAATCCGCGTTGGTAACTGTAATTGGAAATGGGTTGGACTACGGGTTTGAAATGTTAGGTTACGCAAACCATTGCAAAAACTGCATGGATATAACATAGTGGTTGCAATGTGACCAGGGTTGTGTGAACTGTTGGCGAAGACTGTCAGAGTTAAGGCTTACTGCACTGAGAGTTAGCAAACTATTACCATGTGACAGGTTTTAAAACTGTAGACGTCCAGTTTTTAATGTCGGAGGTTACAATTTAACTGTCAGTTGTAACATATGTTATAACGTTGCCATGTGAACACTGTGGGAATTTCTGGCGGGTTGGGACCGCCGGTGGTTCCAACCCCCAAATGCCAATAGACTAATCTTTAACAATAACCCGTGACATAGTTATGTTAAGAAACAATGCATAGCATGGACGATTGTGTTCTGAGCGTGTTCTGTCGGAGGTCCACGGTTCAACTCCTACGGCCTCACCCCAAAATTTTATGATGTAGTTCAAGGGCCACGTGGCGGCCTCAGGGCTGGCCATGTGGCACCTTTTCATTGGTCCACAAAACAAAATGTACAACCAATGTCCAATAAAACCTTGCCACTTGTCAGCTTGCAACTAGCCTGAAAGGAATATTCTGGGGGAATATTTCAAGGAATATTCCAAGAATATTCCTTTTTACTGACTGTACCTTTGCCCAATCAACCTTGGTCAAATGTCAAAATTTTCAGTTTACTGGACTTTTCAAAACACGATAACTTCTTCATATGGTGTTGGTTTTTCGAACCGTTCATGGTGCCATAATCAAGAAGATAAGATCTATCCAGTCACTCAGTTTCGGCACACTTTCAAATAATTTCAAATTTGAGCTATCACTTAGGTCCTAATCTAAATCTGATCATGATTCTAGTTAATAACTTTGGTTATAACATATGTTGTGAATAATATATGTGTGCCCCATGACTATGGTTCAACTTTGGAATAAAACATATATGAGCCGAATTTGACCTTGCCATAAAGAATAACCTGCCATGCAACCTTGCCATGGGGGAGGGCACATGGCAGCCTCCGGCTGCGCCACATGGCCCTTCTCTATTGGCCTAAAAATCCACCATAAAAACATAATAATCCACCATAGAATAACTGTAACCTTAGGATTAGAAGAAAAATTCAACTTACCCAAGAAACATTGGCGAATCTGGTGGTGACACTTGTCATAGTGTCACTAGATGAAAATTGGAGAATATTTCTTGAATATTCCTTAGGTGCTGATTGGACTACCAAGTCATCAGTCTATCACCGTTCCGCACAATTTTTACCTACTTAATAAAATGAACAGAAGACCATAACTTACTTATACGAACTCGGATTTTGATGAAACGAGTTGCGTTGAAATCTTGGTGACGAGCTCTATCCGGTCATTCTAGTTTGGATCATTTCTAAGAACTTTCATTTTTTTAGCTAAATATTGAGCCTTTGATCATTCCTCCCCACTAGAAGCCTTTTGGACCCCAAAAGATACTATCAATTGTTTAGTAGGTTAGCATACAACTCCCTCACCCTTTCACTCTCCATCCATTTGGCCTTTGAAGGATTTTGTCCCTTGAGTCCCACTCTAAGGTATTCAACATTCCCTCTCCTTGAAGTTTTGATTCTTCTGTCAAGTATGAGATCTTGTTGAAGTTCATCAAGATATTCTAGTGAGAAACCATCTATTGATGGAAACTAAACATGCTCTCCTTGATCATCAATCAAAGGAGGCTCAAACAATCTTAGATTCTAAGCATTAATGACAGAATATATTTGCATATAAGGAGTGAAATCTAGCTTAAATGCATTAGTACCAATCTTTTCCAGAATTTTAAATGGACCATAACAGATTGGCTTGAGATTTTTACCTTCCCCTTGCAACATTTCTTTGCTGATATACAACCAAACTTCATCTCCAACCTGGAATTTGTGATCAAAACAATGTTTATCATGCCTTTCCTTGTAGCTTCTTTGACTCTTTTCAAGTTGTTCTTGCACTGTGTGATGTACCAACTAAATTTTCTCAATGAACTTCCTTGCCTTATCTATGTCACTATGACCATCTATAGTGACATCTTTGTCAAAGATGAAGTCCAAAGGCAATCTTGGCAAGTACCCAAGACATGCCTCAAATGGTGATGTGTTTGTGGAAGAATGCTTTGCCCTATTGTATGCATGCTGAATGTAATGCAACTGTTCATCCCACAACTTGGGATGTTTGCTGCAATAGCCTCTAAGAAAATGAATAACTGTCCTATTTACCACCTTGGTCTAACCATCTATTTGTGGATGAAATTTTTTACTCTTCTTCAACTTTGTGTCCATCATGTCCCAACAAAATGAGAATATTTATCACTTAAAATAGAAGTAGGAAGACCAAAATGAACCCATACATTTTGAAAGAAAAGAGTAGCGGTTTGTTCACCTATAATATTTTATTACATGGCATCAAAAGATACATTTTTCTGAACCTATATACCACAACATACAAGTAATCATGACCTTTCCTCGACATAGGAAAACCACCTAAAAAAATCCAATATTGAGATACTCTCCCAAGGATGTGAAGGAACCAGAAGTGGAGTGTACAATCCAAGTTTCCAATTACTAGGCTTACTTATTGCACATAAATAACATCCTCTAATAAAACGAGATACACTATCAATCATGCATGGCCAATAACCATACCTTTGGAGATTCGCTACTGTCTTGCCTACACTGAAATGTTCAACAATCAATGAAGTGTGCACCTCCCTTATGATATTGTTTCTTTCTTCCTATGGTTTACATAACTTTCCCAAGTGATACAACAAACAATCATGCAAATGATAATCTAATTATTCATTTTGGTTTCCTTGACTCAAGCTTTCATACACATCTTGAAAATCACTATCATATGAATATTGTTCAATGTAACTTTCATGCATAACTAAATTGTGCTTTAGTATAATGGATGAATTTACAATAGGCCTAGAGATCATATCAGCTACCTTATTGTAGATTCCCTTTTTATACCTGATAACCAAATGAAGTTGATGTAGAAATCCCATCCATCTGAAATGTCGTGATTGCTGCAACTTTGACCGTGATTGCAAGTATTGCAATGGTTGATGATCAGTATGGATTATGGTATATTTCCCCATTCCATTTCTTTACACTTTGTACCAATGCATATAACTCTTTTTCATAGGTGAGATAATTAGTCACAGCTCCATTAAAAATTTCATAATGAAATAAAATAGGCTTACCATGCTGGATGAGAATTGCTCCCACAGAATAATCACTTGCATCTATTTGGATCTCAAATGGCTATCTAAGATCTGGAAGAACCAATACCGGTGTTGAAATTATCTTTTTCTTTAAAGAATAAAATTATTTTTGCTTCATATCTCCTCAATGGAAGACTTTCTTGACACTTGTTAATGCATGTAACAAAGCTACAATGGAGGAAAAATTAGCAATGGATTTCCTCCAATATTGTGTTACCCCATGAAACCTTCTTACCTCTGGGCTTGGGCCAATTTAGAATGACCTTTACTTTGTAATGGTATATCTTCAACTCACCTCCTCCAACAATGTGCCCCAAATACACTAAGTAAATTTTGCCAAAGTCGCACTTCAACATCTTTAAAAATAATTTCTCTTTTTTCAAGACATCAAGTACATTGTTCACATGCATGATATGTTCATATATTGATTGTTTAATATAAGTATGTCATCTAAGTAAACAATGACGATTTCATTTAGAAATGGTCTAAGTACATGATTCATGACTCTCATGAAAGTAGTTGGAGCATTTGTTAGACCAAATGGCATAACTAGCCACTCAAACAATCCTTGTCTAGTTTTAAATGCAGTTTTCCAAATGTCCTCTTCAGCTATTCTAACTTTATGATAACCACTTCCAAATTCTAACTTAGAGAAATATCTTGCATAATTTAACTTATCTAGCAAATCATCAATTCGTGGGAGTGGGTAGTGATTCTTTACCGTGATTTTATTCAGTGCATGGAAATCTATGCACATGCACCAAGTCCCGTCCTTCTTTGGTACCAAAACAATTGGTGAACCACATGGCGAAGTAGATAGGCGTATGATACCTTTGTTCATAAATTATTGATTTTTATTCTTGATTTCCAAACTCTCCATAATTGACATGTGATACATACCATTGTTTGGAAGTGAAACATCTTACTGCAATTGAATCTCATGTTGAATTCCCCTCTTGGGAGGTAACCCATTTGGTTCTTGAAAAATCTCGCCATGTTGACTTGCCACATAAAACAAATCAGATTTTAATTTTTCATCACATCCTTCTAAATATTCATAGTCAACATCATCCTTTTTCTTGATCATGAGAAGCACATAATTTTTACTTGCATTAACTAGCCTCTTCATTTTCCCTGCATTAACTAAAGAAATATTCAGTTTTTTGCGATGAGCTCTCAAAATATACTCCACCCCATCCTTAAGAAAATGATAGTTCTTCTCATGGCGATAAAAAACCAATTTCCTATCATACAAATATGGACTTCCCAAGATAATCTTAGAAATGTCAAGTGGAATCACATCTAACTCGACTTCATCAAAATTTTTTGTAGTAATAGCAAATCGAAATATGCATTTCCTTATAACCTGTAAATTTGTATTCTTAACTATCCAACCCAAAGGGTATGGTTTATGATGTCGTACAGTTTCAAGGTTAAGCGTTTTGACCAAGTCTTCTGAAATCAGGTTTGCTTGTGACCCATTATCAAACAATGCATCTATCTTTGTATGATTTGAAATCACTTTAACATGGAACAATTCTATCCTTGTGTCTTCATTTGGAGTGTTGTTGTGACTATTTGAGGAACTAGTAATTGTTATGGCTTCCTTTCCTTTTTTAACCATGGCTACAATCTTTGTATCATCTTCTGAATCAGATCCAAGATCTTGTTGTGTGGTGGCAGTCATATTTTGTTTCCCTTTGTTATTTGGTTTCTTTGGCCTTAGTTCTGGATGTAGTTTCCAGTAGTGGGCTTCATCATGCCCCTCTTTGGAAAAATGTTTGCATGTAGTTTTCTCCCCTTCTTTCTTGATGCTCGCATTCTTCTTTCCCTTCCATTTTCCTCCATTCTATTTTCCCTTACCCTTGAATGGCTTCTTCTTACTACCCTCTTCCTGAATGTTCTTTCCCCTCGCTTCAAGATGTGTGGCTTACACACATACTTCATCTAAGTTGTTTGGGTTAAACATAAGGATAGTATGTTTCAAGTAGGAATTTAAACCCCCAATTTATTTCAAGAGCGTGTCTTTTGAATTCAAGTTTACTCCTAGTAGAAAAGCTCACTTTCTAAACTCTTGAGTGTACTTTTGAGCAGTTTGGCCTTTTCGCTGCCTAAAGTTTGCCAAATCATTATTGATTTTTGCATATAATCTAATGGATAAAACTGTATTTTAATGGAAGAAATGAATTCAACCCAAGAAATGGATATCTTACTATGAATTCACATTTCCTCTTGAGTCTTTTCCTCCCACCAAACTAGTGCTGCTCCTTCTAGCCTTAATGAATACAACTGGATCTTATGTTGTCCTCTTGTAGATTATGAATTCTGTAGTATACTTCCAATTGATGGATACAATTGTATAACTTCTCTGCATTTACCTCACCATTGTACATGGCAAGTTCAAACTTGATGTCCAACTTGAGTAATGGAGTTTTTCCGTTTGAGATTTTTGAATGAGTGTGGGTGGTTTTTGTGGTGGATGTGGAAGATGAATATGTTGATGAATATGATGAGGATGAGGATGGTGGAGATGGAGGTGGCTTTCCTCCATTGCCTTTCAAACTCTTCTCTTCATCCTTCTTACCATCTGAATATCCTTCTCCATGTGGATGCTTAGAACCTTCTCCTTCTCTTTCTGCACTGAATGCATCAAACATGATTTTAACCATTATTTGAATTTCTTTGAAGTCTCTCTTGACATTCTCTTCTTCTAAATGTCCACGAGTCTCTCCGACTCCTGGCATAATGGCTAAGGATTCAAGATCTACTTCTGATGCTTGTACCTCTTCAATATCAACTACTGGAGATGGAACTTGAGGTGCTTTAAGTGAAAATTTGAGTGGAACTTTAGATGAATATGATGCTTTCTAAGCTCTCTTTCTTCTTGTCCTAATCTCAGGACTAACAACAAATATATTCCCTTCTCCTCTTTGTAACTTCAACCTTATAAGCATCACAAAATTGCAACTATTAAAGCCCTTCTTGCAAAATATCAAGCAAAGCAAGAAAATAACCTTTAGCAACCTTGTGCTCTGATACCAACTTGATCTGAAATTGATTTTTAGTTAATGTTGTCTTAATATCAGTTTCAGAATTAGCATGAAAGTGCTTTAGTTTTCTCCTTATGCAAGGGTTTATACATGTGTTTATGATTGACAATTCATTAAACTTGATGAGATTAAGTGTAATTCATGAACTTAAAAGCATGGAAAATCAATGCTAAACAACAACATATAAAAACAAAAAAAACATAAATAACAGAGACAAATCACTAATACATATGGTCAAAATTCTGACACTTTAGTTCAGACACTTTTGACGTATTGTTGGAAATTCCCCCAATTTTTCTCAGTTTTTTTAATCCCGCCAACAAGCGTCTCTCTAACAATGTTTGGGAGTATCTTCTAAACAACAATGTTTAGGAAAATCATCAGAATGTCAACGTTTCAAGAAAAAACATTAGAATTGCGACGTTTTGGAGACAACCGTCAGTCTTGTGATGTGTAGGAGATAACCGTCGGTCTTGCGACGTTTGGGGAAATTGTCAGTCTTGCGACGTTGCGGGCCAAGTGTCAGTCTTGCGATGTTGCGGAGTTAAAACATCGGTGTTGCGACGGTTAAGGAAAACATAGTATATTTCATTCAACAACCATAGTAATTTCATAATGAAAGTTGCTGCAAATGGTCATTTCAAAAGGACGTCATTAAAAAGGTGACTGCACACATGCCCGAGAATTGTTTTGTCGTCGCTTGCAAATGAGTTCCAGGCAGTCTGTCCCACAGGTTTGTCCATTAATTTTTCATAGGTCCGATCTGAATCAAATCCAAGCCTTCCAAAACATTGTCCAACTCTATGATGATGTCATCAACAAGTTTGATATTCTACAGAAATTCTAGATCAGCCTTCAGTTCAGAAGATGTGAACACGTTTCTATTTTTTCCTCACCGAGATCTCAACCGAGTTATTTTCTTCTTGAATAAATGTATCTTCTTGTTCTTTCGATTGATAAAGAAATGAACTTCGAATATTCTTCTGTGTATGTGAAGGATCTCTTAGTTTTTCATCTCTACATGCTTTTGCGTTCTTTAACATGTCTTTATATTCATATGTGGTGGAGTCAAATTCCGCTAGTAGAGCCGACTAGACTAGTGTGATAAAAAGTTCAGTATGTCGTGGTTTCAACTATACACTATTCAATGTTATAAAAACAACTATTATTATGTTTTTTTATGGTTTCATACACTATTCAAGTTTTTTTTATTCTTGCATGATCTCATATTAGGTCATTAGTTCTTATTTTAGAGATAAAGTTAGTTTTTAATTTAGCAATGACTTAGGGCTTGTTTCAACATATTATAGGGTTTTATTAATGTATTTATGGTTTATTATGTTACAACATCATGAAGAACAAGCATTCCTAGGGTCAAGACAAGTTTTTGAAATTGCGACGTTTTAGGACAAGTGTCGGTCTTCCGACGTTTAAGAGACATTGTCATAATTCCTAATAGTTGTAGGCCTGAAAACTAAATGTAACTTGCAGTATCTCACTTATGTGTGGGTTTATAAGAGTAACTAAGGGTATGCTTTATGCTTTGTAGCATTGTTGATCCTAGCACATCAAAACCCCGTTTCTTATACTTAGGTTTATATTGAGTCTATAAAGAGTTTGAAAAAGGAATTGGGATATTCTATATGCTTTGCAGGTTCATATGTTCCTAACACATCAAAATTCATCTTCAGTTTGTTAATAATTTTCCTCAAGTCAATCCATGCCTCGAAGAAAATTTTGTAATATCTTATATATCTCATCTAAGCTTTTAATAACAATATTTCTAGGATTCTTTTATAGATTCTAATACCCATAGATTTTTCTTTTTTTGGTATATACACACCAAATTTTATAGCTAATAGAATCTATAAAATACTCTTATCATTATTTTAATTAAAATATTAGATGAAATATATAATATATTTGGCCACGCTTCCTCTTGAAAAGTTGTTGAATATCCCATGACAAAAATTGTTATGGTTCCCTAACACTACAAGGTCCTTATACTATAGCGATATAACACATAGTAGCATGTATTTTTGGTTTGGGCCTATCCCATTAAAGGAGCGGGTAAAATAAAATGGTGGAAAACACATGGAAATATAATTTTGTAGCTACTCTAAAATATAAATTGACCTATTCAAATTTATTCTCCCGCTGCTAGTCTCCTTGGTAGGTTTGGGACAGAGTTCGGTGCTAATTCTGCTGAAGAGTGCTAATTCTGCTGAAGAAGGGTTCGGTGCTAATTTCGCTGAAGAGTGCTAATTCTGCTGAAGAAGGGTTCGGTGCTAATTCCGCTGAAGATTTTGGGACAGAGTTGGATTTGATGTAGTCACTAATTCCACTGAAGAGTTTGGGACAGAGTTGGATTTGGTGCAGTCACAAATTCTACTGAAGAATGCAAAAGACCGAAGAGGTACATCCACAAACATACCCTGCAACTGGTTTATCCCATGGTAATGAGTAATAATAGATGCTAGCATTACATTTCGTGATCTGTGCCTCATTGACATATTTACTACACTTGTATACATTTAGATTCCAATTGGTTTTACACTTGTATACATTTAGATTTCACTTCTAGTCATGATGATTTGGATTTATTAAAGAAGAGAAGGGGTATCACACATACATCAATGCTTGCTGCATGTGAGAGTGTGGGATGTGTTTATTTTCTAGTTTATCATCCTGAAAAAGGAAACTTCCTATTTAAAATGTTGGTAGGTTTTAGTTCCGTCTCTCCTTAGCATTTATATGTCCTAATAAGTTTATCCTGCAAGTAATCTGAATGATGACATAAGTTTATCATGCAAGAAATTTGAATGATGACAAAAGTAAAGAGAGTGGATATCTAGCCAAAGCCCCCATTTAATCATTTTTTGAGGAACCATATGAAAGTGATTTTTTTTTTTTTTTTGGGTTCTGTATATCAATATCTCTTAACTGGTTCTTCTTGTGTTTGTTATTTATACAACCTACCTATCATTTGGTTCCGATTGGTAATCTGAGGGAAAATATTTGCTCACATAGATATCAGTGGTCACTGTTGGTCCAGAGGGATAGGATATAGATTATAATAGAAAATATTAAACAGACAAAATATGATTCCATCCTCTATCCTTTGCCCTTGCGGAAGTTCACAACCATCTCCCAACATTTCTACTGAAACCTCTAACAACAAAACTGCTACTGAAACCTCAATGTTAGACTGTGCATTGAGCTACCATAATGGGAATATTGTTGTCCGGTAGTGGATATGGTTCATTCTTCTAAGGGGTTCAATAATTACCTTGGACCTCTTCCTTTTAAAGAAGATACATATATCATGTCCTTGGTTGCATCACATTTATTTGTATTTGATTTACATCTTAACTGCCTTATATGATATACAAAATCCTTTAGTGAATTTTCCTGTAATTCTTCTCATTTCATTTTGTAGAGTACATATTTGCAACATGTTTATGAGCCTTGCAATCTTCTCAATGCTTTGCCTCTTATCAGATTGCAGTCCTTTAAGTGTTGGCATCTTTTCTAATGCTTGAGATCTATTAGTTTCTTAGCATTGCAATTAGTGGGTTGTCTTTAACTATTATGCACATTATGTATCCAAAATTGTTTACCTAATGAAAGCATATATCTTTGGACATTCAATTGCCACAGAAATACTGTAAGCTAATTATAGACCACAATAAATACAATTTGTTATTAGTATCCTCTTTCCCCTATGTTTTTTCATTAGCATTATCTTTTATACCAACAACCACAAAAGGCATTAGAAACAAAACATAAACTTATATTTGACACCGATTGAGGGGACTTTGTTTGGTTTACCAACAAAAAATGGTGATATAAATGTCTGTACTCATGAAATATTCAACATCTAAAGGGTATATGCTCATAGTTGAGTGTCTTCTTCCACAACTCATCTTGAAAGTAGATATCTATTGATTTTGGAAGGGGTCAAATATGTTCATGTATACACATATGCATACATGTTGTAATGTGCCACAACATAATGAACAGATTTATGTGCTTTAACTTTCCCTTTAACAGGTGTTTTACCATATTCAATGAAGGATTTCTCAATGCCACTACCATAGGAAGTGCACCACTACAATAAAGTTATGATACCAAACAATGCATAGTGCTGAACCAATGCATGGTGATGAACTATTGAACCAACTCGACATCAAAACAGATTATAGGGGTAGCATTCCAATGGAGGGAAAAAGTAAAGAGAACAAACACAGTGAGAATGGAGTGGAGAGGAAAGAATATAGGGAGGAATACTGAAGAGCAAGAAGAAATCAAGGGAAAAAATCAAGCATTCTGATGGCAGAGCTCAGGCCTAGACAACAGTGGGATATAGCTGCAATATTTGGAGCCCTTCACATTTCATTAAGCATGGCTATTTCTTGGTTATCTAGGGTTCCTAATTAAATATAAGGGTGAAGGTGTGGAACCAAAACCTCTGGAATCCCTCATGGCTCTTGGGTGGGGGAAGATCTCCTCTGGAATCCCATAATATGTGTAATCAAAATAATATTAAAATAGTTTGGTGGTTTTTATTTATTTGAATGTAATATATATATATATATATATATATATATATATATATATATATATATTTAACATATAATAATGGCAATATTTTGTAATATTTGTATTGTGATTACCCCACAAATCGTAGCCCAATGTGGGCCCTCCCCACCTACTTTGACATGGTGACAGATTACACTTTCAAGAGTTGCAACATGAATGTCACTTACTTAGTGACTAACCTACACGTCACCTTAGCAATTCACTTCAACATGAAATTTTTCCTTCAACATTATTTTTTGTACCAGGCCAGTATAACCTCGCACATAACCATGTCATGGTTGATGGTGAATAATTTGTATCATAATGCTAATATGATGTATGCAATTCATTGTCAAAACACCCCTAATCACTTTCCCAAGGAAGAAGCCACCATGGAAACCTTGTGCAACAAGAGCATTGGCACGTAGCACAATCTCCATTGCAACTCCAAGTAGAGTTCAACATCCTTAAATCATGCATAGTGTGCCCAAATAATGGTAATACGATCTCCCTCGGTCTCAAAAATATTATGCATTCCAATACTCTCATGTGCTTTAATTACCATGACCATGCAAAGTTATTTAAGATCAACAATATTTTAATTTTAGCTAGAGCATATCATTCGGTGCAGGTTACAAATTGTATCGTAAAATTGGTGATTCGGCTTCTTAGTGAAGGCCTCTTGACCTCAAGGACTTGGCCTTCTAGCCATTCTCTACCTTCAATAGCTCTCCCTCTCTAGCCTTCTACTGGACCTTTCTATTACCCTCTCCTATATTCATGCATGTCATCCCTTCAAACTTTTTGCAAGCTTCACATCCTAATTGCCTCTCCTCTATCTCTTGCCTATTTCCAATTTCCCTAATGCCAAATTCATCCACCTCTTTTACTTCATGGTCTTCATCACCCCTCAAAATTTATGTTAACTCAACTAGGAAGCCCTCATCCTCTTACCCATCCAAACACCTTCCCTTCCCCTAGTAGGATTCTTTAATACATCATGACTTGTGGAAGACAGACCACCCATTGCCAAGGAAGAAGTAGTGGTCACCCTCTGTTACCTCTCCATGCAGCCAAAAATTTAGCCTCAACCTCTTAGTTGAGGCTCACATGCAAGCAAGATATTCTTTTACTTTCCATGAACAATTTATTACTAAGCTAGTCTTTTACCCTAAACCTCTAAACCCTTAACCCGTAACCCCTTAAACCCTAATTCCTGACCCTTAACCCATTAAACCTCCTAATCCCTAATCCCTTAACCACTAACTCATTATTCAACTAACCCCTGACTGTGCCTAAATCCCCTGACCCTAATCCCTCAATCCATAATCCCTTAACCACTAACTCATTATTCGACCCCTAACCCCTAAATGTGCCTAAATAACCTAACCCCTAACTCCCCCATCCCTAAACCCTTAACCACTAACTCATTATTCCCCTAACCCCAATCCCCAATCCTAGCTTAACCACTAACTCATTATTTCCCTAACCCTTAAATGCACCTAAATCCCCTAACCCCTAAGCCCCCAATCCATAACCCCTTAACCACTAACTCATTATTCTCCTAACCCCTAAACCCTAATCCTCTAACCCTTAATGCCCTATTCCCCTAACCCCTAAGCCCCTAACATAAAAAAATAATTAATTAATCAATTAAAATTTTATTGTAATTAGTAATTTTAATTAAGTTTACTAATTCATAATTAATCAATTGACATTAATTATTTAGTCTAATTAGCTAACTTGCTTAGATCAAAGCATGTTTCCATTTTATTAATTTTAGTACCCTAATTCTTACTGACTTTTTTCCTTTTTTCTAGCAATGTTCGACAAATGCAATTATTACCGCTAAATTTTTCTAGCAATGCCCGACGAATGCAATTCTTACCACTAAATGTAGCTTCCGCTGGCCCTGTAATCATTTTTCTAGTTACCAGTATGTAATATTCCCAAATGGGAAAAAAAAATAATATAGCTCACAATAATGGGAATAGCAGCAAATGTTAACACATTGAGCCAAATGATATATCCATGTTATTTTGTATAACAATAATAAATAAGTACAATATCTTGGGGATCAATCCCTCAAGATAGGCAAAAGAAGCCTCCAATGCCCAAAGAACCCAAAACAAGTAATACACTGCTACACAAAATACTGAAGCAAGTACAACATAGGTTTAATGACTAATACTGTAGCTGGGAAATATATATAAATGGATCTAATAATATCCTGCTCATACAAGGCCAAAAATGGAGATCTATGCTCCCATACACATTTCCTAGATAACCCAGGAAGGGTTTCTAGAAATACACGAAATATAAGAATTCTGGAATGCAGCCTTAGGGCTGAATAAACTCTGTAACTGGGCACCTGAAAGGAGGTGGCTGAAACTTATGTAGATTTGAAATGGAAATCCTCCAAAATACTCTCTCAATGAAGGTTTCATCACTTCATTGAAAAGAAATCACTCCAAATGAAGCACTGAACTCACCCCTGCAACAGATCTCTAAAATAACGCAGTCATGGGCTGGAACTGCACTGTAGGGGATGATTATGGCTTGGCCTGATGCAAAAATATTATATGAAGCACAAGGACCTTCCTTACTGATCTCCCAGTGGAAAGAAACCTTCCTCCACTGAAGAAAAGCTCATAAATGATCCAAAGAAACTCTCCACTTCTGCACTCTGAAACTCAGCACATATCTAAACAGAATCTTCATTGTAGAAGAAAGTTGTAGCTTGGCCAAATTTTGGAATGTGGAAATAATGCTCAATGTACTTCTCCTAAGTCGGCACTCAAAGTCCCCTGAGGATGGAGGTGGGATTCCCACTCAGGAACACCCTTGTGCTAAAGAGCACTGCAATCTTAGCTAAACAGTTGAAGAGAGCCACAAGTCTTAACAGACCACAATCAAATAATAATCTAAAAGCATGATCACAATGGCTGCCATCCTCTTCCTTATATTCTTGGTGAGCTTCCTCACCCTTGGCCCCACTCATTAAAGGAACTACTTCCATGCAAAGGATCTCCCTCAAAAACTGCATTGTCCCTCACTGAATGTCCACTACTTCCATACCGGCGCTGTTGATTTGGTCAAAGTTGACCCAGTCCGCATGCTTCTTCCCTTGTTCACACATAGGGGAGCTGTATCCAGCTCTTTTGATGCCCTCCATTCACATTTTGAGTGGTTTTATTCCTACTAAGGAGACTTATGGGTCTCCCTACCCTCTTATTCTTCTGACTAAGAAGAAAAAATAGATTTTAATATTCCAATTAGCTGCATGCTAATTTAGGAATATTACATTTCTCCCCTCCCAAATGTTGCTTGTCCTCAAGAAACTACTAGGATAGATTTGAAAAATGTAGGGAACCTTTATTCCCATGTGAAGCTCTAACCTCCAAGCTATCATCCATATAAAATGAGTCACCCTCCAGAATGGTAATTCATAGAAAAAATCCTCCCACATGCTCATGAGAGGCTCCTCCCAAAGACTCAAGTCAATCATATGCCTCACTTCATAAGGTAACAAGTGATATACTGTAGCAGCCATATAATGTCCCATGCTCCCCTTGAAGCATGAATAAGTGTGGGAAGTTTCATTCCCAATGGACACATCCAACCAATGTGTCATCCCTCCAATCATTTCCCCAAAAATAATAAGAACATCATCAACATATGGGATCACAATCAAAGTCATGCTAGCTACCATGTGTAGTAATGGATAAGGAAAATGGTCCCTCAAGTGCAACCATCATAGTTTTACTCCTAACTGCCTCAGAATATGGCATGATGAGTGGTTTCCCAACCAATTTTTTGCTTCCCCAATATTCTCACATGCTTGGAGATGGTGTATGATGTATGGTGAAAATTGAGCACACCCTGCATAAGATATCATCTCCCCAAGATATCCTAGCGAGTGGCCATCATCAATATTGCTTATGGCCTCAAGTATACCATGAAGTCTAGAAGAAAGAGAGCCCCCTCTTGGAGCAATGCCCTGCACATGAATGGCAAGGAAATACAAATACATAGTAATTGAATCATGATGTACATAAATACAATCTTTACCATGTACTTTGTTCAAGCTAGTAAGGTGGCTCATAGATGGGCCTCCTCTCACTCCCAATGAGAAAGGAAGTGGTTTTGATAACTCTACCAAAGATTCATGTCTCTCCTCATCCTCCAAACAATCCATCCATCTCCTCATATGATGGTGCATCTCCTCTTTGAAGCCTTCCCAAATGAATTCCTCCAGGATAGTACGATATTCTCTTATAAAACCAATGGGTTTGGAGATAAACCCCTCATATGCTACATCTAGTAGTTTCTCCTGAGCTTAGAATCTCTAGTCAAGAAGATCCTACTCTGAAAATAGATGACCCCATCTCTCACTACATATCTCCCATTTGATAACTGGCCATCAAGCACTCTGCATGAAAAGAGATCCCTGGAGTATTCCATTAACAACTGGTATCTCCAATAAGGGTCAATACTCAATAATGACAGCGTTGCTGATCTATCACGTGAAGCACTTGTCATGCTGCTGCTCTCCTCTTTGACATCTTCCATGCCTAAGTCATACACTAGGATGCTGAAATCTTGCCTCTATTGCTCCTCTTGCAGCTGCTCATGCTCTAGTGAAGGTGGAAGTTTTTGGATGCTAGCCTTCCATGGGAAGTTATCACCCATTAAAAAATTTCTGAGTTTTTCCAATTAAAGCATGAGTGGCCACCAACCTCTGCCAAATATGGAAGATTCCTGTGGTAGTATCTTCTGATTCTCTAAAGCCATGGAGTGGTCTCCTTGCACCATGATGGTGACATCCATACCTGAAACATCCTCTCTCAGCGCAAGATGTTTGGTGAGACTGGGTAATAATGATATTGGGAGAATGTCCCCCTCCTCCTTAAGCCTACCCCAGACTCTCTGCGATGTGTCAAGTCCTCCTAAGGTTCTCACTCCTCTAGAATCCTATGAGTGGTGCAACCTAATGTGAAGCATCTCTCATCATCTCCTGATCTGGTGGTCTCCCAGGTGGAATTCTCCATGTAATGAGACATCAATATCAAGAGTAGACTGCATATATGAGTAGACTAATTTTTCCTTGCTCTCACTGCAAAAATCAGTCTACCTCTTATGTGCATCAACCTTCCGAAATAGATAGGGGTGTGTGTTCCTAATCATATAATGCTGGCCATCCTCCCTATCTTCTCCTTTCATCTGCAAGGTTTCACAATTTATCAATAATGGCACATGTTGCTCATGGATTTTGCCTTGATCTCCACATGTGAGATTCTTTGGAACTTCTTGCAATGGTACAAGAATTCCTCTCACTGGAGAAATTGCTCCATCTCCCTCTCCATGAGGTACTAGATCTGCTCCTGATGTGACAACATTGTTACCTCTTGCCTTCTCTTCATCATTAATGGAGGTTACCTCATCATCATTATGAGGCTCTTTGTTTTGATCCTCTTTTGAAAAAGAGATATCCATGTCTTTCTTTTGAGAAGAGAGCTCTTCCTGAAGTGGGTATCTTGCCTCTAGCAAGGTATTTTGCAAGTTTTTAACCCCCTCAATAGAATTCTGGAATGGAGTTGGGTTTATGGATCACTCCAACTCATGCAAAGGTTTTGTTTGTGTAGGCTTGGTTAGCTCAACCAAGGATATTTCAGAATGTTTTAAATCAAATCTTTTCACTAACCTCCCAGTGAACTTTGCATAAGTAGATACATTTACATGATTCAAGGAAGAAGTTTCATAAAACCACCAGGCATAAGCCTTACCTTCAAGATGTAGCGCTGCTACTTTAATGGCTTCATATTATGAAATTTGGTGCTGTTGCAAATAGGTGTCTAGCTCCTTCACCCAAGCCCTAGCTGTGCATCTAGGTGACCCATCAAAAGTAGATAGAAATAATCTACCCAAATCATGCTGCTTGCAACTTTTGCTTCTATTGTGATTGTTATGTCTTCTATTATCTTTGATCTTGCAAAACCATTGGAAGGTTAGATGATCTCTGAACCTCTGAGATTGAGATTCATACTCTTGAAGATAGTCACCAAGAGTATCCTCTATTGGTACATCTCCTTTCTCCATCTCTCTTGCTATGAACATATGCATGGTAGAGCATTGTAGATTTGATTGTGTGGCTGAATTCTCACACCCATAATATGAATAACTGAAGCTTTCTTTATGTGAAAATATTTTTGAGGGACCTTCATGTCTTTCCCTCCTCATTCCCTTGATTTCTCTGCTAAGCTCATGCATAGTTTGGAGAATAAGTTCTGAAAACTTCTTTCCCTCTATTTCTCCAAATAATGGAGACTTGCGTTTATCTCTTCTGTGAGTCTTCTCCTTTCTGTGAGAAGCTTCTTCTTCTTTTGATAACATAGATGCAATGTATTCACAGGCTGAGCCAAGATTATGCTTTGATACCACAAAGGCCCAACCACTACACCAAAGGACTAGACTGTTAGTGAGGGCAACAACCCAACGCATTAAGGGTGGGCGAAACAACCCACCGGAGCATCTGAGGGTGGCAGCTAAATAGTCCCTCAATATGCAGACCCCAGACACGTGGCAGGGCCCACCTTGAACAGGGCTGCCCTAAACAGGGATGTTACAGCCCACCACGCTCCATGAGTATCGACCTCGAGACCTCGGCTCTGATACCACTATAATATTACCAAATGGGAAAAGCAACAATATAGCTCACAATAATGGGAATAGAAGCAAATGTTAACAAATTACATATGATCCAAATGATAGATCCATGGTATTATGTATTACAAAGATAAATAAGTACAAGATCTGGGGGATCAATCCTTCAAGATAGGCAAAAGAAGCCTCCAATGCCCAAAAGCACCCAAAACATGTAATACACCGCTACACAAAATACTTAAGCAAGTACAATGCAATTTTAATGACCAATACTGTAGCTGGGGAATCTATATAAATGGATCTGATAATATCCTGCTCATACAAGGCCAAAAATGGAGATCTATGCTCCCACACACATTTCCTATATAACCTAGGAAGGGTTTCCGGAAATACACAAAATATTAAAATGCTGGAATGCAGCCCTAAGGCTGAATAAACTCTACAACTGGGCACTTGAAAGGAGGTGGCCGAAACTGATGTAGATCTGAAATGACACTCCTCCAAAGACTCTCTCAATGAAGTGTTGATCCCTTCAATGAAAACAAAGCACTCCAAATGGAGCACTGAACTCACCCTTGCAACAAATCTCTAAAATAACACAGTCATGGGCTGAAACTGCATTGTAGGGGAAGATGATGACTTGGCATGATGCCAAAATATGATATGAAGCACAGGGACCTTCCTTACTGATCTCCCAATGGAAATAAACCTTCCTCCACTGAAGACAAGCTCATAAATGATCCAAAGAAACCCTCCACTGCTACACCCTGCAACTCAGCACATATATAAACAGAATATGCGTTGTAGAAGAAATTTGTAGCTTGGCCAAATGCCATAATTTGGAAATAATTATCAATGTAATTCTCCTGAGTAGGCACTCGAAGTCCCCCAAGGATGAAGGTGCGATTCCCACTAGGGAACACCCTTGTGTTAAACAGCACGACAATATTAGCTAAACAGCTGAAGAGAGCCACAAGTCTTAGCAGACCACAATCAAATAATAATCTAAAAACATGATCACAATGGTTGCCATCCTCTTTCTTATATTACTGGTGAGATTCCTCACCCTTGGCCCAACTCATTAAATGCACTACTTCCATGCAAAGGATCTCCCTCTAAAACTGCGTTTTTCCTCATTGAATATCCACTACTTCCATACCATCATTGTTGATTTGCTCAAAGTTGATCCAGTCCTCATGCTTCTTAACATAGTTACTGATAAAACGGGAACTATTACCTCAAAACGGGAACTATAACAAAAAAAACATCAAAAAACCATGAAAAAACAACTCGAAAATGAAAAGTTGTATTATGGAATAACCTTCTTTTTTTCGGGGTAAATTTTCAACATTTTAAAAAATGCAAGTAAAAGCCAATTTTTTTGGGTGCAAAAAACACTCTCAAAATGAAACATTGTATTGTGGAATAACCTGGTTTTTTTTTTCGGAGTAAATTTTCAACATTTTGAAAAATAGAAGTAAAAGCCAATTTTTTTTGTGCAAAAATTTTGTACAAAAACCACCCTAAAAATGGAAAGTGGTTAAACAAAAATTTTAGAATAATTAAAAATTATATTAAAAAAAAAAAATTGAAAAAAAAATTAAAATAATTGCAAAAAGACAAGCTTCATTATATTTTTTTAAATTAAAAAATAAAATAAAATTCAAACATTAAAAAAAAACCTAAAATTTAAGAAACAAAAATAAAATTAAAAAAATAAAAAACATTTTAAAGATTAAAATTTAAAAATATATAGAAATAAAAAATAAAAATATTAAATTAAAAAAAAACAACTTTAAAGAAGAAGGAAATTATAAAAAGTAAAATATACAAACTAAATTTTAAAAATAAAAAGAAAATGTTTATTAAATTAAAAACAAAAAATTTAAATTTTAAAATAAAAATTTAAATTTAAAAAAAATATATTAAATTTTAATAAATTTAAAACTTTAAAATAAAAAATAAAAATTACAATTAAAAAAAAAAACATTATTTAAATTAAAATTAAAAAACAATGAAAAATTAATTAAAAATAAAAAACCGAAAAATAAAATACAATAAAAATATTAAATTTCGAAAAAAAAATATTAAAAACAAATAAATTATTAAAATAAAAATAAATTATAATTATATATATATATATATATATATATATATATATATATAAACTTAAATTAAAAATATATATATGAGATTCTATTAAATTTAAAAGAAAAAATATTAAATTTTAATAAATAAATAAATAAACAAATAAATTTTGAAATTAAAAAATAATAATAATAATAATAAAATAAAATATAAAACAAAATAAAAATAACATATAACATTGTTAAAATGAAAATTTAAAAAATTTAAAAATCAATTATAAAATATAAAATTTTATGTAATTAATAAAAAAAAAATAAAAAAAAATATTAAATTTAAATAAATTAAAAAAAAATTAAAAATTTATTGAATTTCTTAAAATTAAATTAAAAAATTTAATATAAAATGTAATTATAAAGAAAAAAATGAAAAAAAAAATCAATTAATTTAAAAAAAAATACAAAATTTAATAAAAAATAAGAAAAAAAAAAATTGTTTTTGGATTGGGTATGGGTGTGCCGCCTAGCGGCCGGCCTCCACCGCCACCTGGGCGGCACCATCCATACCCAATGCAAAATCATTTTTTTATTTTTATTTTAATTTTTTAATTTTTTTTTTATTGTTTTTAATTTTTTTTTAAATTTCATATTTTTTTTTTAAATTTAATTTAATATTATATTTTAATTTTTTAAATTTGTATTTTTTTTATTATATTTAATATCTATTTTTTTGTTTTAATTTTATTATTTTTAATTTCAAAAAAATTAATTTTTTTGGGTTTTAATTTAATTTTTATATTTTAAATTTAATATTTTTTGTTTTTTTTTTTAATTTTGTTTTTAAATTTAATATTTTTAGATTAATTATTTTTTAAAATTTGAAATTTAAATTTATTAAATTTTAATTTTAAAATTCTTTTTTTTTAATCTTTTATTTGATTTTATTTTATTTTTAAATTTTGTAAATGGTTTAATTTAAAAAAAAAAACATTAAATTTATATATATTTGTTTTTTAATTATTTGAAAATGTTTTTTTTTTCATTATTATTTGTTTTTTAATGATAGTTTTTTATTTTAAATTTGCTTTTCAATTTTAAATTTTGTTTTGTTTTGTTTTGTTTTGTTTTGTTTTTTTTTTTTAATTTGTTTTTTTATTTTTATTTTAAAATTTGTATTTTTTTTCTTCTTATTAGTTTAAATTTTTAAATTTAAATTCTTTTTTTTATTTTTTTATTTTTTTAATTTTAATTTTAATTATTTTTCAATTTTCTATTTTATGTTTTCTTTTTTAATTAAATGGTTTTTTTTAATAACTTGAAAAAAAGATGTTTTTGATGTTTTTTTTTTTTTCAATTTTTGTTTTTTTTTCTTTAAATTGTGTGTTTTTTTTCTATTTTTTTAAATATAATTTTCGAATATTTATGTTTTCTTTTGTTTTATTTTATTTATTTTTGTTTAAACTTTTTTTATTTTTACAAGTTATTTTTTTGTTTTTTTACATTTTTATTGTTTTTATATATATATTTTTTATCTGAGTTTTTTTGTCATGTTTTTCTTATTTTATTTTTGTGTTTTATTACCAACATGAAAATCACTACTCTAAAAAAAAAGGTTGATACTGCATCAATATGTTTCAAAATTGGCATGAAAATCACTAACATTTTAAAACAAATATTCATACTTCATAAATAAAAATATTAAAGTGTCAAAAATATGCAAAAAAAAAAAAACGAGTCATTCTGCATCACCACTTTTCAAAATCGTGTGCTTTTTTTCTACCAAAAAAAAGTAGGTACCAGTTCAGTTACCTATTTCATCGGTAACCATGTTTCTTCCCTTGTTCACACATAGGGGAGCTTTATCCAGCTCTTTTGATGCCCTCCATTCACATTTTGAGTGCTTTTATTCCTACTAAGTAGATTTATGGGTCTCCCTACCCTCTTATTCTTCTGACTATGAAGCAAAATTAGATTTTAATATTCCAAATAGCTACATGATAATTTAGGAATATTTCACGGTAGGTGGTAGCTCTGATCGGAGCGAGTAAATAGCACTAAGCACCGTGCCTAGCTTACACAGTATATTTGCACACATAATTTCCATTGGGATATTTAGTTCCATATTATCCAGTAGTTGGAATGAAACTATATCCCATGGACCTAGTTTTTACTTAGCCACAAAGTAAGAGATAGAGGTCGGAAGTGGGGGCAACAGTGAAGGGATCTGCATTTAGCCATTTTCACATACGTTGGTTCAGTGGGGAATTTGTCAACCCACAAAATGGTAATGACCTTCATTTCTCTCCTCATAAAATGTGAAGTTTGAGACAAATTGAAGGTTCTTTGAAGGGAAAATTTTATTTTGCGCATAGTGTTTAGTTGTAACCAGATCTATTTTCTCCTACAGACTGTTATGATCCATGTCTATTTTGTTTGTATCTATTTTCATTTCTTCGAAGCCTATTTTGGTAATGTAAACTGTATAAAAGACCAACCATGGCTTCTTGCCTAGTTAGCAATATTACCTTGGCTTATTGCCATTGTAATATTATGTCGCTAGTTTAGTTTCTTGGGTAGCCCCCTTTTTGGTGTTTAACTCTGAGCTATTGTTATGTGATGTAACAATTGAGCAGTTGGTTCAATACAAATATGTTATGCCAAGTTTTATGTTCCATTATTCATATTTTTTGTTATGTGATTTGGTGTCCTATAGGAAGTAACAAGCTCGTTTTCCTCTCTCATCACCCCCTTCTTTCTTATTTATTTGCATGGGATTTATATCTGTTTTAGGTGTTTGATATTCAAAACTCTGTGTGCTAACTTGTATCATTGTTTTCATATCTGAAGAGACTATTGTGTGTTAACAATAATTAGGATTTTGTGCTCCGTTTCTTTGATATAACCCGTTATTCTAAATTTGTTTAATATGTATGTGGATTTAAGAATATAGTGACTGTAAGTGTGATAAACCATTATTGTGAATACCACATATAAATCATATTGTCTGTCCATATCCACACTGATATATTTAGGGATTTTTTCTCCTTTTCATTATATGGCTTCCAATTTTCTACATCCCCATAATAGTAAATAAAATGTAGAATCCAAAAATGCTAGTAACTTTCTATCAATGTTTAGTGCCCTATATTCATTAGTTGCAAATGAGAAAAAATTCTCTTAAGACAAACAAGTCTCATTACCCTTCTCCTCTCCCTCATCTCTTGGAAGCATATCTGCATCCTTTTCTGAATCCCAACAGTCCACATATCATATTTATTTTCCAAAAACTTCACAAAAATTGGGTACAATTATGTGGTTTATTTTTCCATGTAGCTTTTGTGAACTACAAATTCGTATTCAACAAGATTTATACTTGGATTTACTTCCCCTATCAAAACAATGGTCACAATATCCTTCAACCAACTCAAGACTTGCTAGTGTAGAAATTTGAATAACTGATATATTATTCACCGCGATTCTCCTGATCACACACTATTTTAACTTCATGCACAATAAAAAATCTCTTCTACCATTGATCATTAATTGCAGAAATAAAAACAATAGCATGCGCACATTAAAACCATAAAAATCACACATATGAACACAGTGTTTTATGGGAAAGCTTAAAGCTAAAAACCCCCAACTATATGTATATTATATGTCATAGAGATCATGTAACAATCATCATACAAAGCTCCTCACAAGCTCTCATTACAATCTCCAATTGCTACACACTAATCAAGCTAGATCTAGCAAAACACATGCTCCAATCTCTGCCAGCTGATAGCCTGCCTCTATTGCACAATCAATGCTGAAGAATGGCTCATAAATAACTTCGAACCACCTGGCTTGTACTACACAATCCTCATTGGCATCTCCAATCACTGGTTGTTGCAAATCATGCAACAGTATAGTCACAACTAATAGTCACACTGCTCTTTCACCTATCTCTTCATTGGTCTCCACTAAAACTGTCCATGCACTGAAGTTAACTGATGTATTATTTAGTTGATTAATGAGTTTATAATTAGTGAATTAATTATTAATTAATTGACACCACTCTCACTAGTGTATCAATCAGTTAGACTAGATACAACTAGCTCAACTATGTTTAGCTTAGTTAAACTGAACACAACTCCATTAACTTCCTCAATCAACTCCACCAAACTCTCTCACATGAGTTCTAACTAAAGTATCCATGCAATAGCTCCACTTAACCCTTAGGAAGAGTGTAATTCCTTCTGTCAGCTCCTGTGCGACATCTATGCACTTAAATGAAGTGCTCCAAGAGAATAAGATAATGTTTAGAGTCCAAATATTATTAAGAGATAATAATATTCGACATATATATTTTTAGACTGGCAATCTAAAAATAGATTCTTCCCAATGTGTCTAAAAATAGAAGTCCATCTATTTTTTCCAACTTGACCAACCATCCACAAATAGCATCCTACAACTCATAGAATATGATCGACATGTCTAAAAATAGACATAGTCTAAAAATAGACTTTGTGCCAAAAATAGCCCGCGGGTCCACTTAGTGAAGGCAACTTCTTTCCACTAAGCTCATCATATTGTTGCAATCTCAACACTCCCTCTCAACAAGATAAGGATTATCTGCCACCCCTATCCTGCCTTTGTGGTATTCGAATTTGCTCCTGGTGAGCGCCTTTGTCAAGATATCAACATCTTGATCCTCCCTGGGAATGTATGAAAGTAACATGATCTTCCGCTGCACACAATATTTGATATGATGATACCAGATGTCAATGTGTTTAGATCTATCATGAAATACTGGATTAACCGAGAGTTTGATGCAACTCTGATTATCACAATAAATCACAGTAGGATCTAAGTGTGAACCGAACAACATGACCAGGATATTCCTCATCCATATAGCCTCGCATGCAGCCAAAATCGTTGCCATATACTCGGCCTTCGCTGAACTGAGTGCCATGGATCTCTGCTTCCTGCTATACCAAGAAACTGCTGTCGACCTGATATTGAAAATCCCTCCAGATGTGCTCTTTCTGTCCGTTGGGCTCCCTGCCCAATCTGCATCCGTGAAGCCACATAGCCTCACCTCATCCGACTGTCTGTACCATAATCCATATCTCGATGTGCCTCTAAGATATCTCAATACATGCTTGCCTGCCTTCCAAAAGAGCTTGGTAGGCTTAACCATAGCTTGTGAAAGCTAGTTAACAGCATAGCATATGTCGGGTCGTGTATTGACCAGATACATAAGAGACCCCAACAACTGTCGGTAAACAGTGGAATCCACTATCTCTGCCGAAGTAGCATCCTCCTTCCTCTATCCACCAGGAAGAGGAGTATCAACAGGCTTGCAACCATGCATGTTGAACTTCTCCAGTATCTCCCGGGCATACTTTCCTTGAGAAACAAACAATCCATCACTATGCTGCCAAATTTCCATTCCCAGGAAATAATGAAGGAGGCCCAAGTCCTTCATCTCAAACTCCTTTGCAAGATCAGCCTTGCATGAGTGTATCAACAGTTCATCACCTGTCAAAATCAAATCATCTACATAAATTAAAATGATCAGCAACTTACCCTCCACCGCAATCTGGTATAGGTTTGGATCTACCTCACTCTTGGAGAATCCAAGTCCGGTGAAATAACTGTATATCCGTGTGTACCAAGCACGAGGTGCTTGTTTCAACCCATACACCGCTCTTTTGAGCCTGCACACATGTGACTCGCTGCTGAAGATCTTGAAAGCTTCGGGCTGCTCTATGTACACCTCCTCCTCAATCACCTCGTTGAGGAACACAGTCTTCACATCCATCTGATGAATGTGCCACCCCATCTGCGCTGAGAGAGCAAGAATCGTCCGTATTGAAGAATACCTTGCGACGAGTGCAAAGGTTTCCTCATAATCGATCCCCTCAATCTGTGAGAATCCTCGAGCAACAAATCTTGCCTTGCACTTCTTCACACTCTCGTCAGCTGCTTGCTACAATTTGTAGATCCATCTCGAACCCACCACTAATTTCCCTTCCGGCCTTGGGACAATCTCCCATGCACTGTTTCTGACAATCAAATCATACTCTTCCACCATGGCATCTACCCATGCGGGATCCTCCACAACTTCCTCGAAAGAGGATGGCTCTGTCACGATACACTTGCTCATGAGAGCTATGTATCCAGTATACCGGTCAAGTGACTGTCTCTGTCTGCGTTGTGATGTAGGTGCTCCTACAATCCTCTTTGCATCTTGAGCTAGTCGCTCAGCTTCTGTAGTGCGCTTCCACCCTCTGATGGTTGGCGCTGCATGAGTGGTCCCTTCCACTCCATGAACCTCCTCTTGTGGCTGATCCACATCCTGAGGCTCATCCTTAGGAACTAATAGATCCTCATCTGCATGCAAGTGTGGCTCCCTCTCAAGCGAACACTTCATGGCTTTCTCCTCATGAAATTTGATATCCCGTCACACAACAGTCTTGTGACTTTCTGGTAAATACACACGATAGTTGTGGGGTGTATCAGTCTACCCCACAAATGTCCCAACCTCTACAGTCGGCTCCAGATTCTTCTTGGCATCTTTCGTCACATGAATGTAAACAGGTGAACCAAAAATCCTCAAATGGGAAATATCAGGCTTCTTACCAGAAAATGCCTCCTCGGGTGTACTCATGCCAAGTATCCTGTGAGGACAACGGTTCTGCACATATATTGCAGTATTGCATGCCTCAGCCCACAAGTGTATGGGAAGGCCCTGATCATGCAACATCGCCCATGCAACACCCACGATCGTTCTGTTCTTCCGCTCAGCAACCCCATTCTGCTGTGGGTTATGAGGTGCTATGAGCTCTCTTCGAATTCCTTCTGTGCTGCAAAAGTCCTTGAATTTGCCAGAGATGAATTCACCACCATTGTCGCTCCTAAGAGCCTTCACCTGCTTCCCCGTTTCTTTCTTAACCAGTGCCTTGAACTCACAGAACTTTGAGTATGTCTTGCTCTTCTTCTGCATGAAGAAGATCCAACAATTACGAGAAAAATCATCAACAAATATCACATAGTACCTGTGCTTTTCTGTCGAAGCTACTGAGAAAGGTCCCAACATGTCTATGTGAATTCTCTCAAGGATCATCGTGGCGCAACTATCCTTCTCGTGAAAGGTGGCTTTCACAAATTTTCCCAAGGTACATCCCTTGCACTGATCTGACTGCGCAAGAGTACCCTTAGGAATCCCAGTAGAAATATACTGTAGTATCTTCAAAGCTCCATGGTGAAGGTGGCCCAATCTTTGGTGCCACAACTCGCCATCATCCCAGCTCACCACTCCTTCTGCCTTGCTTGCCATTGTTGCGAAGACATATACCTACAATTGATAAAATTTCTTAACTTGAACCCCTATCCTCCAGGTCTCACCAGTTTCCTTACTGCGCAGGAAAGCCTTTCCCTTGCTAAAGACAACATCATATCCGTTTTCTTCTAACATCACCACAGAGATCAGATTCTTCTTCAATCCTGGAACATGCATCACTTCCTTCAATACAAAGGGTTTACCAGATTCCCTCTCAAAGGAAATGGTACCGATACTGGTCACACTGTATCTACCATCATCTCCCATCTCGATGTGCACTCCAAGATCCTTCACATCTAGATCAATAAACAAATCTTTGTCTTCGGTCATATGAAAAGACGCACCACTATCAAGAAACCACAATGAACCCATCACACTTGAGACCAAGCATGTGATCAACGAAAAATCCAACTCAAACTCGAGGCTAAGGCCTCTCCAGCTACAGATCCAGCAACCTGCATATTTTTCTTCTTCTATGGACAATTAGTGGCGTAATGTCTGTGTTGGTGACAGTGAAAGCACTTCACCTTGGACATGTCCTTCTTCTTGCCTTTCGTACCGAATTGAGAAGCATTCTTCTTGCTCTTCCCTTTCCTTGCTTTGGTAGCCAAAGCACAATTTCTTCATATGAGTTCTTTGATGAATATCCATCCCTAGTACTTCGCCTTATCTCCTCTTGCACAAGATCTGACCAAAGTCGCTCCCATCCTGGCAATTTCTCCTGACCATTGACAGAGTCCTGATAGGAATGCCAACTCTTCGGAAGCCCAAGGATAGCCAAGCTCACCAAGTCCTCGTCATCAATAGTAACCCCCACACTTCCCAGCTCATCCCTACATTGGATGAACTTTGTGAGGTACTTGGGCATACTGTCGCCTTTCTCCATTTTTATGTTTCTGAGTCTATCCTTGAGCACCAACTTCCTCTGGTCGCTCTTGCTTTAGAATAAGTCTGTCAACACTTTCCACATCAAGAATGGAGAAGCCTTACCATGAAGGCTGGACACTATGTGATCCTTCACACCTTCCAACAGAATCCTTCGACACTTTGCTTTTGCCATGCGTCAAGTACGACAGCATCGCTAGAAGTAGGTTTTGGAATTACTGCATCTATGAACTCCTTCAACCCATTGTCATCCAGCACCACCTCCATCCTATCCTTCCATGAAATATAATTCAAGCTACCCTCAAGGGCATACTCCAATTGCAATTTGTTGAAAGACATCTCAACTTCAACACCAAGAAAACATTGCTACAAATTCGAATTCCACCAGCTCAAAACTCAACCGCTTCAATGTTTTGCAATTGCTCCAATGATCAATATTGCTTTGATACCATGTAGAAATTTTAATAACTGATATATTATTCATTGAGATTATCCTGATCACACACTATTTTAACTTCATGCACAATACAAAATCTCTTCTACCATTAATCATTAATTGCGGAAATAAAAACAATCGCATGCGCACATTAAAACCATTAAAATCACACATATGAACACAATATTTTATGGGAAAGCTTAAGCTGAAAACCCCCAACTATCTTTATATTATATGTCATAAATATCATGTAACAATCATCATACAAAGCTCCTCACAAGCTCTCAGTACAATCTCCAATTGCTGCACACTAATCAAGCTAGATCTAGCAAAACACATGCTCCAATCTCTGCCACCTGATAGCCTGCCTCTATTGCGCAATCAATGCTGAAGAATGGCTCATAAATAACTTCGAACCACCTGGCTTGTACTGCACAATCCTCATTGGCATCTCCAATCAATGGTTGTTGCAAATCATGCAACAATATTGTCACAACTGATAGTCACACTTCTCTTTCACCTATCTCTTCACTGGTCTCCACTGAAACTGTCCATGAACTAAAGTTAACTGATGTATTCTTTAGTTGATTAATGAGTTTATAATTAGTGAATTAATTATTAATTAATTCACACCACTCTCGCTAGTGTATCAATCAGTTAGGCTAGATACAACTAGCTCAACTATGTTTAGCTTAGTTAAACTGAACACAACTCCATTAACTTCCTCAATAAACTCCACCAAACTCTCTCACATGAGTTCTAACTAAAGTATCCATGTGATAGCTCCAATTAACCCTTAAGAATAGCGTAATTCCTTCTGTCAGCTCCTGTGCCACATCTGTGCACTTAACTGAAGTGCTCCAAGAGAATAAGATAATGTTTAGAGTCCAAATATTATTAAGAGCTAATAATATTCGACACATCTATTTTTAGACTGGCAATCTAAAAATAGATTCTGCCCAATATGTCTAAAAATAGAAGTCCATCTATTTTTTCCAACTTGAACAACCATCCACAAATATCATCCTGCAACTCATAGAATATGATCGACATGTCTAAAAAGAGACATAGTCTAAAAATAGACTTTGCGCCAAAAATAGCCTGCGGACCCACTTAGTGAAGGCGACTTCTTTCCACTAATATCATCATCTTGTTGTAATCTCAACAGCTAGATCTCTATGTCATTGAAAAACCAATTCCAATCTCTTCCAAATAAACTTTCCTGCTCTTTCATATTCTACGAGGAAAGTCTTTTCAACCTTGACTACTAACAAATATATGTTTACATAGAACATGTCATTTTTAAATAGATGAGCCCTTCTAGCATCTTCTGACGTCCTCTTCAGCAGTTCTTTTCTTTCCACTGGTGACTTTTATGAGACAGAGTTGCCTCTTCCTCCATTATGACAAATTCAAGTTCTCTTCTTCCTTCAATTCCTTGGGAAGGTATCACGAAAACTATGTGAGGTTTTCCTCCCTCATCATTAATGAAACCTACATCCAGATGCAATTTGTTAGATTTAAAAATGTAAGTTTATTTGTCATCATTTAAAATTTTGGCACCCAAATTTCCATTTTTGTTTGAGTGTGTGCTCATGGTCTTCTCTTTGTTGTAGGGTTGCAAAAGCTTTATCCAATTCTTATTGTCCATATTTTACAGCTTTATTTTCTTCCAACTTCAGCTTAGCATGCTAGATGCATACCTTTAAATCAACTATCTTATCCTAAAATGAATTAAATTCCATACAAATCAAAAAAATTATTATTATTAATTTTTTTTTATGTCATCCTTTTTCATCCATTCATTTCTTCTAGCAACTCAATTTCTACATCATGCCCCATGAGCTCTTCACTTAAAATTGTCCATATGCCACTCTTAGAACTATATTTTTTTCTATGTCTCCTAAAGGAAACTCCATAGCCTTGCCTTCTTTATGAAAATTTGTAATGATTGTTTCCCTTCATGATCTTCATGGCCTTCACATGAAAAACCACAATAATTTCAAAATTTTGGAGATTTTGAGCCTTTGCAAATAATCCTAGTGTCATTTTCTGTTCCTGGAGATTCCCCATAGTCCATGAGACTTTTGATAAGTATCTCCTCTTCAACCTCATCCTCACCTTCACTCCTTTTCATAATACCTTTTGATCAGGGTTTATCTTTTCCCTCAACATCATTGTTCCCATTTTCCATTATGACAGTCTCTCATAACGGTTTGTAGCACCCCTTCTCTTCCTATTCTCGGTTTTGAGATGCAGTCCTTACACCCACTTATTTTTGTTGGACATTTTGTTCTTGATTCTTCTTTTTATTTATATAAATTTCACCCACTTTAAATATGAAAGGCCATCTAGCCACCTATAGTAATTTTTCTACCAGTTTATCCTCAGTGACCTTCTTCCAATATCTCACTAGCATGATCAATGAGGCCTTCTTCACACTCAGTGAGACATTTCAATAGCGTGTCATCAAGATCATTTATTGAAAACCATATCCACATTTTGTAGCTTTATTTTCTTCCAACTTCAACTTAGCATGCTAGATGTATACCTTTAAATCAACTATCTTATCCTAAAATGAAATAAATTCCATAAAAATCAAAAAAATTAATTTGATTTCTTTTTTATCTCATCCTTTTCCATCCATTTGTTTCTTCGAGCAACTCAATTTCTACATCATGCTCCATGAGATCTTCACTTTAACCTATCCAGATGCCACTCTTAGAACTCTATCTTTTTCTGTGTCTCCTAAAGGAAACTCCATAACCTTGCCTTCTTTATGATAATTTGTAGTGATTGTTTCCCTTCATAATATTCATGACCTGCACATGAAAAAACACATTAATTTCAAAATTTTGGAGATTTTGAGCCTTTGCAAATACTCCTAGTGTCATTTTCTATTCCTGGAGATTCCCCATAGTCCATGATACTTTTGATAAGTATCTCCTCTTCACCCTCATCCTCACCTTCACTCCTTTGCATAATACCTTTTGATTAGGGTTTATCTTTTCCCTCAACATCATTGTTCCCATTTTCCATTATGATAGTCTCTCATAATGGTTTGTAGCACCCATTCTCTTTCTATTCTCAGTTTTGAGATGTAGTCCTTACACCCTCTTATTTTTGTTGGACATTTTGTTCTTGATTCTTATTTTGATTTATATAAATTTCACCCACTTTAAATATGAAAGACCATCTAGCCACCTCTAGTATTTTTGCTACCAGTTTCTCCTCGATGACCTTCTTCCAATATCTCACTAGCATCATCAATGAGGCCTTCTTGACACTCAGTGAGACATTTCACTAGTGTGTCATCAAGATCTTTTATTGGAAGACATCCATAAACCTTACTGTATGTCCATATCCACACTGATATATTCATGGAATTTGTCTCCTTTTCATTATATGGCTTCCAATTCTCTACATCCCCATAATAGTAAATAAAATGTGGAATCCAAATGTTTAGTGCTCTGTATTCCTTAGTTGCAAATGAGAAAAAAGTCACTTGAGGCAAACAAGTCCCATTACCCTTCTCCTCTCCCTCATCTCTTGGAAGCATTTTGTAGCACCCCTTCTCTTCCTACTCTCAGTTTTTAGATGCAGTCCTTACACCCACTTATTTTTGTTGGACATTTTGTTCTTGATTCTTCTTTTGATTTATATAAATTTTAGCCACTTTAAATATGAAAGTTCATCTATCCACCTCCAGTATTTCTGCTACCAGTTTCTCCTCAGTGACCTTCTTCCAATATCTCACTAGCATCATCAATAAGGCCTTCTTCACACTTAGTGAGACATTTCACTAGTGTGTCATCAAGATAATTTATTGGAAGCCATCCATAAACCTTACTGTCTGTCCATATCCACACTGATATATTTAAATAATTTGTCTCCTTTTCATTATATGGCTTCCAATTTTCTACATCCCCATAATAGTAAATAAAATGTAGAATCCCGAAATGATAGTACTTTATATCAATGTTTAGTGCCTTGTATTGCTTAGTTGCAAATAAGAAAAAAGTCTCTTGAGACAAACATGTCTCATTACCCTTCTCCTCTCCCTCATCTCTTGGAAGCATATCTGCATCGTTTTCAGAATCCCAACAGTCCACATATCATATTTATTTTCCAAAAAATTCACAATAGTTGGGTACAATTGTGTGGTTTCTTTTCCCATGCAGCTTTTGTGAACTACAAATTTGTATTCAACAAGATTTATACTTGGATTTACTTCCCCTATCAAAATAGTGGTCACAATATCCTTCAACCAACTCAATACTTGCTAGATGTCTATGTCATTAACAAACCAATTCCAGTCTCTTCCGAATAAATTTTCCTGCTCTTCATCTTCCATGAGGACAATCTTTTCAACCTTGAGTACTGGAAAATCTATGTTTACATAAAACATGTCATTTTTAAACAGATGAGCCCTTCTAGCATCTTCTGATGTCCTCTTCAGTAGTTCTTTTCTTTCCACTAGTGACTTTTATGAGACAGAGTTGCCTCTTCCTCCATTATGAAAAATTCAAGAACTTCCCTTCTTCCTTCAATTCCTTGGGATGATATCTTGAAAAATATGTGTGGTTTTCCTCCCTCATTGTTATTGAAATCTACATCCAGATGTAATTTGTTAGATTTAAAAATGTAAGGTTCTTTGTCATCAATTAAAATATTTGCACCCAAATATCCATTTTTGTTTAAGTGCATGCTCATGGTCTTCTCTTTGTTGTAGGATTGCAAAAGCTTTATCCAATTCATATTGTCCACATTTTGCATCTTTATTTTCTTCCAAATTCAGCTTAGCATGCTATATGCATACCTTTAAATCAACTATCCTATCCTAAAATGAATTAAATTCCATTCAAATTACAAAAACAAATTTGTTTTTTTTTTTTTTTTATCTCATCCTTTTTCATCCATTCATTTCTTCCAGCAACTCAATTTCTACATCATGCTCCATGAGCTCTTCACTTAAACTTGTCCATTTGCTACTCTTAGAACTCTATTTTTTTCTCTGTCTCCTAAAGGAAACTCCATAACCTTGACTTATTTATGACAATTTGTAGTGATTGTTTCCCTTCATGATCTTCATGACTTGCACATGAAAAACCACATTAATTTCAAAATTTTGGAGATTTTGAGCCTTTGCAAATACTCCTAGTGTCACTTTTTGTTCTTGGAGGTTCCCCATAGTCCATCATACTTTTGATAAGTATTTCATCTTCACCCTCATCCTCACCTTCACTCCTTTACATAATACCTTTTGATCAGGATTTATCTTTTCCCTTAACATCATTGTTCCCATTTTCCATTATGACAGTCTCTCATAATGGTTTGTAGCACCCCTTTTCTTCCTACTCTCGATTTTGAGATGCAGTCCTTACGCCTAATTATTTTTAGATATAAACTTATTTGCACTCAGTTCTTCCTCTCTTATTGAAGCAATAAAGAAGTGCTTCAAATCTTTCCCTGGCCTCTTAAGGATATTCTTCTTGAAACCCTTATATTCTTCTTATTTGTGAAGTGTTTAGATATAAACTTAGTTGCACTCAGTTCTTCCTCTCTTATTGAAGCAATAAAGAAGTGCTTCAAATATTTCCCTAGCCTCTTTCTCTAATGTTCTCATTCTAGCATCATATGACAACTGTGTTTCTCGCTCTCCATATGCCCCATATGACATAGAAGGACAGTTCTTTGTATGACTTATATCACCGAAACCAGAGTGTAAGGCAGGAATCAGTAAAGGACCTATCCCATGATATGCTCATGCTAAGGATATGGCCTACCCCTAACCATATCGCAAGTCCAAAGAGACACTTCAAGAAACATACATCGTAGAGCCAAGGGGTGGTCACATTGGTTTCCCCTCCTTATAAATGCACCTCTGACTTGTTGTGTTGTATGTTGATATGAAAACTTAGAGAAGACAATGTCTTAATATTTCCGATTTACTGTTTACTCTCTTTAAACTCGAATGCCATTTGATGGTAAAGTTTTACTCTTTAATGCACAAAGTTTATGTATTAGAAAGGTAAATTTAGAAATTATTTTAGTTTGCATTTTGTGTTTTCAAGTTAGATATTTTTTTCAAGTTTTCACATTTCTAATTTTATTGTAATGTGACAAACTGATCGTGCACGGGAACAACCCCAAGACAGGTAAAAAATTAAAAATTTCTATTTCATATTAGTTTCTTTATCTTTAACAATTTTTTTATATATATTTCATGCTTCTTATTATTTTATAATGTGGTAGGATGATCGCAGAAAGGGGCCAGCTGAAGAACATGTAAAGTGCCATCCTTGCTCTATATTTAGGTATTTTAATTCTTTACATAATTGAAGTAATGTTAATTTTGTTCAAATATGCAGACACCTGGCCATGGTGCACATAATGTTTCCCTCAACGAGGAAGAGTTGTTTTCATCTCCATGTCCATTGGTGTTGCTGCAAAAATAGGCGCTAAAATCAACCAAGGAACTTGAGCGTTTGGTAGACATTATGCCTCAAACACCTGAATTAGGAAAAAAGATAAGACAAGTTATGACCCGGCTAGAAATATATAAGGTAATAACAAAAAAGCAAAGGATATTTGTATTTTTCTACATGAGATCAATTGTGATTGGTTGATTTATAATTTTTATAAACTATAAACTAACAAAAAAATTCTTCTGTATGTAGCTTTTTTTGGGACCTGATGTCCTTGGTGTTGGTGGTAGTGGGACACAAAGGTAAGAGATTTCTAAGGAACCCTCTCATACACCTTCTACGCCTTTAGGTAGCAACCAAGAAACAAACCCCTACGAAGACACATAGCCAACCGCTGAACGTATTAGCAGTGATGAGGCTGTTATGGCCAACTTTATTATTGCATTTCCTGGAGCTACACGTGTCACCTCCACAGGGGCCATTCCAGGCACATTTTTGTTGAACATTGAAGGTGTTCCTATAAATCAAGTACAAATTTTAACTGTTTCATGTACTATCTAAAACATATTTTATCATTATTATTATCTTTAAATTAGTGATAATATATTTTTCTGTGTAGGAAACAATGATTTCTATAGGGCCTTAGAGAGCAAGGCGTTGGTAATTTTTGGCCCAACCATACACACAAGGTGGAATTCATAGAATTCCAACCTGAAAAAATAACTTCTAGATTATCTAGAAGGCCTTTTTGGGGTGGGCACATTTGATAGAACAACGGTTGCCTAGGCAGTTGGAAAATATCTGAAATATACGTGGGACACATATAGGATGAACTTGCAAACTAACTCTAGATACGAGAATACTTCACAATTCAAGAGAGGGAGTGGAGAGAACTCATCGATGACAGAAAAGAGAAAAATACCAAGAAAGAAGGAAAAATGCTAACTGGACCCACAAGGTAAATTACAACTTTAATTCAATAGCTTTAATTTTCTCTATGTCTAAAATAAAAGTGTGCTACATAACTGACTTCAAGCTTTTGATAATAGGTTGCCTAACACCTTGAAGGCAACCAAAGCTAGGATTGAAAAAAAAGGCCATCACAACCTAGGCCAAGGTGGCTACTTGAAATTAGCCACAAGAATTGTAAGTAACTAAACATCTTATAATTAATTGTATTGCCTTCCAACATTTTGTAATCCCATCCAATAACATTAAAAATACACAATCATATGTAATGTAGGGTGATGAATTTGGAACGGAAACCAAAAAGGAAGACAGAGAGATCACTTTCAGTTCCGACTATCAAGTCGTAGTTGAATGTCGTAGGAGCTTGGGACAAGTCCCAAGATCTAGAATGCCTGATAAGGTAAAATGTTAACCTTTCGATATGTTTGTTTTCGTCCATAAATTTAATGTCTAACAACTTTTTTTTAAATTAGGGGAGCAACACTTTCAACGAGCCAAATAACCCAGTTGTAGAGCAGTGCATTGAGAGTGAAATATTTCCATAAGTAGATGGTCCTCACATGCAACCTGATCATTCCAATGGGGACCAAACCGGCAATGCTAGTATCAGTGAGGGCCATGACGGTAATTAATCTTTACTTATATTTTTTTCTAATTAAACCTTGAGGGTTTTTTCATTATAACATTTTTTGTTTAAATGAAAGAGAATGTTATACTTGAGCATCCTACCACTAGAGAGGAACATAGCGAAATGGCTCCAACGGTGACAACTAGTGCACTAGGTAAATAATGTCATTGAATTTTTTTATTATTAATATTACCGAGCTACTTCAATGATATTTAAAAACTGACAATTAAAATTTAATATTATTTGTTTTTGTATGTGATGCCTCTTCACTGCATGAGATCAGACATCGTGAGTATGAAACTAGGTCAGCTATGCAGGAAAGGCACGAAACAGAAGTAGAGAACAATGATGTTGATGATGTAGTTAGGAGCTTTAGAAGTAGGAAAAAGAAAAAGAAAATTTGGTAATGTAAAATATTGTATTATCATAAGACAAACGTTACCATACTTGGAACCTTTTTTGTGTTATATAAAATCTCATTTTTCATACTATTTTTATGCTAAGAACTTTCAATGTTTTCTTACGTACTTTTTTTTGCATTGTTTTTTAATTAGTTAATATATATATATATATATATATATATATATATATATATATATATATATATATATATATATTTATTTATTTATTTGTGCTCATGAAAGTAAAAAATGAAATATAGATTGGGTATTGGGGAATTGAGAGTGTTGGGGGGGGGAGGGGGGGGGTGGGGGGGAGGGGCCATAAGAGCTTCCACCTTCACGTGGTTGGAACTGTTTAGTAGAGAATAATTTATTGGAGTGATTTAATCTTGAAGAAAACCTCCCTCGATCCAACGTAGCAGAAAAAAAGTCATTTTTGACTTAGTTGCTACTTTTTCAGATCGTGGGAGAATTGTTACAAGTTCAAGCAACTCCAATAAATTGTTCTTGAAATGAAGAGGAGCTTATTCAAGTATGTATTGACATTGTCAACATATTTTCTAAAATTATCATAAGAACGCATCTTAGAGTAAAAAATACTACAAATATTGCTTGTATTTATTGTATAGATAATTATGGATTTTGAATGACTTGGAAGCACAGGTACAAATCCTCTTGCATCATGAGAAATACAACTTGTCAACCAAGGTCATGTCCAGGATCTTTTTGCTGTGCACTTGACCCGGTTCGTAGTGTCACATTTTGTAAGTTCCTTTACAGTTCATAATTCAAGATGAAGCTTGTTCATGATTATTATTTGGTTTTCTGTATGTGTTTTTTCCTTTATTTGATTGTAAGTCTGAACATGCTTTTAAACATTGAAACATTTTTTTTTTATACTATTTTTATACTTAATTGTTCTAGTTATGCTGATATAACCACCATTGTATCGTATCCATCTTATCACATTCCCTTGGGTTGTGGTTAGGTACAAAGGAACTCCAACCAGTTCCAATTCCTTCACTTCTTCCTTCACTTCTAGTTTTAAGGACCATTGGAATTAATTGGCACATACCACATTGGCTCAATTTTTTGGCCATATTCATTCAATTAGTCCAAGAGTACATCATCATATTTTGGGAAAAAGAAGTGTGTTATTGATGACAGGCATGTGAAAACATATCAAGCGCTTGCATGATCTTTTCCACCTTGGGCTCTGGTACCAAATTTCCCAAGTGGAGCAAGGAGTTTAATGTTGTTACTTCCAACAAAATATTGCACCATTCCAATAATTGTTCTAGAAAGACTCTGCTCACCGTGATGGTAAGCAAAATGCTCTAAGACATAACTCGAGAATTGAGCAACCTTTTCTTACGTAACAAAATTTCTCTTAAAAGATTTTTTTTTTTTTTTTCCTTTGCCCTAGTTTCAAACCATCAACCATGGATGGGATGGATCTTTGAAAATCAACCATGGAAAATAGGATTGCCCTGGTTTCAAACCATCAACCTTGGATGGGATGGATCTTTGAAAATCAACCATGGAAAATGTACTTGATAATTGTGTTAGTCTGGTCCAAATATGTTCCCGACTCAAAATGTCTTCGCCATTTCTTTTTGGCCTCTATTTTATTCTTGTTGAAGGCCAATTCAATTGCATCTCCATATTCCTCATTTATCCACATGAATTATTTTTTATGTTTGTCCAAAATTTTAAAATATTCTTTCCCCTCTTTAGAAGTACTTATACCTTTACCTTTATAGTACTTTATGGTCCATCCTAATGCTGATCCACCCAGATATTCTCTCCATGATTCATACTCAGGCATGGTATAGAAAGACAATACCCATCCATTTTTATGGGCTGCCTTGAAAATAGGAGTGATGAATTCAACAAGAAATGAAGGAATATTCAATAGAGATGTCCAAAAAGAGTGTATGAAGTTGAATTCTATCCATGATAATATGTTCTCAACAACTCCACATTTATCAACTTTCTTCAAACTCTTGAGAGAGTTCACACTTTGAACCAAAGTTGTTTTGACGAGTTGTCAGTGTCTCCTTGGTTTGGGATTCAAATGCAGGATTGTCAATCAAAGAATTATAAAATATCCATAAGTGATTCTTTATCATGTGTGCTTTCACCACAACTCTCTTGTTCTTCTTATTTACAATATTCATTACATGGGTTATTATCTGGTTTACTACTAAATCAACGTGGGAACCACCTTTAATGGTAGCTATTCCATTAACAAAGCTGAGGTACTAGTGTCTGTACCTCATTTCTTTTCTATGTGGATAGTTAGTTGATTACTTTTGCAAGAAGTAGTGAAATTAGAAAACCAAGTGAATTTTGGGGAGGTCCCCTATCATTGTTTGGAGTTAGAATGTTGTAGTGATCTTGAAGATTTTTTTGAAATTTGTACCATTGATATTTTGTTACCATTTGTTGCATAGGGTCACGATTTGGATCCAAACCTAATCCTTTTCTCTATGTTTGTCTTGCAGATGAAAGGTTTTATGGATATTAATGGATCAGAGAAGCTTTTAAGAACTACTTAGGTTTTGAGATGTGATCAGTTGAAAATTTTGGTGAATTTAATCAACAAAGGGTGATAAATCTCTACATTGATTTAAGGATTAAGCTTAGAATTAAGCTATGATGGCTGAATAGTTGAATCTGTAATGTCTTGAATTTCCAAAGACAATTTCATGTAGTTTATGAATTGAAAATCAAGTGTGGAATGACACTCCCAATAATGGGTGCATGTGGAGGCCACAAACTCAACTGACAATGCCAACCCACGACTTGCACTCTACAAACGGTTTCAATATAACAAGGTTCAGTTAATATTCATCAGCCTAGGTCTTTCAATCCTTTTTCATACCTTCCACTACTCAAGATAGAAGGTTAACTCCTTGGGCACTGGGAATTTGATAATTTTTCAAATTTGGCATCAATATTGAGGAATTGATGCCAATTTATTGTGGACCAAAGGTAGAGCAAGATGATAAAAGCTAAATAAATTTTCTAGCTGAGCTACAGAAACCCAAAACATGATCATGAAACATGATGTGCTCAGCACTCTGTTACATTGTTACAATCCAAGATTATACATTTCCTCTGCTTCTGCTCCAGTAGGCCTATTGTTCAAGGCACTGTCATTACCCTATTGTAGCTTCATTCTAATCTTTTCATGAGTTTCCTTCAGGATTTTTGTAAAACTGTGAGCATCACACTCTTTTTATTCTTTGTTTATGACAAATTGAGCAAATCAACACCTTTTGGAGCCCCACCATAAAGTTACTCCCTAAAATGAACTTCTGTTGATGTATCTATTCATTAAATTAATATATATGAATTCAATTTGAGATAAAGTCAAATCCCATTGACCAATTGTGTTTTTCGGTAGTTGATATGGTTAAAATTGCACATGGTTCAGTAGCACATATGTTAGACTGTATCAACTATTTTAGTCCAGATCATCTATGTGTTTGTCATTGAATCAAAGTAATGAAAAATTGTAATAAAGTATTGGAAATTACCTTTTATATGTTGTTGTAGGTCTTTGAAACACATGCTCTATTAGCTCTGGAGGCTGGAGATATGCCCAAATACAACCAGGTATGAATTAATGCGTCATATAATTTTTACCTGCTGCTTTTGTATCTTGTCTTTCTTTGTAGTTGATGGACATCTTTTTACTTTTTAAATTTTTGTGAGGAAATTAATGTCTTGTTTCAAACAATGTCCACATTTTGGTAACCATGTTCAACTAGGATTAGTGTGTCTAGACTCTATATCACATCCTTTATGATTCCATATTCTATTTGCAAAGCCATCTAAAAAACATTTTATCTTCTTTATTTTTCTATATTAATGCCTCTAGGATTAGCCATAGGATTATTTTTGAGAGTTATGTCTTCTCTTCTTATAGTTATCTTGTGCCTCTACTTATGAATGTCAGCAACATTCTGTGACTACTGTAAGGTACTTTGCATTGTCAATTCTCATAGTGGCTGAGATGAGTCTCAATGTTTTAGTTAATACAATTAAGTCAGTGTAGTGATATAATTTTAACACAAGGGAACTTCTGAGCTCAACAGAAGTCCTGTTCTTGGCATATTTCATAGTCTTATATATGAAAAGAGCCCATGTGAAAGATGGAAAAACTGACTAAAATCTGCACTATCAGGCCTAATAGTTAAAACTTAAATTAGATCTGGGATGTGTTATTTTCCCTTTTTAATTAACTATATACATTATTATGGTACAATGTCAGTCACAACTTCAAGGGCTATATGTTGAAGGCATTGAGGGTTGTCATCATGAATTTGCAGCTTACAAGTTATTATATAGTTGTCTGAATCCAGACAACACTAGTCATCTTTTGTATTCAATGACAAGTTATGTATGATATGATTGGCATAAAGTAGTTCAAAGATGGTTTCTTGATTAAATAAAATTTTACATTAAGCTTATTTTCCTACACTAGAATTGCTTGGTTTTTTATATCACAAAACTCTGATATGCTTCCCATTTATTCGCTATTTTTGGTAGCTTGGTTTAACTTTAACCACTCATGTCTGCATTGATCTAAATGGATCACTATTCAGTGAGCCTTGTTGTTTTAAGCTTGTATTTTGTTACTTTTTTTTCTCCACTTAATTAATCATGTTTATTCTTGGTTCTAATGCATGCATTGTGTTTTGGAAGGACAATCATCTTTTAGATTGAATAATTCTTTAGGTTTACAAACAAAATGGATGTGAGGCAGAGTATGTGTAGTACAATATATTGATGTTTAATGGATTCTATATTAATGGGAGCCTTCTGTGACATAGATCTGAGACATTTCATCTTTAGAACACCTGCAATCATCAATTTAGTTTCAAATAACTCACTATCATTTACCATGAATTATTTTAGTACTACAGATTATAAAGGAAATTTCTATAGAATAATACAATATTGCAATATTTATCGTGAATTTGATAGGGTGCCCTATGATGGGGCAGGATCTCCTGCCAACCTCCTCTCCATTATTCTCCTTGTCATTAGTGTTTATCATGAATTCATTATCCATGGTTACATGAAAACATGTTGGAAGAAACACTTTGTATCCTCATAAAGCGCAATGTTGGTGCTTTTATAGTGCTATAGTCTTCTCTTATTCTTATGCAATTTAGGATTTAATTTTTCTCTCTGTTTGTGATATGGTCAACTTTATTCCACCGGATTTATTGTTCTTCCTTTCCTCTAACACAATATTATCCTCTAGTTTAATGTCTAGGGTTTATCTGCTTGAGAGACCACTCTGTTTTTTTGTTCTGTTATTTGTTCTTTTGCTAGTTTAGCTTCTTGCTTTTCATCTCTCCTTTTCAGCAGATGCCTTGGATACCCCCACATTGCTATGTGTGCTTGATGTATGTTAAGTTGTTAAATATGCAGTGTGTACATATGATTTCTTTCTTTATTATTCCATTTAATGCAAACACTGGCTTTTGATAATTTCGTCGAGTATACCTCTAATATCATCCTGTTACCATGGGTAGTCTACCAAGCAGGTACCAAGTATTTGTCACCAGTGTGTTTTTAAAACAGTTTGAGTGAGAATATTTGATGAGTTGTATGGCCTTCTATCTCAAGAAAAATGTTAAATTTACAGTGCTGAAAGCATTGAACATGCCCTTGCAACAAAGGAAAAAACTAAGGGAAGGAGTGCTTATGATCATCAAAGACTAGATCCATGGAACATATAGTCAATCAACGCATAGATGCAAATATGATGGGAGATTAGTCATCAACCAAGACAAGAGTGGTGGAGGAAAGGATATAAAAAAATTCAAGAATGAATATGCAACAGGGAGAACTTCAAATTATGTTAAGGGATGTTTTAATTATTGCAAATTAGGGAATTTTGAAAAGGATTGTAATAAAAAAATGTGTTTGAACTCATGAAGTAATATGTGCTACCGAACCATGTACCACAAAGATCTTACTTCATAATATTTTATACTGTATCCACTACCTTAAAATGGAATATGTTAGAATCTTGTTGTCTGGTAGTGGATATGTTAGACTGTGCGCCTGATAGATTTGAGGTTAAAATGGATTTATTTAGTTTAAATAATAGACCTTTTTATTTTTCTTGAACTTATTCTTTCATTTGTCAGTGAAATAAGAGATGGTCCCTAATTTGAATTGGCTCCCATAAGAATAAGAGTTCAGTGTGATGTAAAAGAGTATAGGATATTGTCCATCCTCTTGCATTATCTGAGTTGTTGTAAGGGCTTTGACACGTGGCTAGATTAAGCCAGAGTCACGATTATATGCGCGTAGTTAATTGGGATTGATCCAAAATGACCATATTATGACTCCTTCCAGCAGTCTGTTGACTCTGTTCAATAAAATATTTAGTGAGCCACAGTTAGGCACCTTTACACAGTCTATTGAATAGAAAAAAACTAATAGGGTCACTACTGCATTTGGGGGAAATTCCGACACTTGGTTCCGACGCTTTTGACCAAATATCGGAAATTTCCCCAAATTTTTTCAATCCCGCCTGAAACCGTCGCTATACCGACATTTATAGAAAAGTGTCGCAATACCGACACTTATACAAAGTGTCACAATTGCTACGTTTGGAGGAAGACGTCGCAATTGCGACACCATGTCCCAAAGCGTCGCTATTGCGACCACTGCCTCCAAACGTCGCAAGTGCGACACAATGTCTAAGTGTCACAATTGCGACGTTTGGAGGCATCCGTCGCAATAGCAACGCTTTTTCCGCCGTTGGTATAACAACACTTATATGTGTGCTACATAAAAATATGAAAATTATATGCGCGCTACATAAAAATGATTTTATTAAAAATATGAAACTTATATTTGTTTCAATAGCTACATTAACGTCTAATATCATGTGCGCATTCGCCCTCAGCTCTTGTAGAACAACATTTGTCCTCAGCATTCACCCTCAGCTCTTGCAGAATAGCATTTTCCCTCAGCATTTTCCCTCAGCTCTTGCAGAACAACATTTTCCCTTAGCATTCGCCCTCAGCTCTTGCAGAACAACATTCCCCCTCAGCATTCGCCCTGAGCTCTTGCGGAACAACATTCACCCTCATCATTCACCCTGAGCTCTTGTAGAATAGCATTCGCCCTAAGCTCTTGTAGAACAACATTCGCCTTGCATTCGCCCTCAGCATTCGCCCTCAGCTCTTGCACAATAGCATTCACCCTCAGCTCTTACAAAATGGTAAGTTCTTACTGTAGGCCCTTCCTCCTATAGTAGGGTAGACTCTATTTGGGTTTTTTGGTCAATTCCATTGGATTGTGTTAGGCTGTAGGGTTTTCTCTAGATGTCAAGAATTAAGATTCAATACCCTCTATTATCTTCATCACCCAATACAAGATTTAAATTTTTCCCAAAGAAACGCTTATTAATTTGGCAGCCATTATTTCTCCCTGCTTTAAAAACCCTACATTTAAATGAAAACAAACATTGCATTTCAACTACAAAAATCTATTAGTGTTCAAATGTACATGTGTGCATCACTTGTGTAGGGTATTCCTTTTCCACTTTCACATTATCCAAGAATGTGTGCAGTATAGTTCATATTTTTTTGTGATTTAGATTATCTTGAAAAAGGAAAGGTAAATTATTTCCCATGGAAAAAGAAGGTTTTCCCTTTTTACTACTGGAAATGGTACAAAAAAGTTCCATTTCTACTCGAAACTCCTATGAAACGGGAACCAAATAAAGGCCATGTCCTCAATGGACATCATTTGGCTTTGAAAATGGCCATTGCACCGTGTTGTTTCTTATATTACATCACGATAGTTTCTTAGGTCATTTCTTGTTTCTTAAGATGAAAAACAACCAAAGAAATCGTGAAGATCCTTTCAAGAAATAAATGACCATTTCTCAATCATATCTCAAATATTTTTTATTTTATTCAATGGTTGCTTACTTTGAGAGAAATTTGACACTTTTATAAGGAATATAACATAAAAACACAAAATGGGAAGGAATTGCTGAGGTAGATGTCCTTTAGTTGTTGTCAATTAAGAATTGATAATACACGATGCATGTTCTGTACTACAAACTAGATTCCTTCTTGGAGTTAGGACACAGAGTATTGAATCAAAGTTGTAGTTTCTAACTTCTTGTATTGGTTCATCAATCTTGAAATTCAGACATTGCATGTCTTCATTGCTTCACGTTTGAATAATTTGCATCATATCGTACAATAGGAAATTAGGAATTATGATTATTATTACTTTATGGATCTGTTAAGTTACTTTTAAGTTTTCATGGTTTAGTGCGAAATAATTCTATTGTGCCCCTAGGCCCAGGTGAAGGAATGCCAAGGACTGAGAACCCTAGTTTTTAAATGATGTTGTTTCTTATACCCAGAAACCCCTCAACATCACTTCTTATTAGTTATTAACAATAGTGTTGTAAACAATTTGAGAATTGATATAGCAAAATATCGCACTTCTCAAGATAAAGTACTAAAGCTAAAGTGTGATACCATGTGTAATTCAATAGCCCCATTGTCACCTCACCAACCTCTTTTCACTTCGGGCTAGCTCTCCTCCAACTCAAGGGGGGTTCTCCCTAGTAGATGTTATGGATATAATGGCCCAACCAAACCAAGTCAAGAGCCCTCTAACTCTCTATGTTTACTACTATCAATCAAAATATTGAACAATAGGGTCAGACATGCATCCTGAAGATAAAAATGCAAGGGTATTTTTGGGTAATTTCAAAGGGAAAGTCCCCAAAAACATATAATCAAGGAATTATAACGTGATCTCAAACATTAAATATCAACAAAATCGTTTAAAGGATATTGAAAGGAAAAAGGTGATTGAAGATAGAAAGTGCCTTACTTAAATGCTCTAAGGATTTTTCAATAGTTGCTCCAAAAGCTTCACTTCAAGGCCCTTCAAGATCGTCTCCAACAATGCTATACCATCAGCTTCAACAATGTTGCTCAAAAAATGTCCTCAAGGTCTTCACAACAAGTTTACTAGAAGTTGCTCCAACAATATATTCAATAAGGTCTTCATTGTCAACTCGTCTCTTGTTTGGGTGCCTTAATGTGCAGTGACATGTTTCCAGGACTGAATTCAATGCAAGGCATATTTGAAACTCTAACTCTGTCTTCCGGTGTCTTATTAGAAATTATTTCAGTTTTCATTTTGTGTTTTAAAGTTAGATATTGTTTTCAAGTTTTTACATTTATAATTTTATTGCAATGTGGCAGACTGATCAGAGCAGTGCAGGAACAACCCCGAGACGGGATGATCGCGGAAAGAGGCCAGCGGAAGAACATGTAAAGTGCCAGCATTTCTCTATCTTCGGGTATTTTAGTTATTTACATAATTGAAATAATATTAATTTTGTTCAAATATGCAGACACCTAGCCATGGTACGCCTGATGATTCCCTCTTTGAGGAAGAGCTTTCTTCATCCCTATCTCCAGTGTTCTTGTTGCGAAAAAAGGCACGAGATGCAAGGTCGAAATTTAATACTTTGATAGACGCACCTCAAACACCTGAAACAGAAGAGAGGATAAAACAGCTTATGAGCCAGCTAGAAAGATATCAGGTAATAATAAAAAGTCAAAAGGATATTTTTTTTGTTCTGCATGAGATGAATTGTGATAGTTTGATTTTTAATTTTTACATTGACTAAACTAACAAAAAGTTCTTTTGTATGTAGCATTTTCTGGCACTTGTTGAACCCGGTGTTGGTGGTAGTGGGACACAAGGGCAAGAGATTGCCCAACATCCCTCTCATACACCTTCTACTCCTTTAGGTGCCAGCCAAGAAACACACCCTGCCCAAGCAGACACCTAGCCAACCGCTGAACGTGTTGGTAATGATGAGGCTGATATGGCCAACTACATTATTGCGTTTCCTGGAGCTACACGTGTCAGCTCCACAGGGACCATTAGTGGCACGTTGTTGGTGAACGATGAAGGTGTCCCTATAAAGCACGTACAACTCCCAGGTAAATTTTAATATTTTAACTATTTCATGAACTTTATCTAAAACATATTTATCATGATTTTTATTTTTAAATTAATGATAATATCTTTTTTTGTGTGTAGCAAACAATGAGTTCTACAGGTTTTTGGAGAGCCATCCGTTGGTAATTTTTGGCCCAAACATACGCACAGGGTGGAATTCCCAGAATTCAAACCTGAAAAAAGAACTTCTAGATTATCTAGAAGCCATTTTTGGGGTCGGCACATTTGACAGAACAGTGGTGGCTTGGGTAGCCGGAAAATATTTGAAATATACCAGGGACACCTATAGGACGCAATTGAAATTTAACCCTAGATACAAGCGTCCTCTCACAGTTCCAGAGAGTGAGTGGAGAGCACTCATCCATGACTGAAAAGAGAAAAGGGCAAAGAAAGAAGGAAAAATGCCAACTGGACCCGCAAGGTAAATTACAACTTTAATTCAATAGCTTTAATTTTCTCTATGTCTAAAATAAAAGTGTGCTACGTCATATCCAACTTCAATATTTTGATGCTAGTTTTCCTGACACCTCAAAGGCAACCAAAGCTAGGATTGAAAAAAAGGGCCATCACAACCTAGGCGAGGGCGGCTACTTGAAATTAGCCGCAATAATTGTAATTAAGTAGCTAAACATCTTATAATTAATTGTATCGCCTTCCAACGTTTTTGTAATCCTATCAAATATGATTAAAAATACACAATCATATGTAATGTAGGGTGATGATATCGGAACAGAAAATACAGAGGAAGATAAAAATATCGCTTTCCATTTCAGCTATCAAGCTGTAGTTGAACGTCGCAGAAGCTTGGGGCAGGTCCCAAGATCCAGAATGCCTGATAAGGTAAAAAATTAACCTTTCAATATGTTTGTTTTCATCCATAAATTTAATGTCTAACAACTTTGTTTAAATCATGGGAGCAGCACTACCGACGAGGCAAATAACCTAGTTTTAGAGCCAGATGTAGATGATCCTCACGTGCAACCTGATCATTGTAGTGGGGACCAGGCCGACAATGCTACTATCAGTGAGGGTCGTGACGGTAATTAAATTCCACTTATAATTTTTTCTAATTATACCTTGATGGTTGTCCTTATAACGTTTTTTGTTTAAATGACAGAGAATGTTTCCCTTGAGGATCTTACCACCAGAGAGGAAGACAGGGCAACAGTCCCAACGACGACAACTAGTGCACTAGGTAAATAATCTCATTGCAATTTTTTTTATTAATATTACCGAACTAGTTCAATGATATTTAAAAACTGACAATCAAAATTTAATATTATCTATTTTTGTAGGCGATGCCCCGTCACTGGATGAGACCAGACATCGTGACTACGCAACTAGGTCAGCGCCGACAACTGGTGCACCAGGTAAATAATCTCATTGCAATTTTTTTTTTATTAATATTACCGAAATAGTTCAATGATATTTAAAAACTGACAATTAAAATTTAATATTATCTGTTTTTGTAGGCGATGCCCCATCACTGGATGAGACCAGACATTGTGACTACGCAACTAGGTCAGCGGTGACAACTGGTGCACCAGGGAAATAATCTCATTGCAATTTTTTTTTTATTAATATTACCGAACTAGTTTAATGATATTTAAAAACTAACAATTAAAATTTAATATTATCTGTTTTTGTAGGCGATGCCCCGTCACTGGATGAGACCAGACATCATGACTACGCAACTAGGTCAGCGCCGACAACTGGTGCACTAGGTAAATAATCTCATTTCAATTTTTTTTTATTAATATTACCGAACTAGTTCAATGATATTTAAAAACTGACAATTAAAATTTAATATTATCTGTTTTTGTAGGCGATGCCCCGTCACTGGATGATACCAAACATCGTGACTACGCAACTAGGTCAGCAATGCGGGTGGAAAGGCACAAAACAGGAGCAAAGCATGATGATATTGATGATGTAATTAGGAACTTTAGAAATAGTAAGAAGAAAAAGAAAATTTGATAATGTAAAATATTGTATTATTATAAGACAAACGTTATCATACTTGGAACTTTTTTTGCGTTATATAAAAAACTCATTTATCATACTATTTTTATGTCAAGCATTAATTGCAATGTTTCCTTGCGTACTTTTTGTTGAATTTTTTTTTTATTAGTTATTGAATATTTTTTTTTATGCTCATGAAAGTAAAAAATGAAATATAGATTGGGTATTGGGGAATTGAGAGTGATGTGAGGGGGGGGGGGGAGGGGCCATAAGAGCTTCCACCTTCACGTGGTTGGCCCTTTTTAGTAGAGAATAATTTATTGGAGCGATTTAATCTTGGAGCAAACCTCCCTTGATCCAGCGTAGCAACAAAAAAGTCACTATTGACTTAGTTGCTACTCTTTCAGATCGTGGGAGGCTTGTTCCAAGTTCATGCGACTCCAATAAATTGTTCTTGAAACGAAGAGGAGCTTATTTAGGTGTGTTTTGACATTTTCAACATATGTTCTAACATTATCATAAGAATGCATCTTAGAGTAAAAAATACTACATCAATTACTTGTATTTATTGTATAGATAATGATGGATTTTGATTGACTTGGCAGTGCAGGTACAAATCCTCTTACATCATGAGCAATACAACTTGTCAACCAGGGTCATGTCCAGGATATTTTTGCTTATGCGCTTGACCAGGTTCGTAATGTCACATTTTGTAAGTTCCTTTACAGTTCATAATTCAACATTAAGCTTGTTCATGATTATTATCTAGGTTTTTTGTATGTGTTTTTTCATCTATTTGATTGTAACCAACTCTGCATGTTTCCTGTTGTTCACTATGATTTATCCCATTACCACTCCCAGGATGAATCCGACTTTATTGTTACATAGGTTACTTTATTGTTACTATGATTTCTCCATTTACGATTTCATAGGTTACATCATGTAAAGTTGTCAATCTTAGGTCAGTGATGAGCTTTAGTTATCCAGATTTGGGGCTTTTCTGATATTTTATCCCTCATGTCATTCTTGCATCACCTCGTTGTTTGAGCATGCCAATTTTCTACCACTTGTACCAATTTTCACATGTCAATCTCTGAGTGGTGCCACATTTCACCTATTTTCAGTGAGAGTTTAGGGTTTCTCTAACATAGCTTCAAAAATCTGATTCAGTGCCTGCTTGAATATCATCACATAATACTCATGGTTTGGATTGATGAGTATGTTCTGAATGGTTGGTTGATTCATAAGAACCACCCATACAGTCATCTTGAGATATTTCAGAAGTTTTATCGGGTTTCCTTTTTCACCGTTTCTAGTGGGTGGGATGGTGTGGGGTGATCCATCAATACTAGTGCTCTTGTAGTAGGGAATTTGTTTTTGGGGATATAAAGGAGCATTTGATGTAGATATCCCATTGGATGCATTCATAGATGGGCATGAGAGGTCAAGAATTTAAATTAAAAATATGCAACCTCTAGCATGGCAACCTGAAGGCCACGAGAGACACTGGTTAAAGATTGTTTTGTGCTGGCCTTAATATAGTCGTGATTTATTTCTATTATCTTAATGCAAATATATATTCTGGTCTCATTAAAATAAGGATTGTGGTTGTATTTATCTTTGGTTGTTTCTCTCTTAATGCTCCAGAAGTTTCCAAAAGTTGCGATAGTTGTTTAGTTTTCCTGTTACAACTTAAAAGTGGTTTTTAGCAATGGGAGTCATGTTTTTTAAGGTTCATACTAATATGAAGATCTTGTAATTCTATATTTAGGCTAAGAGAATATGGCTTCTTCTTTGGGCAGTATGACAACAATTTCCACATCTACTCATTGGGTAACTATGGAAAGGGGGAGAAGTTGGGTGCAATGTTTGATAATTATGGCAGACAATTGTCTTCTCTTTCAGTTTTTTGACCCATTTCCTTTAATCGCTCAAGAAGAAGAGGGACTCTAAGATTACACAACAGAGAGAAGGTAGTTAATACAAGAGCTATGGAAAAGGAGTTGTACTTCAACAAGGATGGCTCAGTGACAAAAAAATTGCAGGTTAGAGAAAAAATTATGTTTAAAGGAAGGTCACCTGCACATGAAACTTCACTGCAGTGGATATTTCCTTGTCCACTTATATTTGATTTTAATGTGTTATTTTAATTTTTCATGGAGGGTTATTTTGGCATATGGTCTAGCATTCAATTGCACACTTACTGAAAGCATTGTCAATTTGTCTTGCAGGCGGTGTGAACAAACTTGTTGATCTTGTTGGAGTCACCCTTGGGGCGAGGGGCAAAATGTTGTCTTGGAGAGCAAGCATGGTTCTCTAAAAATAGTTAATGATGGTGTGATAGTAGCTCAGGAGGTAATTTTTAGATGTGTGCTCTGGTTTTATTTTTAACGTTGTATTAGTTCCCCCTCTTAAATGTCTTAGATTTGGTAGGCATAATTTGAAAACTCAAAGGTGAAAGGAAACATATTTGTTACCCAGTGGTCTACTTGGCCTATGGACTAGCCACATTAGAGTAATGCATAAAGCTTTTCACAACAATAAAAGGAAAGGGTTATGGCTGAGTCAAATTTTATTGTTATTGAGAGTGTAATGAAATGTATCTCAATGCTATGGTTTTGGCCTTTTTATTGGTTGAATTAGAGGACCCAGTTGAAAATATTGGGGCCAAGTTGGTAAGGCAAGCTGCGGCAAAGACAAATGATTTAGCTGGGGATGGAACCACAACATCGGTTGTTCTTGCACATGTTGGAATATTGAAAAATTCCAGAACAATGAATGGAGAATAAATCTCCCTTCTTTTAACACAGAGAAAATAAAAATTTCTTTGACAGGAGACAGAGTTTCAATACTTTGAAAAAAAACTTCTATTCCCTTCAATAACTCAAAAAAAAACTATTACACTTCTTCCTCACTGAGAGGGATTACAAAATTATGACTGCTACAAAACGCAGTACATAAAACCAACTCACTGTCTGTTCAAAACAAACATACTCTGTCTCTAAAACACTTTTCTATGTTTTTCACTTTCACACTGTTGTACATACACACTTAAAAAGTTACACTTAGTCTTTCACTTTTTACACACTGCTGTGTAATAAAAAATTTACGTACTATCTACAAAAAAAACTACCAAGCTTTTTTGTCCTTTTTATTTTTATATGCCGTAACATATAAAACATATTATAATAAACCCTCTTTTAAAAAAAATAAAAATAAAACTAAATTCTATGGCCCACCTTTCATTTCGCATATGATATATATGTATAACATATGTTTAAAACATATGTATATATTAAAGCATACATAAAATTAAGCCATCAAAACATTAAAGAACCCTTTCCGTCAGACTTCAAAAGTCTGAATAGATTGAATTTCAAACCAAATTTGCGTTCCAAAATGGGATGCTGACATCTAGCTAATTTGTAACGTGAATTCTCAATCCAATGTGCCTTATAAAAAAATCAGGTCCGGTTTTCAGATTCCCTTCAATTTCATGCAATCCAATATTAATGCTCCATGTGTCCTCCTTTTGAATTTACAAAACTGGGGGGTAAATTTCTGTATGTTTAATTTCTGGTTGGTGAATTGTGTTAATGCTGGTTGTTGTGTTTAAATACAATCTTGTACAGAAATATGGCTGCGGTCGTCTACAAAAAAAACTTGCAGGAATTTTAAATGCTGAATTAAATTTCTGGATGGCATGCAAGCAACCTCCAAAAAAATTTTTTGATGCTACATCCGTCCTTCTGCTGTAGCAGTTGAAGTTAAAATTCAACAGCACAGGGTTTAATAAGTGAGGGTGTAAAGGTAACTTTTTGTCGATAGTACTGGATTAAGATCATCTATTCATTTTTGTAGGGTCTTATGGTGTTTGGTTTTTTAGTTTTGGGTTGGGATTTTTTAGTCTAAGATAGTTTTTGAGTGAAAAAATTACTATCAGGTATTAAAAAATTTTGGTTCTTTTGTCAAAATTTATGAGCTTGTTAGGAAATACAAAACTGACAATGGTTGTATCTTAAATTTGTGGAAAATAATTTGAAATGAAACTTTTTTGTTTAGGTTTTTGCAGCAGGTGCAAACCCTGTTCAAATTACTAGGGGCATTGACAAGACAATAAAGGCCCTTGTTTCGGAACTCAAAATTTTGTCAAAGGAGGTAAACGCTTGCCTTTTGAGTAGGCTGGTTTTCCTTTTTGCTGATGGTTTGGTGTATCTAATTGAATTAGTTGCCTAAGGTATTTTTGGTTGCAAACTCCTTTTAATTTTTCATATAGTATTGGCCTTGTGGAATATATTTGATTGTGTGGTCTTGTTAGATCTACAAAAATTGTAGTTGTTTAGTCTTATGGCCGAGGTGCACTTTTATTATGGAAATAGTTGATGCAATATTGTCATTTAATCCTTACTCCAGGGTAGCATGTTGAGAAGTTTCTTGTGAAACATTTGGTATTCAAAATGACACTTGATCCTATACAACATCATGCACTTGACTTCAAAATTAATATTCAAAGTGTGCCAGACAATTCTTGCAAAATTTCAAATATTTATGTTGTTTTAAACCATTATCTTTTTCATGTATTGGATGCTGAAAATGAGAAAAAGAATTTGGTATGAAACCAACTGGTGAATAATTTCTAGAAAAACAACCACTTCCAAGACATGATTTAGAAGTAGAACATATGTACTTATGAAGCATAGAAAGATATCGTTGATGCATTGTCAATGTTTGGATAAGGTTATTTTTGGAGAAAATAACTCCTTATTCCTAGAATAGTGATCTTCAATACAAGTAAATGCCAGAGAAGAGAGATCATCATGTGACATAAACCTATTAACAAAAGTGAACAGGGAATGATTATTAATTATGGCATACTAAGTTGTCAATGATTTTGACTATTTTTCTTTAACATGTAAAAATGTTAAATTCCAAACTTACATCATCATGGTTTGGCATCATGAGCTTGACTAATTGTCCACCATGCTCATAATTTCATTGTTGTCTTCATATGTATAAACAATGTTTCAAATAATAATAAAAAAGTTCTATAAGAAAAATCCATACCTCCATGTTGCTGCTCCTTGTGAGACAAAGTCAAAATTGCATTACACAATCTGACACATAAGAATCTCCTATATCCCAGTGGTATGTATCCAAATTCTTATAATAGTGTCTTCAAGACTTATGTTGACATTACCAATGAGATATTTAAGCAATGAAAGATGGAGCTTTCTTCATTGTTGTATATGTAACAGTATTTTATTAATATAAAGATTGATGGTTTTGTCTTTCTGAAAATGAAATGTAAAAATAATTTATTGTGGTCAATTGAAAAGTTTTTTTTTTTAAGCTTTTCATTATGGAAGGGCGACATAGATATATTCCCTTCTAATTGAAATTCGGACCTGCCCTTCAAATTTGATCACTGTGTGGGACCTTAACAAACAATAAAACTATTCCGCCGCGCGTTATATAAAACATATAACAAAACCTTTGTCAAAACTTCAAACGAACCCTTTAGCCGTGGGTATTTCATCACGAGTTGATCATTTTACCATGTACCTTCTTCTAGAGGAATATTCTTCCACTTGATTAGGTAATTAATAATGGTTATATGTCAAAGAGATACAGAATGTTTATCTATAACTTTTTGTGGTTCAAGAATCAACTTTCATTCTTCATCTAATTTTGGAAGTTCTATTTACATTGGCATATTTTTTCCCAAAACCTTTTTTAGGCAAGATATATGAAAAACCTTATGAATGCAAGAAGAAGGAAAATATAACTTCTATACCACTTGTGCAATCCTATGAATAATTATTTAGGGCCATAACATTTTGAGCTAATTCTTTATTCTTCTTTTTCTTGAATGAAGATTGCTTATAATGCTATAATCTAAAAAATACCCAATTACCCTCCTCAAATTATCTTTCACTTCAATGTTGTTCCCCTTGTTGTTTTATCATGTTTCATGTAATTTGAAGGTTTTCCATAATAATTTTCAAAGTTTCTTTATCAGTGATTTTGACTATTTTTCTTTAACATGTAAAAATGTTAAATTCCAAACTTACATCATCATGGTTTGGCATCATGAGCTTGACTAATTGTCCACCATGCTCATAATTTCATTGTTGTATTCATATCTATAAATAACGTTTCAAATAATAATAAAAAAGTTCTATAAGAAAAATCCAGACCTCCATGTTGCTGCTCCTTGTGAGACAAAGTCAAAATTGCATTACACAATCTGACACATAAGAATCTCCTATATCCCGGTGGTATGTATCCAAATTATTATAATAGTGTCTTCAAGACTTATGTTGACATTGCCAATGAGATATTTAAGCAATGAAATATGGAGCCTTCTTCATTGTTGTATATGTAACAGTCTTTTATTAATATAAATATTGATGGTTTTGTCTTTCTAAAAATGAAATGTAAAAATAATTTATTGTGGTCAATTGAAAAGTTTTTTTTTTTTAAAGCTTTTCATTATGGAAAGGCAACATAGATATATGCCCTTCTAATTGAAATTCGGACCTGCCCTTCGTTGAGAAGGTAAATCCCCTCTGCGGACAGAGGCGATCCCTACTAGCCCAGCAGGGGTCTAGCAACAAACAAACAATGCTACGACGCAGGCTCCTAGTTACGAATGAAAGATTTGGGATAAGAACCTACCTGGATTCCAACGCTCGATCTGAAAAAGAGATGTCCCCGTCCTTCAGTCCTGGCAGATCACAATCCTTCCACGATCTCCGTGGATGAACACCTGCACACAGAAAGAACAAACAGATACAAACATAGGAACCAGCATACGTAACTAAACATCGGTCAGAAAAGACATTACTCGCATTAACATAATGGAAAAAGGAGTGGAACCATAATCATAGTCATCTATTAAAGTGGTAAACGAATAGAAGTTACAACCAAGTTCTGACGCTGCAGCCTCCTTCGTACGGGTCTCCGGTCGTCCACGTCTCGCAAAGCTCGCTAAGGGAAAGGGAAACCTCTCCAGAGTCTCGTAACAATGGTCTCCTCGCTCTAATGGGCCTTAAGGGAAATAAGGGATTCTTTTCAGCACAAAGGCACTTGGGAATAGGAGATGCAAAGCTTCAGCACTTCAAGACTAGCTTGCCATGGATCTGAGCAAGCTTTTATAGATGGGGAAGGAGGGAGTTGGGATCCCTTATATTATGGGATGGGCCCTATCAACAAGGAAAGTTCCATAGAAGGTGGCAAAACTACTTCCCTTCCATAGAACTCCCGTAGCCAAACCTCCCAACTCAAGATAGGCAGTGGTTGTGAGTTTGTTTGAACTCAACTTCCGCCATCCATATAAAAAACAGTCCCTAAAATGGGTGACGCGATTGCTGCTCTATTTACGTAGCGCCAAGTGGCGCGACCTCTGATGATTTCGAGTGGCGCGAGTATCGAACCGTCTACCCGCGCCAATGCAAAAAGAGCTGTTTTTCATGGATTTTGCAAGGAGATGTCTCAAGGGGAAATGAAGCTCTATACTCGTAGGATGCAATGATGATAAGCTAAAGGCATGACAATGTTCACAGGTCACAAAATGGGTCCTCCATTGTGCGGGACGGGGAATGGTAGGGACGGTAACAAATTACTGTGTAACAGATGCCCCCTAAAGTATGAGGCCCGAGAGAGAGAGGGGTGAAATGCTTTACGAGAACATGTTCAACTGAAGGCCCGCCGTCGGAAAACCTGCGCAGAAAGATACAACTGAAATCTCAAGTACATGATGTATATATATGGTATGGACGTAGCCATCTGAAACAGAGTATACGATAATCTGGATCCAGGGTATGGGCGCAGCCATCCAACTAAGATCAAACAAATAGACTCAGGTATGGTTGCAGCCATCCAATCAGTGAGTCATGTACATAATGATAATAATCCACAATCGCAGCCTGGATTACAACAGACACAATCCAGGGTCTTGCGCTCCATCTCGACCCAATAGAGTACAAGTTCAAGCATGCGAATATGTGAGCTGAAGTCGAACATGCAAGAACATCGTCTGATTACCAGCCAATGATGAAAGTTGTTAACAGACGCGAGAGAAACCACCAATAATGACAATGGTCCTCAAGGTACTACAGGTACAATCTACGGCGTGCGAATAAATGAGCTGACGTCGAACACCCGCAGAATCACTCGATCGGAGGCCAATGATGTAAACCTCTCGTCGAATGCGACGAACTTGCCATTGAGGCATGCAGGCTCCAAGGTACCATAAGGAGTCTCTAGACCAACTTCCCGGATAATGAGTTGATGTCGACAGGAAGTGACCTTGATCGAAGGTGGGCCATAATGATTCCCACATCATCGACACGAGACAGAGGAACATGATGTTTTTGTTGTGAATCGGGATCGTATGAGAAACAGAGGAAGGTTGATATTTGCAGAGGCCAACTTCTCTTGAACACATGAACGACACGACAATGGACTTGGCAGTATTTGACATCAATGGATCAGGGGTCATGGCGACGAGGCAGTGAACAGATGAGAGGTCAAAAGAGATTACCCAAACCCATGGAAGCAAAGTGAAGCAACGAGATGAGATGTCCCCAACCCGACATGAATGCAGACAAGTGCCATGTTCAAGAGCGACATACTGCCGACGACAACGACGATGGTTCCATTTTTCCCCACCATCTTGGTGAGTACCTCTTTATTTTTACACAAGCTTGAAGAGGATACCATATGCTTGTCATATAAGTCCGCCTTTCGGGCGAATCCATCCTAGTGCATTTAACGAGTCCTAGGAAGGAGAAACTCGGAGAACGTCATTTCGACGGAATCCAATGTCATCAGGGTTTAACGAGTCCGACAAAGGAAGAACTCGGCGTCTTTTCATGTTTAGAGAGTTTGAAAAGACAGCGGAAAAGAAAACTCCACAGGTCCCTTTTCGTAAATAGTTCCCCAGATCCGAAAAGGTAGAAAACAATATCCGGGGAAACCTCCTAGTCGCGATAGGCTAGGGTATTCCTTTTTCGTAATCAATCCATCCCGGCCCGAAAAAGGGTTAAACTTATACCGGGTGAATGTCGATTCGTGTCCATTTTAACGAGATCGAAACGACAAGGGCCTCGGCAATCTTTTCATGTTTAGAGAGTCAGAAAAGAGCTGAAAGATGACTCCTCCCGGAGGAACGAGTGGTATAAAGGGTAGCAACTGGTTCCGGTAATGGTGGAACTACTCTGAACAAATAAAGGTCGAGAGGCTGGCTAACAAGACCACTCATAGCAGCGGTTCCTCAGGAACGGGTAAAACAACCAAGTGAAGGCATATGATCGGCCAATCAGATAGTGACAATGGAGTGAGAAAACCAAGGCTCATCTGGCAGAAATAGGCTGATTAAATGGCAATCACAAGAGGTAAAATAAGAATGGTTTCATTTTTACACAAGCTTGAAACAAAGATAAACTATGCTTGAAACCGGTTTCATTTTTACACAAGCTTGAAACGGAAACAAAATATGCTTGAAAAAGTGAGCATGCCCCCAGCATGGTGACTCAATTCGAGGTACATGCCCCCCAAGCTTCATTCCATATGAAAGGCAGATGGAGTGAAGGTTCAAATTACGAGATCAAGAGAGAGACTCGACTGGGATTTTACGAGATCTAAACAAAAGACTCGAATTGAACGGGAATGTGTTTCATTATTTTAACGAGGTTGACACATTAAAAGAACTATCCTCAAACACCTTGTTTCATGGTTTAGGGAGCTTGACAGAAGACCAGGAACTGTGCTCCGACAAACCTTGTTTCATTTTTTAAGGAGCTTGACACAAGACAAGGAACTATGCTCCGACGACCTTGTTTCATTTTTTAAGGAGCTTGACACAAGACAAGGAACTCTGCTCCGACAACCTTGTTTCATTTTTTAAGGAGCTTGACACAAGACAAGGAACTGTGCTCCGACGACCTTGTTTCATTTTTTAAGGAGCTTGACACAAGACAAGGAACTCTGCTCCGACAACCTTGTTTCATTTTTTAAAGAGCTTGACACAGGGAGGAAACCGTGCTCTAACCGACTTACATCAAAATGAACGAGAAGGCGGTGCTTCCAAGAGTTCCACTCCTGATGGAAGGGAAACATCCTGGAAGTCAGGACCCAATGCCCCCAGTACATTATGCACAACGGCATCATCACTGAGCACAGGCACGGGGTAAGTAGCCACATAGTTGACCTGCGGTGGGGCAGATACAACAGGTGGATAAAAACCAGGAGGGGGCGATGGCGGACCAGTTGCCACATTAGGACCAAAGAATGACAGCTGATCAATGGTCACGATCCTTCCTTCATGCGGAAAACAGGCCACACGAAAAAGGGAGGAGACAAGCGCTCCCATGGCATAGGTGTAATCGCGCCCCAGGAGCAGATGAAAATCCAAGGGGCCTGGAACGACCATCACATCCATATGGACGGTTTTCCCTCCCAAAGTAATTGGTAACCTTGGAAGGATCCCCAACGGTTGACTCGTTCTTCTATTGAATGTCAACAGATTCTGCGTAACAGGCGCAAGCGGCGGCGAACCGAAAGCTTGCCAGGCAGTTGAAGACAGAATACTAACAGAGGCACCTTCGTCTATAATGGTGCTGGGTACAAACAGACCAAGAGCCTGTACCGTGATCTCGAAAGGCACATAAGAGGGAAGGCGAAATCCTGCAAATCGATTCCAGTCAAAGGAAGCGACCAAACTACTCGGAGGGGCTACCATCGACAAGCGAAGGTCTTCCCCTGATGTTACGGAAGCAGAAGCCTCCTCCATGACCTCCATCTCGAAGGTGGGAGGAATATCCTTCGTAGTCTCCATCATGGGAGGCAGAGGAGCAGCTTCTTGAAGCACAGGGACAGGAGAATCTCTCTCCAAGTCTGAAGAATCTGAAGAAACCAGAAGAACATGAGGGTTATGGGGTCCACTCTCAACAGAAAAGACCTGGTGCACCGCAGATGGGGCCAGTTCAACCGATCCCACGACCAATGGTTGGTCGGGAACGGATTCCTGAATCTGAATTCCTGGAGGAGTGGGATCAACCAAGGATGACCCTTGACCAATCACGGCATCAGCCGGTGGAAGACTCAAAGAAAGCTGTTTATAACCAGCCGGGAGGCGTGGTGTAGAAACAGTCAGGTTGTCCAAGACTCGCTTGGCTTCATCCATCTAAGGACAAAGGTGAATAGCATGGTGCCCTTCACACAACTTACAGGGATTGGTGATCTTACCCTGCTTCTTAGGAGCCTTACCAGTGCCCCCAACCTGACTCCCGGAAGCCAAAGACAATGGTGGGCGACCGTTGGACCATACTTCGAGTACCTTGGGAATGCCAGGGCAGTCTCGAAGAAGATGGTCTCCCGTGCACAACATGTAGGGGAACTTGACTTTCCGAGGAGGGTTGGAAGGGTTATCAAGAGGAGACGTTTCAGGAGCAATAGCAGCACTTTTAATCTCTCGCTTATCAGACTTCTTCTTCTTTGTCTTCTTCTTCTTCTTCTTAGCCACCCGGTTACTTGAATCCAGACTTTCACCAGGCGAAGTAGAAGAGGAGGACGCAGAAACAGGCGAAGAAGGGGAGAGGTCCACCTTGGAATCAATATGAGGTTGTTCAGGTGGAGGAACTGATTGAACAGTAGTGGAGACATCCGGGACAACAGAGGTTGAGAACAACCAAACAGGCAACCCAACAGTTAACCCAGGAAGGGACAACGTCGCCATGTAAGGAGCACCAACATTTCCAAAAGGAGGAAAATGACCAGGATTCCCTTCGGAGGGGATTCCTTGGTTGGTAAACTCTGAAAAAGTTGCCATCAAACTCAAAACCACACACGGGCTGAAAACGAGTTAAGACACACGATCAAACAGTCAACAAGCAATGTCTAAACGGGTGTGTTATCGTGGGAGATTGATTTTACCACATTGGAAAATAAACAAATCCTACCGTTTCATGTTTTAAGAGTCGAGAAACGATAAAAAGATGACTCTATCTCTTTCAGAGTTGATACAAGCGTGAAAGGACAAGCGCTTGACGGTCTTTTCAAGTTTAGGGAGTCAGAAAAGACCAAATGACTGCTCAGGAAAAAACTAGGCACAAAGGGTGTACCAAATATCCGTGAACTGCAACATACACCTTGGTTTCAAATAATGAAACAGAAATCGACCAAGGACTTTCCGTACGTGCAGGTAGTCTCCCCGAATGCTGTGTTCGGTGTATCACGGGTATAGGGCGGCAGACTCGGCTTCCTGTGGATAAAGGATTGAAAACCTATAAGGGTCTCCCTTTATATACGCGACGGTACGGGGAGCACAAGTCCGTACTAGCGCTGTCTAAAGCCAATAGGCGAACGACAGCTGCTAGGTTTAACGACGCCGGAACACGTCTCTAGCCTAGACCTTCTAAATATGTTGCGTTAAGTTCCAATGTTGCCTTAGGTTATTTGAATAAATTTTACAGTTGATCTTCAATTAAGTTTCAATTTCCAGGCCTTATCGTATGTAGTGTCTCCTAAATGCAAGCTATATGCCACGATGCAACATTTCGTTCGATGAAAACTAGTTAAATGAGAGTTGAGAGCTTTAATACAAACGAAATGAACGGAATACAAACAAGAATGTCTCTACTGCAACTAATGCAATTGCACATTTTTCATTCAAACACTAATCACTAGTGATACGGAAAAGATGACAATTTGCACTAATTAAAAAACAAAAGAGATTATATTTTTTTTTAAAATTTTCAATGTCTAATGGCTAATGTGCACTGAAAACAAAAGGAACAATTAGAGAAATGATAACTAAGAGAGCAAAGCAAACAACATTCACTCACCAAGCAAGCAACCAAATCTCTAAATCGACCCAAAGTCTCTCAAATCGAAGAAAGACTCCAAAACACCCCAATGGACCGTGTGATCTGGGTCCAAAGCAAGGGCAAACGAATCCTGAATGAAAGAACGAACAATCACTCAAAAGACGCAACAAAACAATCAAAGACTGCTAAGAGGGCATGGAGGGTTAAGCAACAAGTCGACAGGACAATCAAGACACCAAAGCTCCCAAGGAGGGCTCAATTCACTATGCCACTAGATGCCCTAGGGCTCAAATCGTGAAACCGATAGATAGAGGCAAACAACCAAAGGATAGCGGTGAATTCCAGTCAAACCAGACTCCAATACACTCAAACAATCAGGAAATCAAGAAGAAAAGTACTGGTCAAGCTCAGAAAGCCAAAAATTGAAGAAATTCAAAAAAGTCACAGGGGTGGCGCGACTGTGGCCTTGAAACTAGCGCCAGAGGCCGAGTGGCGCGATACAGACAAATGCAACACGCGCCAAGTGGCGCGACTGTCAGGTAAAAACCCGCGCCAGTCGAATTCTTCAATGAAAACTAAAAAACAAGCTAATCTGAGGAAAAGACCAACACAAGCTAAGCAAACCACAAGGCTAAAATAATGAAAGAACCCAACCCAGAAGGTTCATCAAGCAAGGAGAAACAATCAAAGCGAACCAATCATAAATGAGACAAGGAAAACCGGACGATCCCCAGCGGAGTCGCCAATTTGTTGAGGAGGTAAATCCCCTCTGCGGACAGAGGCGATCCCTACTAGCCCAGCAGGGGTCTAGCAACAAACAAACAATGCTATGACGCAGGCTCCTAGTTACGAATGAAAGATTTGGGATAAGGACCTACCTGGATTCCAGCGCTCGATCTGAAAAAGAGATGTCCCCGTCCTTCAGTCCTGGCAGATCACAATCCTTCCACGATCTCCGTGGATGAACACCTGCACACAGAAAGAACAAACAGATACAAGCATAGGAACCAGCATACGTAACTAAACATCCGTCAGAAAAGACATTACTCGCATTAACATAATGGAAAAAGGAGTGGAACCATAATCATAGTCATCTATTAAAGTGGTAAACGAATAGAAGTTACAACCAAGTTCTGACGCTGCAGCCTCCTTCGCGCGGGTCTCCGGTCGTCCACGTCTCGCAAAGCTCGCCTGGGGAAAGGGAAACCTCTCCAGAGTCTCGTGACAATGGTCTCCTTGCTCGAATGGGCCTTAAGGGAAAGGAAGGATTCTTTTCAGCACAAAGGCACTTGGGAATAGGAGATGCAAAGCTTCAGCACTTCAAGACTAGCTTGCCATGGATCTGAGCAAGCTTTTATAGAGGGGGAAGGAGGGAGTTGGGATCCCTATTATTATGGGATGGGCCCTATCAACAAGGAAGGTTCCATAGAAGGTGGCAAAACTACTTCCCTTCCATAGAACTCCCGTAGCCAAACCTCCCAAATCAAGATAGGCAGTGGTTGTGAGTTTGTTTGAACTCAACTTCCGCCATCCATATATAAAAAACAGTCCCTAAAATGGGTGGCGCGATTGCTGCTCTATGACAGAGCGCCAAGTGGCGCGACCTCTTTACAGGATTTCCCTGAGTGGCGCGAGTACTGAACTGTCTACCCGCGCCAATGCAAAAAGAGCTGTTTTTCATGGATTTGCAAGGAGATGTCTCAAGGGGAAATGAAGCTCATACTCAGAGGGATGCATTGATGATGTTTTCAAGGCATGACAGTGTTCACAGGTCACATAATGGGTCCTCCATTGTGCGGGACGGGGAATGGTAGGGACGGTGACAAATTACCGTGTAACACCTTCAAATTTGATCACCGTGTGGGACCTTAACAAACAATAAAACTATTCCGCCGCGCATTATATAAAACATATAACAAAACCTTTGTCAAAACTTCAAACGAACCCTTTAGCCGTAGTTATTTCATCACGAATTGATCATTTTACCATGTACCTTATTCTAGAGGAATATTCTTCCACTTGATTAGGTACTTCATAATGGTTATATGTCAAAGAGATACAAAATGTTTATCTATAACTTTTTGTGGTTCAAGAATCAACTTTCATTCTTCATCTAATTTGGAAGTTCTATTTACATTGGCATGTTTTTTCCCAAAACCTTTTTTAGGAAAGATACATGAAAAACCTTATGAATGCAAGAAGAAGGAAAATATAACTTCTATACCACTTGTGCAATCCTATGAATAATTATTTAGGCTGCACAGATCGAGAGCTACCTTTTATTTCTTCTTTTTCTTGAATGAAGATTGCTTATAATGCTATAATCTAAAAAATACCCAATTACCCTCCTCAAATTATCTTTCACTTCAATGTTGTTCCCCTTGTTGTTTTATCATGTTTCATGTAATTTGAAGGTTTTCCATAATAATTTTCAAAGTTTCTTTAGTATTTTCCATATGTGACTTTGTTTCCTATACTTTG
>CM076573.1:353665351-353776755 GCA_034641835.2 Pinus albicaulis | reverse complement strand
TTTCACTTTTCTTTCAACAATCATACAAGTAGGTAAGCAAAATGCAGATAGAACATATAAGTAGATCTTACAGAAGACAAATCAGAAACAGGAAAAATGTGTGTATTCGTTTCGGCGGTCAACAGGATGCTTCAACCAGCAAAGTCTCCTTTGGTCAGCCAGCCCAGCATGTGTCACAACAACCCTCCAATCGGTAGATGAGTCAACCCAAGTCAACTCTGCAAAAGTCAACGCTGTCCTGAAAAGTCAACGCAGGGGCAGCAAGCTAAAAGTCAACGCAGCAGCAAAACGGTCAACCCTTTGACCTCGATTTTTGTGCCAGGTAGTACGGCCTTCATAAATCGAACCTTCCACAAGTTTTCAGCTTGTTTGGACCAAGCGTTGACCAAAGTCAACGGTGGTCAAAGTTTCTGCGAAACCCTAGCAGCAGAAAATCCGTACTTCAGCTCAGCCGTACAATTTGTCCTCTTCGTCCTTCACACGTGTGGCTGAAACTTGTCTTTAGGTAGCTCGTACTATTTGATGAGAAGAGAAGATGATGAGTTGTGTTGATGATCGAATGCTCTTCAACTTTTCCTGTATTTATATCAATCATGAGGGTGTGTGACACATCTGTTGGGCATGCGAGCCTACATTACAAAACTGGCCGACCTTGCACATATAATTTATTAAAAATAATAAATTCAAAATATAAGTTCTGCTCATCGGATTAAGACATATTTTATATGGATTTTACATCTCTCGGAAAGAGGAATCCAACAAAAATATTAGCTTCTTAATCTGAGCATCTTAACATGGAGTTTGGACCTAGTTGTCCAAATTTAACACTCCCTCTCAACTAGGGAGAACTCCATCTATTAGTGCAATCAACATCGTGCGTCATCTCGCCGAAACTTGCTTTGCTGGCTTCTTTATTTCAGAACAGAAGTGGGTCAGTCACAAAGACATCATCCCCCGACTGACATAGTCAGTCCAGAGGTCCCAGACCTCACAAATCTTGATCCCAGATCAAGTGGTTGGGCCGTGCCATCCTAGATAGAGAGTACGGCAATCTCTGATGCGTCCATCAGTCTTTGCTAATAGTCTCTAACTTTTCCACACCTCATTGGCCAAATGAGAGGTACTTCCCATGAGCCCTGAACTCAATGGGTAGGATGCATACGGGGCACAGAAAATGAGAGGTGAACCAACTCAAAATCACAACGGTGGGGTCCAACCACACCACCAAGGTTGGCAAGCCTAGCCTTGTGGTTGCCCATAGCTCCAAGAAGCTCTCCCCAAAGCCCCCCAGAGCTCCCAGAGCTCATCGTCCAACATGACCCACATCATAGGGTCTTTCCACGACACCAAGACTCTCACGGAAGGTTAGGAACTTGACCTTCCCCAAGGGCTTAGTGAGAATATCCGCGACCTGCTCATCAGTTCCTATATGATCGAGCCTTACGGCGCCTCGCTGTACCATATCCCGGATAAAGTGGTACCTGATATCAATATGCTTGGATCGGTCGTGGAACACGGGATTCTCAGTCATACGAATCCCACTCTGATTATCACAGAGTATCACAGTGGTATCTAGCACATGTCCAAACAGCTCACTAAAGAGCTTCCGCAACCAAACTGCTTCACAACAGGCCATACTAGCGGCAATGTATTCGGCCTCCGCGGTGCTCAAAGCCACCGACTTCTGCTTCCTGCTCATCCATGAGATCGAAGCAGAACCAAGATTGAAGCAGCATCCAGATGTGCTCTTACGATCCACCACACTGCCAGCCCAATCGGCATCAGTATATCCACGGAGTATCACACTCCCGGCAGTGTATCTCAGCCCATGGTTTATCGTGCCCCGAAGATATCTCAAAAGATTCTTGGCACCAACCCAGTGAAAATGATGAGGCTCAACCATCTGTTGACTCAAGGTATTCACTGCAAAACATATGTCCGGACGGGTGTTCACTAAGAACATCAAAGCTCCTATGAGTTGAGGATACTCAGTAGGATTGGCCAAGATAGGCCCAGCAGCGCTGCCACTCAACTTCTTGAAGTTGAGTTCCATCGGTGTCGACACGGACTTACAGTCCACCATCCCAAATCTTTCCAGAAGCTTCACAATATATTTTCCTTGAGAAAGGAAAATCTCTCCAGGCCTGTGCCAGACCTCTAGGCCTAGGCAATAGTGCATCAGTCCTAGGTCCTTCATCTCGAATTCAGCAGCAAGATCCCTCTTACATTGATGAATGAGAGGGTCATCACCTGTCAAGAAGAGGTCGTCCACATACAACACTAGAATGAGAGGCTTCCCTTCCACAACCTTGAAGTAAAGGTTTGGATCAGCATTGCTTCGAGTGAAGCCCAGCTTCATCAAGTAACTATCCATCCTTTCGTACCAAGCTCTGGGTGCTTGCTTTAACCCATAAAGGGCTTTCTTCAACCTGCAGACATAAGTGTCTCGATCTTGAACTTCAAATCCCAGAGGTTGTTCCACATACACCTCTTCCTTTATTGCACCATGCAGAAAAGCGGTCTTGACATCCATCTGATGAAGACTCCATCCTTGTGTAGCAGCAAGGGCTATGATTGATCGGATGGTGGTATATCGTGCCACGGGTGCAAATATATCGTCATAGTCAATTCCTTCCTTTTGAGAGAAGCCACGGGCAACAAACCTTGCCTTAAACTTTTCAGCACTCCCATCAGATCCATGTTTGATTTTGTAGAGCCATTTCGCGGTGACAACAGATTTGTCCTTCGGTCTCGGGACCACATCCCAGACATCATTCTTCATAATAGACTCATATTCTTCGTGCATAGCATCCTTCCAGACTTGATGCTTGATGGCTTCCTCAAAAGATCCAGGTTCAGATTGTACAATAGTACTCATGGCAGCTAGATACCCTTGGTATCTACACGGCTTCTTGCTTTCTCGGAATGTCCCCCTTGGGGCAGCATGACCCTCAGCATCTTCGAGGGTGTCCCTGAGCCATGATGGTCTCTTTCCTAGTGAAGGGGGTGGATCAATAGGGTCCATTGGCCTTTCAATATCAGGCATAGTCTCATCCTGGGGTTCTTCCAGATTTCCAGGTCTTTCTTCATGATTTTCTTCAGATCTAGGAAGATCTACTACTTTCTTCAGGGAAGCATTTTCATCAAAAGTGACATCATGGCTTATCTCTACTTCCCTTTGACCATGTACATAGACTCTATATGCCTTAGAAGTCTCACTATAGCCCACAAACATTCCTTTCTTCCCAGTAGCATCCAGCTTACTTCTCTTTTCTTTCGGCACATGAAAATAGACAGGACATCCAAAAATTCTAAAATGTGAGACATCGGGTTTCTTACCAGAGAAAACCTCTTCGGGAGTTTTGGAGTCCAAAGCGGAATGAGGGCATCGGTTTTGAATGTACACAGCAGTATTTGCAGCTTCTCCCCACAGAAACTTTGGAAGACCCTGGTCACATAGCATGGCACGGGCAGCTTCCACTATAGTCCTATTCTTGCGTTCAGCAACACCATTCTGCTCAGGAGTATATGCAGTGGTAGTCTCCCTCTTAATGCCAGCTTCTCTGCAAAAGTCTTTGAACTCATTTGACTCATATTCAGTGCCATTGTCAGTCCTCAAAATCTTGATCTTCTTTCGGTCATATTTTCCACCAAGGCTTTGAATGTACGGAACCACATGAAAGCCTCATCCTTCTTCTTCAAGAAGTATATCCAGGTTTTGCGAGAGAAGTCATCAATAAATGTCATATAGTAAGAACATCCCCCCAGGGATGTTACAGGCAACATACCAGAAAGATCAGAATGAACCAGTTGCAATATCTCGGATGTCTTTGTGACACTTGAGGGGAAAGGTCCCCTTGTATGTTTTCCTTCAGCACAGCCCTTACATACACCTTCATGATTATTTCCAAAATCAGGCATCCCTGTCACCACCTTCCTTGCTTTGGGAAGGGCTTTGTAATGAAGGTGTCCAAATCTTCGGTGCCATAGTTCGGTTTGTCGGATAGTATCACAAGTCATAGCTCCCAACGGACTCCCTCCAACTTGATAGAGTGTACCAACCCTAAAACCAATTGAGATAGCTTCCTTGAAGCTCTTCTTCCACATGAGCACCTTTCCATCAGAGAAAGTAACATTGAATCCTTTGTCTTCCATGGCAGATACAGACACAAGGTTCTTCTTCAATTTGGGTACATAGAGTACATCTTGCAAACGGAGGACTTGTCCTTGGGACAAGTGGAGGGTCACAGTCCCTGTCCCTTTCACAGGATAAGTGGCATTATCCCCAAGGATAATTTCTAGATTAGTATCCCTTTCAACCATGTCAGAAAGTGCTTCCTTGAATCCGGTGATGTGTCTTGAGGCACCACTATCGATTAGCCAGACATCCATAGTGTCGGGCGGAGATGCAGCTGAGAGAGCAGATACCAGAATATACTCATTTATTTTATCAACAACATTAGACTCCTCATACCTGGTATTTCTGGACCTCTTAGAAGGTTGATTGTTTCCTCCAAAGTGTGCCTTCCTCTTTCCTTTGGATTTGTCATTTCTTCGATTCCCATTTCTTCGGTTGTTGTTGTTATCGTCATTATCGGGAGAATCCTTCTTGAAGGGGCATTCTCTAGCATAGTGTCCAGGCCTATGGCAGGTGAAACATTTACCCTTCTTTTCTTGAGTCTTTGTCCTTCTTTTGTCCTTAGAACCGCCAGAGTTCTTCTTTCGAGAATGAGCACCATAGGCAGCATTTCTTTCATTATCAAATTCCTTCATCCTTGTTTCTTCTTGCATACATCTTGACAGAAGCTCATCAAAGTTAGGAATGGTATTATTGTTGAGAATAGTAGTTGTGAATACTTGCCATTCATATGGAAGTCCTCTAAGTGCGGTGAGAACCATCTCACGATCAGCTATTATCTCCCCAATAGCTAGCAGATTGTTCCTGGTTTCGGTCAACTTCAGAAAGAAAGTTTGAACAGACTCATCTCGGCCCTTCTTCATATTCTTCAATTTGTTCTTGAGGAATAGCACTTGGTTCACATTGTTTACTTGAAACATAAGTATCAATTTGTCATACATCTCCTTGGATGTGCCTAGTTCAGATATGTAGGCAACCAGACTCTTATTAATGGATTCCCTGATCAGCAGCTTTGCTCCGATTTCTCCCTTCTTATACTTGTTTCTAACAGCAGCAGAGGCATTGGATGGAGGTTCTTGAATCTTCCCTGTCACATGATCCAGGAGATCATGATCTTCCAATTTGAGATCTAATATCATCTTCCAGGGATGGAAGTCATCACTTCCAATCAGCTTGTCATTCTCCTTGAATTCAAGACTAGTGGAACCCATTTCCTCCGATGATGATTGCTATAGATTGAGTTTGTCTTCACCTCAGCTCCGATACCATGTAAAGTTTTGTAGATGTTCTATGCTAGTAGCAATTTCACTTTTCTTTCAGCAATCATACAAGTAGGTAAGCAAAATGCAGATAGAACATATAAGTAAATCTTACAGAAGACAAATCAGAAACAGGAAAAATGTGTGTATTCGTTTCGGCGGTCAACAGGATGCTTCAACCAGCAAAGTCTCCTTTGGTCAGCCAGCCCAACATGTGTCACAACAACCCTCCAATCAGTAGATGAGTCAACCCAAGTCAACTCTGCAAAAGTCAACGCTGTCCTGAAAAGTCAACGCAGGGGCAGCAAGCTAAAAGTCAACGTAGCAGCAAAACGGTCAACCCTTTGACCTCGATTTTTGTGCCAGGTAGTACGGCCTTCATAAATCGAACCTTCCACAAGTTTTCAGCTTGTTTGGACCAAGCATTGACCAAAGTCAATGCTGGTCAAAGTTTCTGCGAAACCCTAGCAGCAGAAAATCCGTACTTCAGCTCAGCCGTACAATTTGTCCTCTTCGTCCTTCACACATGTGGCTGAAACTTGTCTTTAGGTAGCTCGTACTATTTGATGAGAAGAGAAGATGATGAGTTGTGTTGATGATCAAATGCTCTTCAACTTTTCCTGTATTTATATCAATCATGAGGGTGTGTGACACATCTGTTGGGCATGCGAGCCTACATTACAAAACTGGCCGACCTTGCACATATAATTTGTTAAAAATAATAAATTCAAAATATAAGTTCTGCTCATCGGATTAAGACATATTTTATATGGATTTTACATCTCTCAGAAAGAGGAATCCAACAAAAATATTAGCTTCTTAATCTGAGCATCTTAACATGGAGTTTGGACCTAGTTGTCCAAATTTAACACACTTATCTTGCAAAAAGTATGAGATACTAGGAGTTGGATATTCATAAAGGACCTTAAATGGGGAAATTTTAGTAGATGTGTGATAGGTAGTATCATTGTTAGTATGAATCTTTTGTCAAAGTGTACGAAAAAATACCACTTTAGCTACGCATAACTTATAGCCCTAAGATCAAATATGGTTGCCAATATCTTCAGATCTGCGGTTAGTTGATCAAGACAAATGCTGCAAAAATCTAGATCTATGCATAAAGAGACATTAAGCAGTAAAAATAAGGTTTTGCTCCATACATCCAATAGACAAGACAAGAACAATATTTTTGAAAGAATTTTTTGTATTAAGGGCACCTGGGAGGAAAACAAGGAGGTGTTTCCAATTCTCCTCAATGGGATGGGTTCTTGGAAGTCCTCAACACTTCAGATCTAGTATTTCTCTATCTTGTTGGTGTAGAAAACCCAGACAAGGATAGAACTCAAAGGGAGCTCACACAACAAATAATGGAAAATTTGACAATGATAATGGTTCAAAGTCAGACCAAGAGTATAGATCCAGAGTGATCTAATAGGCAAAAAAAGGTGAAGAATGGTAGGAGAAACCCTCCTATTTATAACAAAATATTGGGTCATTCTAGATCTTGGTGCATGCTTAAAATAACATTAACCAAATCTAGATCCACCTTTTATGGAATATTTTATTATATTTTTTGGAGGGAAAAAGTATTTGACTTGGGTCAAATCCCTTTATTTGTGAATAATAAATAAATAAATGATTTATTTATCATTTTAAGGAAGTGGTTGAAGGACAATCAAATAAATAATGATTTATTTAATTATTTATGGGTGATTTAGTCATATTTAACAAGGAATATTATTTAAATAAGATTTAAATAGTTATTCCTAGAAAATAATAAGATAAATAAGGATTTATCGAATTAATTTCTTTGTTTTGGGTTAAACATGACCAGGAATAATAATTAAATTATTGTTTAATTTATTATTCCATGAGGGAAATCAAACAAATATAGATTTGTTTAATATTTCCCTTTGGGGTTTCCTGTTTAGACCATAAACAACCTAATAAATGTGTTTTATTAAGTTATTTTACATAGTGAAAGCAATTTTACTTGGGGTAAAATTGGTCTTACATGGTGTACTTGGGTCCATCTAATGGTAGTAGGTTAGATGACCAAAAAATGGTGTAACAGATTGCCCCCTAGTGTGCGAGCGTTAGGAGAAAATCGTATGACCGAAGTACGTTGTAAGAACTCAATCACTAGACCTCAAAAGGGAAGTCAGAGAGAGAAATGTAAGGTAGACTAATGTGCTGAAGAACTAGACCCTGACGAGACGAGACTTACAAGTGCAACAAGTCTCTTTTTATGAGAGGGTACTTGTGCTAAAGGCGGTGGGGGAGGCATACCTATGCCCGCCGAGACAAAGTACTAAAGAATACTGTGTCCAATAAACAAGGGACCGAACCATAAAGTACAACCGGCAGAAACATGAGCCAGATAAAAATACAATGAGGGATCCCACATACATGTTGTGCCTGGTATAAGAGCCAGGACTTATACAATAATATTTGAGTACATGAGATACAAATACAACCCAAATGCCGCCTATAAGTGGGGAAGGGATCAAAAAATCTGACTGATACATGCAAATCAAAGAGGCACTGCAAGCGGCTAAGGCCGACATCATCAAATATATGGAGCTGCATCGAAGGCTGCAATGAAGAGGTCATCTGGGCGTGTGGGGGGCTACCTGCAAGGCCACCCCCTCATGAGGGTTGAGACATCTCACACACACCCGGGAATCACCAAAAGCTGCTGCTGCATCACTGAACCATCAAGCATACGAATCTCGATCATGCTGAAAGGAGCTGGAGTGGAGAAACAATCAAGTCAAAGGGAAAGGAGGGATCCCTTTGCCTGATCTGAGGCACCGAACAAGAGTGGAAGCTAGGACCAAGGTACATCACCCTCTAGACCTGTCTTCTGGAATGAGGGAGATGATGTCGACAGAAGGAGGTCCACCATAGGTGAGGCAATGAGAGGTCCTCAACTAAGGCACGAGAGAAAATAGTAGAGTGACGGACGGACTAATACCAATGATGATGACGGGATGGCAGTGACTGAGTAGTGAATGGACGACTTCCCTTGCTAGAGCATAAAGGGCATGAATGACATGGCAGCGACTGACACAATATCAGAAGGGATAGGGGACAATGGGACTGAAGGCCATAATGTGCGACACAAGAAAGAGACCAAGCAATGAAGGATGGAGGACTATAGCGGGGTACAAAGGGACTCAGGATAGACTCCATGAATGCGATGATGACTCAACTTGGATGCTCTAAATAAGGGTGACTCGATGGTGCTGCCACACAGTAAAGGTCCCATGGGGGACCATGAAAACATGAGTACAAGATGCCGTTATACATAGACGACTATCCCTATAGTGGGATGAGTTATTGTGGGGATCTGGACCTGCCACTTCTGCCTGGTTGAGTATGGAGACCTGATGGTAAGTGACAAGTGACTACTCTTTTTTGGGCATGTTAAAGTTATTGAATAGTAGATAGGGTACTGATTTATGTACTTTTGGTATGCAGATATAGCTTCAGTAAAATTGGCTGGATATATGGGACGACCAGCAGCAGTAGGAGCTGCAGGCCCGAGTGGATCGAGAGCGGCGCATAATGAGGAGGCGGCCGCCCTCCTGGAGGACATCCGTCGTAGATGCGAGAAGTTGCTGACCGATGTTTCAGAGTGCGGATGGAAAGACTTAGATGACCAGTACATAGAGCCATGTATTGGTCTACCCTCGGAATGGCGAGGTGGCATGTGACGCATGGTGATGGCCGGTCAGGGGATACATGATCTACAGGCTGCAGGAGCAGAGCCATTGGCTTAGGATCCGCCAGATAGTGATTAGGTGTGGGGCAGGTGGTGCCCCTTAGTGTGTATGTAGGGACAGGTGGTGTCCCCAGTTTTGAGTTTTTTGTTTGTAACATGCTATGGGCATGTCATATGTATCAGAGTAGATGGACTCTAAACACATGTTTTGCGACACATATTATGGATATGCATATTTTTGATGATTATGAATTTTATTGTTTTGTATGAAATGCGTGTGATAAATGCCAATCTAGAACATGGTTTGCAATGCTATCTACATAGTGATTTTGTTCGCGAGGTACATGGTTGAAAGTTATGGTTTCAAATGCACGTATCAAGAGTTTCACTCGTAAATGTCGTCTAAAGAGGATAGGATTATGCACACGGTAGACACCATTTAGTTGCATGAAAAGAAGTAGGGAATCTAAACGAACATGTAGATGAAGGATGCGATGAGAGAGGGCATCGGCTAAGAGACCACGCACTGCATTATATTCGGCCTGATTATTGGTGGCAGTACCAATGCAGACCCCGTTCGAGAGAAAAAGGGCATGCAAGGGGGTAAAAATGGCCTAACCTATCGAGGCTAGATTCTGGGAGTAACGACTTGCACCGTCGGCGTAACCGATATAGGGTGTGGACGGGAGGTCCTGCAGAATAGTGTTACAAGACAAAAAATGGGAGGAGGAGGAACAATGACAGTAGCATGAGTGTACAGTAGACATCGAGCAGCAACTGCAGGAGGGAGTGCGATGAGCAGGATGGCTATGACTCATATACAAAATAGAGGGTGGTATATGAGGGCTATAGGAGGTATGGCTGGGACTCGGGCTGTGGAGGTCAACATGGATACGGGTGGTGTAATCTTGTTTATGGGCGAGAAGGATGAGTTCATGGGTGAAAAAGGCTTCCAAGGGGGCATCTGGATGAGAAAAGAGGGAATGACGAGTGGAAGGGAGACCACATGACGCGGCAAAGCTACCTAAATCATTCGTATAGGAAGAAAGGCTAACATACGGATTGTCACGGGGAATGACAGAAGAAAAGATAAACAAATGGTCAAATGATGTTGAGCCCAGGGTGGTCGCTGAAGGGGGGTCGAGCGAAACAACAGGGGAGGATTCAAAGGGAATGTTCTCCAAGGGTCTCATAGAGGATGATAGGTAGAGAATGGTGGTAGTAGACTCCTTCATCTGGACATCAAGGGGGGGAATGTCAATGGGAGCGGGGGGATCCTCAAGCTAACCTGAAGCATACTGCGCAAGTATGGGAGAGGTGGACTGATTTTTTTTAACCTCATATTCTCAAACTACCTCTAAAGAGGCGCGGTAATGCGTCAGGTGAGGAAAATGGTGGGAGTAATGGCCATGGACCCCGCACAAAGCAGAGGGTTTGTTGGTGCGAATAATATTTGGGTTCTTGGTTACGGACGAGGACGGAATAGAGGGGTCGGGGATCTTAGAATCAGGGAACGCTACTTTAACCATGGGTTGAATACGGGGAAATTCAGGACAAGTATGGGTGCCGTGAACAACGACATCGCACAAGGCACAAGGCTTTGCGGGCGGAGGAGGAGCCAGGTCAGTCAGGGTGGCCTTGTCTTTGGATGCCCCCTTGCGAGTTTTGCCTTTCTTTCCTGGAGCTGTTACCATAGGGACGGGGTCCTGGGGAGGTGCTGGGGGCATGGTGGCAACAGAGGAAGCAAGGGGGACCGGTTGAACCGGTGTCAAAGCAAGATAAGGTTTGGGGTGACCAGGTGTGGTAGTGGCTGGAGGGTCAAGGTACCAGATGGGTATGCCCAGGGTCAGGTTGGGGAGAGAGAGGGTGGCCATGACGGGGACCGTATAGACTCCGGGAGGGGAGCCAGGAAAGGTATTTGACCAGCGGAAAAATGACCAGGAGGGATAGCTCCGAGATGGTTGAGGCTAGGGGGAACCGACCCAGGAGGATAGAGGGGTTCAGGGATACCAGCTGTAGGAGAAGGGCCAAAAGGAGGAGGTCCGACTAGCTGAGATGAATGGCTAGGAGTGGGTTGCGGTGGGCGAGGTTGAGTCTGAGGTTGCTGACTAGCCGAAGTGGGTCGCTTAAGGGCAGCCTGAGATGATTGCATCATGAAAACATTCGATAAGTTTGGATCAAAGATAGGAGGAGGAGGGAGACCAGGGAAAGTTCCAAGCAAAGAGGAGTCTTTGTAGACGCCGGCAGAGACACTGGTCAAGGAATCGATGGTTTACTTGTTTGCTACAGAAGAGATGGTCGTCTCAGGTGAGGTCTGAGATTTTGGCTCATGATATGTCAATTGGTCGACGGTAACTATCTTTCCATTGTGAGGAAAAGACATCTTGTGAAAAATGCAGAGGGGACAGCAGACATGGCATAGGTGTAGCTTTTCCCCAAGAGAATGTTGTAATCTAGAGGGGCGTCAATGACTTCGACGTCAACGCAAACAGTCTTGCCCGCAAGAGTGATATGACAATTACGGAATAGGCCAATGGGCTGGGAGGCATGGCCATCCCACGCTTGAAGGGTGATCGTGGAATGGGCCAACTCAGGAGATCCGAGTTGCTTCCAAACCGAAGCGGACATCACACAGGTGGATGCCCCATCATTAATTATACACCAAGAAACGTTAGCGTTCCGGATTTTGACTGGGATTTGGAAGGCTACGGAAGTAGGAAGAGGAGGATGTTCTGATTGATGGGCGTCAAAAACAATCATTTGGTCATTAGCAGGATCTACAGCGCCCATGGCAGATAGTAGAGCCTTCTTTTGGGAAGGGCATGAATAGAGGAGTTCCAATGTGGAAATGGCAGCAGGAGACTGCACCAAATCATCTACTATGCTATACGAATGAGCAGCACGACTAGAAGCATCATTTCGGCATAATGTCCCCTTAGGAATATTAGTATGAACCTCGACTTTGGGTGGAGGGATGTGTAAGGGACCATTGGATGTCGAAAGAGGCTCTGTAGAACCTGAAGAAGGGGACTCAGGGATAGACTGAGCAGGAGGCTTGGGGTACTGACGAGACCGAGTTTGAAGGTTAAGGTTGATGGTTGGAGAGGGATTAGAGTTCATCATGAGGATCTGGTAATCAGAGGAACCAGAAGGGGAAGGTTGGGTGGCTACCGGTCCGTCAGGTGGTTGGGCAGCCACGAATCCTTGCTGAGGGAAAGGATCGGAAAACACAGCTGTTTGAGTAGTGGCCACATTAGGGGGAGCATGAGGAAAGGCATGCCGTCCTCACAATGTGGCTTGAGACTCTCACATCTGCCACATCTGTGGTAAAAGAGGACAATCGTGAGTGTAATGACCGTAAACACCGCAACACGAACAAGGCTTATTTGTGCGAAGAGGGTTGTCCGGCTTGGGCTGAGTGCCCTGTTGTGGGTTAGTAGTGTTAGGTTCAATACCTTGAGGATTGGGTCCACGAGTACCAGGGGCAGATTGATTTTGATTGCCTTTCTGCCTTCGTTGAGAGGAAGGGGGATTAGTCACACCCTGCTGTGCAAATACTTGCCCTGGAGGGGGCTGTAGGTGTTGTTGCTGGGGTTGAGAATGCAAGGGAGGTGGAAGTGCAAATGCTGGAGGAGCTGGAGTGCCAGGCTGCGGATAAGGGTAATGGTTAGGTTGGGTAGCATGGAGGTAAGCAGGAGGTTGGGCAAAAGGAGGAGGCATGCCATATCCTGGATACATGCTACCTAGAGGGGGAAAAGTGCTAGAGGTGCTGGCCCCTCCCAGAGGGAGACCATAACCCATAGGAGGTTGAGCATACAGATGAGAAAGGGCTCCAACGATACTGTTGACAAAATGAGATGCCCCTGGGTCGTTAGCACCACCGGGCCTTGGGAGGTCAGGAAGGACGGTATAAACATAACCAGACTGAGCATAGATCAGGTCATATTTCAAGGCTATTTGGAGGGCAGCTTCTTCAGTTTGAGGGAAATGGGAGGCGACATCTTTGCGAATGGCAGGTAAGAGAGTTCTAAGGAACCAGTCCATGTAGACCCGATCGTCGAAGGGGGGGCTCGACATAAGCTCCTTCTTCTCTGCCATTCCTGGACATGAGCGGAAAGGCGGATCGAAGATGATTGACGGCAAGAAGTCAAGAGTTCGGTACCAGTGTCGTATCGGAGAAGGAGCTGGAAATAAGATAAGAAAGCTTGGGTAATGGTCGCAAACGTGGTATGGGAAGAGGAGGTCTGGTCAACATACCATTTAGAATCTTCGCTTGTAAGCGTGCGTTGGAACAACCGAAGATGAATGGAATCATCGGTAATGGAGTTGGAAGAACACCACATGTGAAAAGACCGGATATGATTGGTTGGATCTTCTCCAACAAGGCCTTCGAACTTGGGGATGTTGGAAGGGAGCTTGGTTGTCATAGCTGGCCAACTAACATCATGGAAGATGGGGTCATTGATCAACTAATTTAAATCGGGGAGACTGAGGCCTGCCATGTAAGGGAGCAAGGGTACAGCCGTGGTAGTTCCTGTGGTGGTTCCGCTAGTAGTAGTTCCGGCATGAGGGCCGGGATTACCGCTAGCGTTAGGCCCTGGACCAGACATAGTGAAGGTGACAGGGGGAGAACCAGAAGTAAAAGGAGAACCCAATGAATCAGAAGAGGAGTCGGAGTGTGGACTCGGAGGAGGACTAACTCGACGACGGCGGGAAGGAGTAGGTCGACCAACCGGAAACTGAGGGTGAAGGACAAGAAGTCTCCGGGATGTGTGCCTTGGGGGCACAATGATGACAAAAAAAACTCGGCACAAGGGGAAGAAGAATGACCAAAAAAGGTAGGGAGGTGCAGAATCAAGAGATTACAATGTCAAAACAAGGGTGGAAAGGTGCAGTGTCAATTGATTTTACAATTTTTTAAAGTCTTTGCCTGGCGGTGTTAACCAGGCTCTTCTTCGCTTAGGGTGAGTGTGTGGCGTGCTTTAATTTTAATTTTTAAACCCAGACATTGTGAGAGCATGATGCAGGAGCATCAAGGCCATTTTTCATTTGTAAATATGTGATAAAAGGGGGGTGTGAAATTTTTATTATTTTATTTATTAATTTGTTATTTTAAATAAAATAGGAGATAATTTGGAAAAGTGAGGATTTTGTAAATATTCTTTTATTAATTAAAAGGATATGAGAGAAATAGATTAGGAGAAAAATTAGGGATTAGGAATTCTATGTATGGGACTTTGTTGAGTCCACACCTAAAATATAGATTTAGTTGAGGATTAGGTGGAGTGATTTTTGGAGTGAATTAAATTCATGATTTATGTATAAATATGAGTGGGTTTTGTGAGGAAAAGACACTTGAATAGTTGGAGAGTGTGAGAAGTGAGCAAGGGTTTCTCCTTGGAAGCCTTCGGATAGTTTGTAAGGGCCAATGAACTGTAAATAAGGCCACAGAAAAATGTTACTGTAAGTAAGTTCATTTTTATGAAAGTGTTGGTTTTGAGTTATGAGCCTTAACTTGGTCAATTCGTGTATGGGTCAATTTCTGTGTTAAGAGTTGAATGATGAATTTGATAGTATTCAATTTGCTGGTTAATTAGTGTGTTAATTCCTGTGGAATAATAATGGCGGTGCATGGATCAATTGTAATGTGGAAACATTGTATGCGAGAATTACAAATACTAGTCGATGAACCTTCAAGACAACACAACACTAATCGAATGGTGAAGGCGCTGAGCTGGGTATGAACATGTGTACTTTTAAATGCGTTAATAAAAAAATCCAACTGCTGTATTGATTGCGCTGGTGATGTACAATGATATCAGTTTTGTAAGTCGATATGTTGTGGGTCGTAGCTGTGATCTGGGCGTAGAGGGGTTTGTTATTTAAAGTTGAAGAATCAAATCGTTTCACAATTCAGCTGATCGACCAGCGTTATGAAGTTTGGAGCTGGATTGGAGGTAAAATTTTCATTGAATTGATGTCACAGTAGAGGTGAGTGAACGATTAAAACCAATCCATAGTAATGGTGATGCATTGAATTATAATTGAATGTTTGTTTTAAAGTACAGAGGAAGAAATACATCGTACAATTGGGATGTAATACCTACAACGATTTACAGAAGTTTACTTGGCAATCTGAAGCATCGATCATGAGTTGTGAAGGTTTTAAAGTCAATTTCAGCAGAGAAAGAGCCAAAGAGAGGCAATGAAGGTGATCAGTTTTAATAATACAAATTTTGTATACAGTGAATTTACATTGGAATTGTAGGGAAGGAACACCAGTCAACGAGCTGGAAAAGTCATTGAATTACAAGTGCTGAAGAATTTAATCTGACAAAGTCGAATTATAGTGTTAAAGAAATGTTGGAAGGGTGTTTTGAAAGACTTCAACAGTGTTGAAGACCTGGTGGTGTATCATGGAATGGAATTTGATTTGGACAGTGCTGGAGAAGGAAGTCGATTGAAGGTTTTTGTGTAATTGTTCTGCGTGAAGGAGATTGGAACAAATTACGTGCAGTGTAAAGGCGGAATGGTAAGCGCTTATTGATAGCATTCAATTTTAGATAAAAGCTGAGTTAGTAACTGCTATAACAACAATCAGTGTGACGAAAGACGAATTGGGATTTGTGTAAGCGTGAATGGAATTTGATGTTGCATAGTTAATCAACGTGTAATGTTGATGGGCGACGTTCTGCAATTGGCATAAATTGTTCTGCAGATGGTGGATTGTATAAGTCAGGAGCGCTGGCACTAAAACCAACATGTTCGAGTCTGTGCAGGAAATCGAATTGTGAATGGAGTATTGTATGCGGCTAATCTGCATGTGTCAGAGTCTAAATGAATGTTGAATCCGGTTGATTAAAAACAATTTGGTTCTGTGTTCAAGGCAAATATATGTCTAATTGTTTAATTGTAGAGGTTTCGAAGCAAAGGATCAGATGAACTTCGACTTGAGTGTAGGTGGAATCGATGAGTGATGGTCTTTGTAACTGGCCAAAGTATATGAAAACTGGCAGAGCGCAGATGGTGCAGCACTGGAACGAATGCACAGAGAATGGTAAGTGTGGGTACATTGTTTTGATCTTAAAATACAATATTAAGAGCATATGTGAATATGGAAAATGGGATTTTAATGAAGTCTGTTATTAAGGCTTGGGAAAGGGTCTTTATGAGAACATGATTGGGTGTTATATGAATTGCGTGGTAACTTCACGGAATTGGGCTATTGGGTTTTCTCAGAGTTGATATTTATGTATGGTGACATTTCAAATTAACGCCTGAAGGTCGGAGATATTTGGATTGAGACAATTCCATATACGAATGGCAATTAATTAAGGTGTGGAATAAATGGTGAATGATTCGAACCATATGTTGAAGAGCTTCCACTTGCAAATGGTCGTGTGTGAAATTTCCAGAATTGAAGTTTGATTTGGCATATGCTGAGATGCATGTTTATATGCATGGTATTTAAAGATTCTGGGTAGTGCAGGGTTGGCCCTGCATCATTTTTGGTATCAGAGCTGGAATACTCTGTTGAAGATGTTTTTTTCTGAATGAGTGCAGGAAAGTTCTGTTGAGAACTGAAGTGTTTTATTTGAATGTGTTTTAATCTGATATGCAAGCTACACAATTTCAAGTGAACAGGATTGCAATGGAGGAAAATATCATGCAAGATATTAAAGGTGAGATGATTTTCTGATTTGGAATTTGTGATTGAAGTTTATTGTTGCAGAGAAGATGATGGCAGTGAACTTGACATTCAGCTAAAGGCTAGATAGGGAGGACAATTGTAGTGTCCTGAAGAGAAAGGTGAGTTGAAGAGATAGCCTAGAGAGAGCAGAAGAGAGTGCTCAAGAGGTTCCAGAGGCAGTGAACTAGTACTTACCAAAAGACTGAGTGAGGAGAGCTTGGTGAGGTAAGTGGTGGCAGGACAGGAGAGCTTGCTGTTGCAGAGGCTAGTGCAACTCATGATGAGTGAGAAACTCATGGAGAAGATGATCATGGAGGATCAAAGAAGAGGTTCAGAGGAATGTCACAGAGGTGAGATGACTGATGAGGTCAGAGAAAGAGAGACTGCAGTAATGAAGGTACAATTGCAGGTACTAGAGGAATGGCTGCAAGAGTGGGAAATTCAGAAAGGAGGATGGATCTTTCCATTGAAGGGAAAGAGAGTGATTTGGAAACCATTGCAGATGAAGTTGAGGCAACGTATGATTGCCTTATTGAAGAAAGAACTTAGAGTTCTTGAGCCAGAGATGGAATTTGAAGATTCCACATGCAGATCTGTTCAAAGGGAAGTGCTTGAGGAAGCAGTCAAGACTGAAAAGTCTTGTGGTTTTAAAACTAATGAGTTGTGTATGTTTGCAGGTACAGTACAGGGAGATGAGAAAGCTTTAGAGTTTTTTCAGGAGAGAGAATTGAATCTGAAGGTTGTTCAGATTGATGCTGAGATGGCAAGATCTCAGGAGGAAATGAAGACAAAGAAGTCTAATCAGAATGTTGGTGCAGAGAGAGAAGGACCATCTGATGATTGGTCAAGAGGTGGTGAAGGTATACAAAATTGTGTGAAGTTTCCAAGTTCTACGTCTAATGAAATTGTTGAATTGTATAGGAAACTAGATCTTCAGAGAAGAGAATTGGAGAGGCAGAGGACTTATGTACAGGATAATTCACTGAGGAAGCAAGGCAGGAAAGTTTTCATGAATGACAGTCATGGAGCAGAGAATGGTAAGAAGGCGAGACTAGCTGACAGTCTCATGGTGAATGAAAATCAGCATACTGATGTGCTGACAAAGAAGTTGGGAAGGAACTCAGAGCAACATACTGAAGTGTTGCCAGAGAAAGCTAAGGAGAAAGCCAGTGAAGATTTTCTGAGTCCTAAAAAAGACTTGGAGCTGCAGAGGACTAAATCAACAAGTGAGACCATTGGGTCTTGTGATTTTGATGCTGACAATTTTATTGTGTTTACAGGTGATATAGAAGACAGTTCATCACTTGGAATTGTCTTGGAAGAAGGAGAACTATTGCAGGTAGAATATGAGACAGTCATGTCTCATAAGTAGAGGCTTGTTACTGTGGGTGACAAGAAAGATTTGGCTTATCTGTATATCCAAGAGAAGACTGGTGGAAATTTTTTTTGAATTGCTAAAGTGATAGTGGATGAGGCTACATTGTTTGAAGAACTTGATCTGATTGCCAGAATCAATCAAGATGTTGATGGAAAATTACTGATGATTGTCGAAGGGGAAAATGAAGGTTATGCTGGAACTAATTTGCAGCATGTTGATGAAATGCTTGAGGAGAAAGGGCTGAAATGTTTACTGGAAACATTTGAACCAGAGAAAGAAGTTGAAGATAAATTTGCAGGTGATGAGCAAAATAATGTTGCAGAGGGACAGGAAGTTTGGGAGGAAGCGACATTTATGGTGGCAGCTGAAGCAACATCTATGGGGGCATTGAAGCCTTATGTTTTTTATTCTAATTTTTTTTTTGTGAGTACAGGTTTTATTGCAGACGCTGGAGAAAATCTGTTAGATAGAGAAATTGAACTGATGAGGCAGATGATGATGAAAGTATCCTGGAAAAGGCCAGTAGCAGTAAAACAAAGGAGAAGCAGCAAAAGAAAGACAACAGAAGATTATGAAAGCCTAGTCAATGGGGCAATATAGCATAAAGTGTGGAGACATGGAGAAGAACAACAGACAGAAGCAGCGACAAGTGGAAATTTATAGCACAAGATATGGGATCCGGGCATACACCGATCCGAACACATGATCAGGCGATCATGATTAATTCTAACGTTGGGAGTTTGATGCAGGAGCATCAAGGCCATTTTTCATTTGTAAATATGTGATAAAAGGGGGGTGTGACATTTTTATTATTTATTTATTAATTTGTTATTTTAAATAAAATAGGAGATAATTTGGAAAAGTGAGGATTTTGTAAATATTCTTTTATTAATTAAAAGGATATGAGAGAAACAGATTAGGAGCAAAATTAGGGATTAGGAATTCTATGTATGGGACTTTGTTGAGTCCACACCTAAAATATAGATTTAGTTGAGGATTAGGTGGAGTGATTTTTGGAGTGAATTAAATTCATGATTTATGTATAAATATGAGTGGGTTTTGTGAGGAAAAGACACTTGAATAGTTGGAGAGTGTGAGAAGTGAGAAAGGGTTTCTCCTTGGAAGCCTTCGGGCAGTTTGTAAGGGCCAATGAATTGTAAATCAGGCCACGGAAAAATGTTACTGTAAGTAAGTTCAGTTTTATGAAAGTGTTGGTTTTGAGTTATGAGCCTTAACTTGGTCAATTCGTGTATGGGTCAATTTCTGTGTTAAGAGTTGAATGATGAATTTTCTAGTATTCAATTTGCTGGTTAATTAGTGTGTTAATTCCCGTGGAATAATAATGGTGGCGCATGGATCAATTGTAATGTGGAAACATTGTATGCGAGAATTACAAATACTAGTCGATGAACCTTCAAGACAACACAACACTAATCAAATGGTGAAGGCGCTGAGCTGGGTATGAACATGTGTACTTTTAAATGCGTTAATAAAAAAATCCAACTGCTGTATTGACTGCGCTGGTGATGTAGAATGATATCAGTTTTGTAAGTCGATATCTTGTGGGTCGTAGCTGTGATCTGGGTGCAGAGGGGTTTGTTATTTAAAGTTGAAGAATCAAATCGTTTCACAATTCAGCTGATCGACCAGCGTTATGAAGTTTGGAGCTGGATTAGAGGTAAAATTTTTATTAAATTGATGTCACAGTAGAGGTGAGTGAACGATTAAAACCAATCCATAGTAATGGTGATGCATTGCATTATAATTGAATGTTCGTTTTAAAGTACAGAGGAAGAAATACAACGTACAATTGGGATGTAATACCCACAGTGATTGCCAGAAGTTTACTTGGCAATCTGAAGCATCGATCATGAGTTGTGAAGGTTTTAAAGTCAATTTCAGCAGAGAAAGAGCCAGAGAGTGGCAATGAAGGTGATCAGTTTTAATAATTCAAATTTTGTATACATTGAATTGACATTGGAATTGCAGGGAAGGAACACCAGTCAATGAGCTGGCAAAGTCATTGAATTACAAGTGCTGAAGAATTTAATCTGACAAAGTCGAATTACAGTGTTAAAGAAATGCTGGAAGGGCGTTTTGAAAGACTTCAACAGCGTTGAAGACCTGGTGGTGTATCATTGAATGGAATTCGATTTGGACAGTGTTGGAGAAGGAAGTCGATTGAAGGTTTTTGTGTAATTGTTCTGCGTGAAGGAGATTGGAACAAATTACGTGTAGTGTAAAGGTGGAATGGTAAGCGCTTATTGATAGCATTCAATTTTAGATAAAAGCCGAGTTAGTAACTGCTATAACAACAATCGGTGTGATGAAAGATGAATTGGGATTTGTGTAAGCGTGAATGGAATTTGATGTTGCATAGTTAATCAACGTGTAATGTTGATGGGCGACGTTCTGCAATTGGCATAAATTGTTCTGCAGATGGTGGATTGTATAAGTCAGGAGCGCTGGCACTAAAACCAACATGTTCGAGTCTGTGCAGGAAATCGAATTGTGAATGGAGTATTGTATGCGGTTAATCTGCATGTGTCAGAGTCTAAATGAATGTTGAATCCGGTTGATTAAAAAAATTTTGGTTCTGTGTTCAAGGAAAATATATGTCTAATTGTTTAATTGCAGAGGTTTTGAAGCAAAGGATCAGATGAACTTCGACTTGAGTGCAGGTGGAATCGATGAGTGATGGTCTTTGTAACTGGCCAACGTATATGAAAACTGGCAGAGCGCAGATGGTGCAACGCTGGAACGAATGCACGGAGAATGGTAAGTGTGGGTACATTGTTTTGATCTTAAAATACAATATGAAGAGCATATGTGAATATGGAAAACGGGATTTTAATGAAGTCTGTTATTAAGGCTTGGGAAAGGGTCTTTATGAGAACATGATTGGGTGTTATATGAATTGCGTGGTAACTTCATGGAATTTGGCTATTGGGTTTTCTCAAAGTTGATATTTATGTATGGTGACATTTCAAATTAACGCCTGAAGGTCGAAGATATTGGGATTGAGACAATTCCATATACGAATGGAAATTAATTAAGGTGTGAAATAAATGGTGAATGATTCGAACCATATGTTGAAGAGCTTCCACATGCAAATGGTCATGTGTGAAATTGCCAGAATTGAAATTTGATTTGGCATATGCTGAGATGCATGTTTATATGCATGGTATTTAAAGATTCTGGGTAGTGCAGGGTTGGCCCTGCATCAGAGCAAAAGAAAAAGTGTGCTGCGTAACTGAAAATAAATCTACAGAGAACAATATATAATGCTGAAATAATAGAAAATTAACAGCTAACAATGCATCGATCTAACCCAAGAAGGCGGGTCTCTCAAAACTAGTCTAAAACAGGGGAAAAAATCTAGTCAAAACACACTAAAAAAAGGATGATAGATCTAAGGTCGGGAGGGACAGGGATCTAAAGGAGAAAACTGTTGAAAAGAGGTGCAGAACACAGCCGTTAGACAGAGGCAAGGTGGCTGTAAAAAAGGAGGAAATAAACAACAAGAAGAAGGGACAAGGAGGAGGCCCTAAAGGAAGGTAAAAAAAAAACTACAAGAGGTGATTTTAAAGGGAGAAGAGCTAATTTAAAGGGATCTGAGAAGGAGGTTGTAGATCTGAAAAAGGGAAGGCTAAAAATCTGAAAAATCAGACACCTGAAACAGTTAAAACTCTTCCACCAAAAGTGGAGGTTACTGAAGCCCTAGGGGGCTATGTTCCCACTTAGATGAGCAAAACAGATCAGAAACAGGTCTAAACAGGCTAAGACAGAGGCTGGAAAACCCTGGCAGAAGGTTCAGAAAAACCCAGAAAAATTGCAGAAAATAGCAGAAAAACTGGCAGGTCGCAGGTTCTGACTTGTTTTCTGTGCAGGTCGCAGATAATGGGCTGAAAAGTGCGACCTGGAGTCCAGGTCGCAGTTTCTGGGCTAAAAAGTGCGACCTGAAGCTTCGGGTGTCCCGGCAGCAAATTTCCAAAAATGTTGCCGTCTCAGTTGCGACTGATGTCTGTCACCTATGCAATAGGGCCAGAAACACGCGGAAGTTAGAAATTTTAATGTTTTAGGGTTTTATATGTGAAAAAAAACATAAAAATAGGAAAAAAAAAAAGCTGAAAAGAAACCCTAGGGTCTGAAGTAGCTGGATATGCAGGAATATGAAAAACGACAACGGTTGTAATTGAAAACCCGTGTGGAGTCACCAGTTGTTAGTATGAATCTTTTGTCGAAGTGTACGAAAAAAGACCACTTTAGCTACGCATAACTTATAGCCCTAACATCAAATATGACCACCAATATCTTCAGATCTACAGTTAGTTGATCAAGACAAATGCTGCAAAAATCTAGATCTATGCATAAAGAGACATTAAGCAGTAAAATAAGGTTTTGCTCCATACATCCAATAGACAAGACAAGAACAATATTTTTGAAAGAATTTTTTGTATTAAGGGCACCTGGGAGGAAAACAAGGAGGTGTTTCGGGTCTTTCTTTAATATTAGATGGGTTCTTGGAAGTCTCAAAGACTTCCAGATCTAGTATTTTCTCACAGGTGTAGAAAAACTCAAAAGATAGAACTCAAAGGGAGCTCACAAGAAAAATGGTAGCAAAATATGACAATGATGGAGGATCAAAGTCAGACCAAAAGTATAGATCTAGAGTGATCTTTAGGCAGAAAAAGGTAGTGAGTGAATGGAAAAACCTTTCTATTTATAAGAAAATATTGAGTTAGTCTAGATATTGGTGCATAATTAAAATATTATTAACCAAATCTAGATCCAATTTTTATGGAATATTTTATTATATTTGTTGGAGGGAAAAAGAATTTGAATTTGGTCAAATCCCTTTATTTGTAAAATAATAAATAAATAAATGATTTATTTATTATTTTAAGGATGTGGGGTTGAATGATAATTAAATAAATAATGATTTATTTAATTATTTATAAATGATTTAGTCATATTTAACAAGGAATATTATTTAAATAAGATTTAAATAATTATTCCTACAAAATAATAAGATAATAAGGATTTATCTAATTAATTTCCTTGTTTTGGGTTAAATATGACTTGGAATAATAATTAAATTATTGTTTAATTAATTATTCCATGAGAAAAATAAAACAAATATAGATTTGTTTAATATTTCCTTTTGGGGTTTCCTGTTTAGACCATAAAAAACCTAATAAATGTGTTTTATTAAGTTATTTTACATAGTGAAAGCAATTTTACTTGGGGTAAAATTGGTCTTACATGGTGTACTTGGGTCCATCTAATGGTAGTAGGTTAGATGACCAAAAAATGGTGTAACAATCATATTACCATTCTTCCTTGACAAACCCACTTCATCCATTAAGATTGCTTTTCTAAAGAGTAACATTGTAGATAACCTTAAAAACATTTGTTAACTATTTTTGTTTGACCATTTGATTATGTTTGATATGTAGAACTCATGGCAGCTAGTGTTTCTCCACTCATATTAAATAATTATTTTCAAAAGTTTCTTGTTACTATTACTTTAGGAAAACTATGAAGACTATGAATTTCTTTCACTGACACTTTTTCCACTTGGCTTGTTGTTTATGTACTTTGAGCTCTACAAAAAAAATCTACAAAATTTGTCTATATAAATGACCACAAAAATGTAATACTTACCTTTATATTTCAATAACCCTGTAATAAAGTCTATTGATATATCTTCTAGTATTTGAATATGTATGTGGAATGGTTGAAGTAACCCTAGAGATTTTACTATCTCTCTTTTATTTATTATGCAAACCTGACCTTCTCTTACAAAATTTTGAATATCTTTCTTCATTCCTTCCAAAAATATATTTTTTGATCCTTTGAGATGTTTTAAGGAACTCTGCATCCTACCATCAGAGAGACATGGGACTCCCTTAATATTTTTTTATTCAAATATGCTTGCGTGCATAAAAATATTCTACATTTGCACCAAAGTATATCTCTCTTTCACTCCCAATGCTCCATAGAGTTCATCCCATCCTTTATAAATTTTAGTTTTGTTTAGTACTATTGTCAATTTTCCATTATGGCAAGCTTCTTCTAGCCACCTAGGAATAAACAATGTAATTGGATATAAATTTGAGGCCTCTTCTATTTTAGAAAGAGCATCATGTACTAAATTTTCCTTACCCTTTTTGCAGATTATCTCAAAATTAAAACTTTGCATTTTTTCTCATTTTTGTTAATCTTCTAATGAAAATCATAGCTTCAAAAAATACTTTATGCTATCATGGTATATCTTGACTTTAAAGTACCTCCCAATGATATACTATCCCCATTTTTTTTTGCATGTAATATTGCTTCCATTTATTTTTCATATGTAGATTTCACCAAATATTTTCTTTGAATTCCTTGCTTTTAAAAGCCAATGATATCCCTTATTGTGTTAATGTTACGTAAATTCCTTTTCCTAGTGTCTCACACTCTACTATGAATGTTTTACCAAAAGTAGGTGCAACCGATGTTGGTGTAGAAGACATGGCATCCATTAAAAGAGAGAATGCCAAAGTAGCCTCATCATTCCATATAAATGATATTTTCTTCAAGAGATATGTGTGTGGACTTGAAATGCATGCATAATTCTTAACAAATTATCAATAATATCATGTAAGTCTAAAAAATGTTCTAAGAACCTTGATTTTGTTAGGAATAGGTCATTTTGTAATAGCTTGCATCTTTTGAGGCTCCAACTTCACTCCTTCCTTTAAAACAATATGAATCAAATACTCGAATTCTTATTTCCCAAAAACACATTTGGATATTTTTACATAAAAATGATTGTTCACAATAATTTATATAACTTTTCCACATGTTTAGTGTGGTATTCCCATGATTTATTATAAATATGTGTATTATCAAAGAAAACCAAAACAAATTTTATAAGATGGGATCAAACAAAATTGTTCTTAAGTCGAGCCTTCCGGACTTCAAACGGTGATAAACCATAATTCAAACCAAATTCGCGTTCCAAAATAGCCTGCTGACGTCGGCCAATTTTGTGACGCAAAAACCAATTGAATTCCGCCCTAATATTTTTCGGGTCCGAAATTGGCCTGGCGTACGGAGGGAGAATTCTGACACGAATTTCTTATCAAATTCACCCTAATATTTTTCGGGTCCGGATTTCCACTGCACGAGTGGCCCAAACAAAGATCTGCTCCAATCAATTTCTGCCATGTGTCCTCAATCAAATGTTGCCCTGTTCCTGGATGCGGGTGCATTCGATGTCGTTTAAGGCGATGGGACATGGATGTGCCGATTTCATATCAATCGCATTAAGTTTTAATGCTGTTCAATTAAGTTCCAAGGTTTTCACATCTAATCGCATTAAGTTTTAACACTATTCAAGATCGGACCTCCACTCCTATTAGTGATTCTGCATGCTCCAATATGATCCAGAATTCGGCTCTCATTAATGATCAGAGATTAATTATGACAGGCGTCCTTCGATTGCATTGCAGTCGGGTCGATAAAATGGAATTTCGCTATGGTTTTTTAGACGAGTCGGTTGTTGGGTTACACTGCCTGCTCACTGTGACGAGAAGGAGAAGTGGCCAGGTGAACTGCTGCTTAGACCTTGCTGCATATCTGCATTTCTCTCGTTATGGTCCTTGTCTGTCTTCCTCTGTTTCTTGGAATTCTGCTTCTTCGTCTCCTCTTGTGCCCACTGTTGAGACTGCACCCATGCCTCACCTGTGTCAAAGGATGCGTTTCCGTAGGGGGAGCACTAGAGTTCAACCCCTGCGTGCTCCCTCCAGCCCCTCAACCGAGTCGACTTCCCAGTCCAGTGATTATCACACAGGTCGCTATCCAGATACTAGAAGTGGGCGGGGTTGGGTTCTTGGATCTAGCCACTATATGGGCTCCCTTGCTCCTCATTTCCCCACCGCTTCACCTTCTCCCATGATGGGCACTGCGATTTTTTCCTTTAATTGCTCTCTGAAATTCCCGCGAATCACAGCTTCAATGACTGTGGTTTTCTGTGAGGAGGCCCAAATGGAAGAACAATGCACCCGTCTGGTAGGTCTGTGCTCAGAAAAATCCGGCCAACATTCGAGCCTTCAGGAGGGGAGCGGTGGCATGACTGTGGAGGTAGCACCTAGTGATCCTGGACCTTCCGAAGGATGGTGCCGAATCGTCGAGGAGTCGGAGGAGTAGTTTGGTTAATTTGTTTTTCTCGCTTCGCGGCCCACTTAATTGGGCTGCTTTTAGATTATTTTACTGTGCTAGACCTCTGTAATATTTTTGAATTCTGTAAACGTTCAAGACTGGTTTCCCCATATGAGGGCAGTCTTCTTAATTTTTTGATTTTTTGATGACAAATTTGCCACGAGTCTAGGCAATGTTTTTGACTTCGATGTAATTTTATTCCCACTGTTAATAGATTAACTTTACTTAGAAAAAAAAATGTTGCCCTGTTTCTATTTTAAACCTGTTTTTTGAAATACAGAGCCATGTTTACATAATTGTTTATATTCAAAGCGCTACGGGGTGGTTTATTATATTAATATTTCACGGTCAAATTATGTTCATAACAATTGGAAAAAGAAAAGTTGCCCTGTTTCTATTTTAAACCTATTTTTTGAAATATAGAGCCATGTTTATATGGTCTACGTATTATACTCTTTCTCTGTATATCTACAGGAACCTTTTTTCTATGAACAGGGTGGATGTTGTAGCGGGCTACTAATGGAAACAAGCGAGCCTGAACCTTACATCTTGGATGCAACAGATGGTTACCAATTTTGGAATCAAGCGAGCCTGATCTTACAAGCGAGCCTGGGTTTCTGCAGATGGTTTTTACTTCCGGGAACAAGCGAGCCAGAACATACAATCGACCCTGGGTTTATACATATTTTTTCTCTATCATGGATGCTTTTTGTGTGAGGCATATATCAACAGTACATGTCTCTACACATTTCCTGTGTCCCCTTTATGACACTATTTTATGTGTTGACTAGATATCACACTGCCTTCAAAACTATCAATGCTGGTTTATTGATATGGTCTGATGGTCTTTTTATATTTTGGACATATCACACTCCTCACATGATTAGCATTTTTCTCTTTTTAAGGATTTTGGGTACTTTAATTTGTATTTAAAACAATGGATGCCGTTACTCTATCTGTTGCTTTACTATTCTACATACTGCTATTTCACTTTCTTATAGATGCCTCGGGCATATTTGGATGCTTTCTCAGATTGTCAATAATCTCCATGTGGACCGTTATTGGGTTTTATATCATGTCCCTGTACGTGACATGGGGTATTTTTCTATCATTGTTTGGGGTGGGACTTCCACTTTTCTGGATGGATATTTGGGTTCCAATCTTCAGATGTGAAAATGTAATGACTTCATGGACTGTTTTACTTCATATAATATATTCAAAACAGCGTTTTTTCTCTTGTGAAAAAAAAATGATTAATGTTTATCACTCTTCCTTCAAAACTAGCGATGCTGGTCTATGTTGCTGGTTTATTGATATGGTCTGATGGTCTTTTTATATTTTGGACATATCACACTCTTCACATGATTAGCGTTTTTCTCTGTTCAAGGATTTTGGGTACTTTAATTTGTATTTGGAACAATGGATGTCGGTACTCTATCTGTTGCTTTACTATTCTACATACTGCTATTTCACTTTCTTATAGATGCCTTGGGCATATTTGGATGCTTTCTCAGATTGTCGATAATCTCCATGTGGACCATTATTGGGTTTTATATCAAGTCCCTGTATGTGACATGGGGTATTTTTCTATCATTGTCTAGGGTGGGACTTCCACTTTTCTGGATGGATATTTGGGTTCCAATCTTCAGATGTGAAAATGTAATGACTTCATGGACTGTTTTAATTCAGATAATATATTCAAAATAGCGTTTTTTCTCTTATGAAAAAAAAATGATTAATGTTTATCACTCTACCTTCAAAACTAGCGATGCTGGTTTATTGATATGGTCTGATGGTCTTTTTATGTTTTGGACATATCACACTCCTCACATGATTAGCGTTTTTCTCTGTTCAAGGATTTTGGGTCCTTTAATTTGTATTTGGAACAATGGATGTCGGTACTCTATATGTTGCTTTACTATTCTACATACTGCTATTTCACTTTCTTATAGATGCCTCAGGCATATTTGGATGCTTTATTAGATTTTCGAAAATCTCCATGTGGACCGTTACTGGGTTTTATATCATGTCCCTGTATGTGACATGGGGTATTTTTCTGTCATTGTCTAGGGTGGGACTTCCACTTTTCTGGATGGATATTTGGGTTCCAATCTTCAGATGTGAAAATGTAATGACTTCATGGACTGTTTTACTTCATATAATATATTCAAAACAACGTTTTTTCTCTTGTGAAAAAAAAATTATTGTTTATAGTCGAAGTGCTGCGGGGTGGTTTATTATCTTAATATTTCACGGTCATTGAAACGCCCACAATTCATAAAAAATATTGGAGATTTACTGTCCTATTTTAAAGTTTCATTTTTTTTTTTAAAATTGAACTTGCTGTCGGTATACCGACGCCTTGTAAGTGTCGGAATTGCGACAACTTAAAAACATCGGAAGAGCGACAGTATAAAAACATCGAACCACATTTCGTCAGAATTGCGACAGTTTAAAAACGTCGGAAGAGCGACGTTCAAAATGTCGGACCACATTTCGTCAGAATTGCGACAGTTTACAAACGTCGGAAGAGCGACGTCCAAAATGTCAGACCACATTACGTCGGAATTGCGACAGTTTACAAACATCGGAAGAGGGACGCTCAAAACGTCAGACCACATTTCGTCAGAATTGCGATAGTTTATAAACGTCGGAAGAGCGACGTTCAAAACGTCGGACCACATTTCGTCGGAAGTGTGACAGTTTACAAACGTCGGAAGCGCGACAGTTTAGGAAACGTCGGAAGAGCGACACCTGTTTGGAAGGGACGAAAAAAGTGTCGATAGTGAGACACTTTTTAAGTGCATCAAAATTGCGACGAGATGGCAAACCACGTTTTTCCCATCCTCGAACTGTCGCTCTTGCGACGAATATGTGTCAGAATAGCGACGCATTGGCTGTCGGAAATTCCGCCAAATTTTCTAGTGGGTGACCTACATTGACACATGGCATGTACAAAGTTAGTAGGTAAATTTTCAGTCAATAAATGATATGAGCAAAGATTGAGCAATATAAGAACTAAACATAACTCACATAACTCCTTCAGTGATGGATGTGATATTCTAAAATTTGAATGAATGTGCATGGATGATGAGGATCCTAAAATACAAAGAGACATCTCCTCATTAGTTCCATGTTACCTCTTACTAATGCCACATGTAGTGTTACACTTAGGATGTGTCGTGTGTCCTTTTTAATTTTAATGTTACATGAAAAGTGTTACGATTACAATTTGTCAACTAACTGTATCTATTCCCTTTATTGTAGGGATGAGGTGACATTATTCAAGTGCTCTCTAATCTGAACTAAAATTGTGATTTTGTTTGAGCATGATATTATCAATTCTTTATGTATCATATGTACATTGCATTGTAACTTCTGGGATCTTAAGGCTGCTATTGGTAGCTTTAGATTTTTATCTTCAACCAGACATACAGTCTGTTACATTTTATTTGAGTTTCTGTTTGCTTGCAATGATGGTAGTTGTATCTATGGCTCATTCATGTTGTATTTCTATGAAATTGATTGTTCTGGGCAATATTTCATAGGTGTATGATGTAACCAAATTTTTAAAGGACCATCCTAGTGGAGATGAAGTGTTGATATCAACAACTGGTATTGTATCCTTTCTAAAACCATTGTTCTTAAATTCTATTTCCTATTAAAATAAGAAGCATATTTACAAGACAAAATGTTGCTCTAAGTGATAGATTTGCATGTTGTAGCAGTGTTACTGAGCATAGGATTTATTTTTATCAAGGTGTTTTTGAATGAAATCACAAAGGCACAGTTATGAAGTAGATAACCTTGTTGCGGCAACTTAGCTAAAGGATTATTTTCAGAAGCCCACTTGCTCTTGTTGACAAGAAATATCTATCAAAAAATTCTATTTAATGTATTTAAAAAGAACTGAACTTAGCATACCCCTTGCACGCATGCAAGCAAGCTCTATATTATGTTATCTATACTGTACTTATTAGATGACAAAATGGCACCTTTCTTACCTAATTTATTTGCTAGTGCATGCATTCATCTCTTCTTTATAACCGATAGGTTGTTACCTATTTAATATCTCTATAAGAATCACCAACAAATCATCTATCTACTTGACCCCTTAGCTATTTTTGTGGTGTGAAATCTATAACATATATGCACATAGAACCCAATTTTTTATCACATATCGTTTTTGACATCCATATAACCTTATGGCTTCCGGTTTGAAAATTTGAACCATATTCCAATTTCCAACAGAGAGAGCGGGGCACTGAACAACCTGGGGTGTGGGAGATCTCCTATATTTTGAAGTTTGTATGTATAATGAGTTATAATAATGTAAAAAATCAAAAGTGTCAACATGTTGGAGAAACTCAAACTCGGATATGTGGTAGCAAACATGTGAACAGTCTTGTAGCTTACCTTTGTTGTGGACTGTCACCTCCAGAAGCTCGAACAACAAATAGTGAACATGAAGGCTTGGACTGGTATTGACCTAACTCAAGGTTTAGTGGAGAGGGATTGATTTAGCGATAAACTTTAAGAACATAGTACTGTGAAGCTCGGAAAGTTAATAATAAGGCTTGAATCCATGTCTTATAAACTCTTGAAGGCTCAGAAGCTCGGGCTATTAGCAAGTGAATAGGTATTTGTGGTAGCTTGGATTAGTAGCACAACTACTTATGGAGAAGACCCCGTACTAGTGAAAAAACATTGTTAGAGGGTCGGATTAGTAACTTACCTGTGGAGTTGACCTTCCTTCAGAACCTAAAATAGCTCAAACCTTGAGAGTTTTTTTCCTTATCCCAGGTTTGAGAATAGTTGCCTTAGTCCAGACTTGTAGTTTGCAGTGAAGAACAATAATATAGTCATTGGTATGTGGAACACCCACATGGAAGATAACATGTCATTTTTATTTAGTTCATGATGTTTTGGCACTGAAGTAGAATGATGTGGCACACCTATGTGGTAGATGGTGTATAATCATGACATGGCTCATTAGTGATATGGTGATGACATGGTGAAAACATTGCACTAACGTGGCACTGACATGGAGAAGAAGTGGAAGGTGATGTGGAGCTGGGTATTAACCTATTTTTATACTAGGATGTCGAGGAATTGATTTCAAGAAATTTGAATCCAGTATTTGGCCTATCTCCTAATACTAATAGAACCTAAACTTTTTCAGTTGACAAAATCATTGGACTCTATCAACTTTATCTCGATATCATAGGCTCGAGACTTATTATTGGCTGAGATAGTCATATCTGTACTCAAAACTAATACATTAGAATCTTTAGAATCAACTGTAGATCAAGTTTTCTAGCCTTTTCGAAGAACCTTGGAAGATGAAGATATAGAGGTCTCAAAAATTGAGTTTCTAGTTAGGTTATCCTCAATTCTAGTTGAAGAGACAATTTGTATCCCAAGTGCTTGTGAAAACAGCCTCTGGGCAGCTCTTCAAGTAATGTGTGCATTTGACATCCTTTTCATTAACGAAAGATTTTGAGGATGAACTCTTAGTGCCTTAATGATAGAGGGCTGGTCCACCTCAGCCCTTGAATAATTTTCCTCAGGTCTCAAATGAGATGTCAAGGAAGCGATTCTCTTGTATAACTTCACCTAAATCTGAAACATGGTAGGCATTCTTGTTTGAAGGAATACCTACAAGAAACTTTCCACATCCACAACATTGTTGCTTCCAATTTCACGTATTGTTGTTAAATCTGAAGCACCTTTAGAAGGAAAATTTGCAAATGGAAGCCCCAATGTCTAGGCAAACATTCTCTTAGCAGCTGCTGCAGGTTTTTATTCAAAAGTGTTTTTTGCAGGTGGAAAATACACATTTGTAACTTGTCATGGATCAGTCAAGGATTTCTCTATCATAGTCTCATCTATAAAAGGAACCCTTGTGTTTGAATATTTTTCTGTCATTTTATCATCTATACAGGGAACCTCCGATTTCAAGTTCCTGCTCATCGTTCTTTTAACTATTGTAGAAGGTGATTGTCCAAATTTGACCTTTGCAGCCTATGGTGTTGTGGCAACATCCTGTAATGTCTCACCCAACCTTTTATGCTCCATTTTCACATCTATATATGCAATTTTTGTATCCAACACCTTATCCTTTATTTTGAGATCTGTGCATAAAGCATCTATGCTCAAGTATTTTTCCATCCTTCTTTTTGTAGCTGTAGCAAGTGTTTGTTTAGAACTGTCGTTTACAGGCTGTGGTGCTACTCTTTGTATTTGTGATTATGCATGATTCAAGTATTTTTCTGTCATATTCTCATCTTCACATTGAAACTCGGTAGTTTTAACCACATCAGGTTTCTCATAAGATGAATCTACCAAGATCCTCTTTCCCAAAACATGAGAAATCCTTCTGTGAGCAACTACTGGTACAATTATAGGTGTTGGTACTACCTACTCCTTTGGCTCGTCAATTTCTTCAGATGAACTAGGAGAAAAAATACGTTCCCGTGCAACTAGGTAAGCAGCTTCCCTCTATTCAAATGATATGGAAGGTAATTGGTCAGTTCTCTCGTTATGCTGCAATTCTTGTAATGTCATCTTCCGCTTCAGTAATTGACAAGTAGCTTGTGGAATTTGAGTATCAAAGCATCCATATGATACAGTCAATTCTTTAGGTGGTTTTGTTTATATTATATTGCTAGCGTCAGTATTCGGACACTAGCTTATCCAACGTTTTTTTTTAATAAAATGGTTTGTTTCCTTCGGTACTCCGACATTAAGTTTTTTTAACAATCGTTTGTGTTGTCAGTATTCCGACCTTTTAGAACCATCGCTCTAGTGATGTTTACTTTTTTTTTGTTTCTTCAGTTTTTCGATCATTTAGAACTGTCGCTCTAGCGACGTTTACTTTTTTTTTTAAATTTTGGTTTCATCGGTCTTCTGACCTTGTAGTGCCGTCACTCTAGTGACAACTATTTTTAAAAAAAATGTTTGTTTCGTTGGTATTCCGACGTACAGTATCATCATTCTAGCAACGCTTGGAGGCGTCGGACTAGTGACGTTTGTGCCTGTTGGAAACACGACGATTCATTAAACGTTGGAAGTGTGACACCAATATAAAACGTCGAAGATATCGTCGTTATACTGACATTTAAGTCAAGTGTTGGAAGTCTGACGTTAGGAGAAACCACGTTTTGGCGCACCTGAAAACATTGCTCTTGGGACACCTATGTGTCATAAGAGTGACATTTTGGCCATCAGAATTTGGGGAAAATTTTCTAGTGAATACACAAGTTTTTGATGAAGGAGTTCAACCCTCTTGGGCTGCATCTCCTTGGTCCATATTCATAGTGTGGACCTTTGTATTAGCTTAAATTTTGAAAACATGATATTTACAGTCTCCTATTGCCTATGAAACCTACTCCAATGGCTCCAAAACATCAAAATATACCAAGAATGACTCTTCCTGAGCTAAAATTGGTCAAAAATTGCCTCAGTTATGGAAAAACCAATTTTTCCTAGTTTTTCTCCACTAATTCTGGAAGTCCGCCAGTTAACTCCACGAATTATTGCTAGTTAATTAGCAATAAGAATGAATTAAGTGGAATTTAATGGGCACATTTAGTGCTAATCGCACTTAATCGCAAACTATGGAACATCGTGGGTTAACAACGAATTAACGTTATAACCACGTCTTAACTCCTTAATAAATCTCCCACCGTATTTTCCTTGGGTCATGGTCTTCGGCGCTCAAACATGTGGGAGGGGGCTGATCCGCGGCGCTGGCCCCCTTCTAACCCCCAAACTCTACGGTGACAATCTTAAAGTAGTGGCGGGATCCTATGTATTAGAATGATCATGTGGATGGTATGGCGATAAGGCGGTGGTGCTGTGTGCAGGTGGTCGTGGGTTCGACCCCGACCCCCACCATAAAATTTTGTTGAATGCTATATGCAATAAACCTTTGGTTTCAAACCATAGTTAATAACTTTGGTTTATAATATATGTTGAAAATAATATATGTGTGCCCCATGACTATGGTTCAACTTTGGAATAAAACATATATGCGCCGAATTCGACCTTGCCATAAAAATTAACCTACCATCTAGCCTTGCCATGGGGGAGGGAATGTGATAGCGTTCGGCTGCGCTAAGTGGCCCTTCTCCATTGGCCTAAAAATCCACCATAAAAACATAATAATCCACCATAGAAGAAATGTAACCTTAGGATTAGGAGAAAAATTCAACTTCCCCAAGCAACATTGGCTAATCTGGTGATGACACTTGTCACAGTGTCACTGGCTGAAAACTAGAGAATATACCCTGAAGATTCCTGAGGTGTTGACTGGACTTCCAAGTCATCAGTCTGTCACTGTTCTGCATAATTTTTACATGTTTGAGAAAACGAACAACAGACCATAAATTACTCATACGAACTTGGATTTTGATGAAACGAGCTGCATTGGAATCCTGGTGACGAGCTTTATCCAGTCATTCTATTTTGGAGAATTTCTAAGAAATTTCATTTTTTAGCTAAACACTGAGTCTCTGATCACAACATAGGGAAAACAAATAAAGCATACTAGAGAAGGCCGAAGTCATATGCAGTGAGAAAAGTGTATGAATTCTTACCAGTCCAGTTTTGATACTCTCTTGTTGTGGAACTTAAGTTAAAATTGTTATAAATGCTCAAATATGTGTTGAGATAAAAGTAGAGACCAAAGATGTAAGGGATGTTATATGTGAAAATTTTGAAAATATTCAAGATTTTTTTTTTCTTATTGGTGGCCATGGCTACAAAACCATAAAAAGATATGTAGATATGTATCGAGTCTATACATGGCATTGTTGGATTGCAAATTTCAATATCTTTCACTCTCTACCTGAAAGAACTTATGGTTTTTCTTAAATTTGTAGAATGTTTTTGGGAAGTGTGAGCAATTATTGTGTCCACCATGCCAAGTTTCCTATGGTGATTGTGAAGCAATCAAATGCTTGAGATAACGTATATTATTGATTAAGCAAGGATAAATAATAAACTGTTATAATATACCATGAGTGTTTTGAAACAATATTTGGTGAGAAGTGTTATTGTTTTGTGATCAACCATATTGTGATAGATGATTTTGAATCATTTCCAAGTAGAAAAATATTCCAACACTTTTTTCCTGAGTGATCAAATGCTTTTAATGTGTATAGTGAATTATTCCTATTAAAAATGAATAATCATCCATCATATTTATCAAATTACATCAGTCATCCATGAGATTAAAAGTGAGTATATATCTTTCGAATTAATTACATCTTGTAGGATTGGGTTGACGTTTCAAATGAACTAATTTGGTTCATCCTTAGGTTTGAAACATCGACCCAATCCTACAATATGTGATTAATCTGAAAGATATCTCATTTACAATATGGATCACAAAAGTCTAAGATCCAACATGGAATGTGAGTTTTATTTTGAGTTAAAATTCCATCAAATTTATTCCATGTAAAACAAACTAATAGTACATACACAAAATTCATCTCGACAAAAAAGTAAAAGTAGTGACATGTCACCACATGACACTTTTTTAAAATATATTTTTGAATACATAAATAAATTCAACATCCTAAAAAAATCTGTAAAACATTACAAAAATATCTAAACTTATAATTCCAATAAATTCTTATATAATAAAAACACAATTAAGAAAAAACAAAACTCATAAAAATTAAAATAAACCTTTTATAATGTATTTGATAAAATAGTAATTAAAAAATAACAATAAGAAAAATTAACTAACACGAAATTACAAATGAAAATTTGGCGAAACCTTTTGAAAGGAAGGATGAAAATTTGGCGAAACCTTTTGGAAGGAAGGATTTATAGTAAATATATATTTGAGAGAATTTTATAGATACGAAGTGTACATGAACATGCAAATTTATTACACCTACGATTCTTTTTGAGGTTTGGCTTTTGAAATTTGTGTCTTGGCTAGAAGAGTAGGCGACCCCATAGTGGACGTCTCGGCTCTTGTTGAGGCATAAGTTAATTGCTATTGTGTGCGGCTTGCAGGCTGTTGCACCTAGCCTAGGTTTATAGTGGCAGCCAGTTGGATTTGAACCCGGGCCTTGCTCAGGAACTCTCACCAGTTACCGATTGTCCTAGATCTAAAAAAAAATTATAAATTTTAGTAGTTTTTGTTTATTATATTGAATTGATGATTATATATATATATATATATATATATATATATATATATATATATATATATATATATATATATATATATATATATATATATATATATATATAAATTTTAGTGTAAAATTAAATTGAAAAAAATAAAAAAGGTTAAAATAAAAATAATAAATTGAATTATTTTTTTTAATTTTTTTTATTAAAAAAGTTAATTTGGTAAAGATTATATATATATATATATATATATATATATATATTAACATAATATATATAATATATATTTATTTTACTTTTTATTAATTGCATTATTTATATATGTGTGTATGTGGCCACAATTTATACTTAATGATTAATTATATAATTTTTTTTAAATATTTAATTTTTATTTTATTTTATTTTTTAATAGGCCATTTTTTTAACTTCATAAATTTTATGAATAAATAATATTTTTCTTATTTATTTTTTAATAAAAAATATTCTTTATTTCTATACTTAGTCATATTAAGTTTGATTATCCATTATATATTTTCTATTTTTTCATACAAAAATTAAACGGCCTTATCGTACTTATTATATTATATTTATTATTATCTTAATAAATAACGTTAATGTTTTCTAAATATTTTCTTAAAAATAATTCATTAAAACAATAATAAAATATTCATATTTTAATATTGAATATTATTTTAGATGTATACATTTTTTTAACCCAGATAAAATACATTTATTTATATTTTTTTCATATATAAATATATATAATTGAAATTTGATAAATTTTATATTATAAAATATTACTATGAGTGTAAAATAATAGTTAATATAAATTTGTAAAATAATAATTAATATGACATTGTAAAATAATAATTAATATGAGATTTTATCTTAAAATAGTAGTTCTAGGAGATACTTAAAATATATATTTTTAGCATATACCATTAATATATATATTTTTAATAGTGTATTCCTTAAAAAAAAAATAAAAAAATTATTGAATTCATATAACCTTAATTAAAATTGTTGTGTTTTTTATTTTTTATGATTGATATTTTATGAATAATTTATGAACAACTTTAGAGAGTGTTTTATTGTCATAAGTTATTGGATTTTCATGTTGAATAAGGATTGCACCAATAATATAGTGAGAGGTATTTATTTTAATCTCTAATAGTTGTTGCAAGTTTAGCACAATGAGTACTAATGCTAAGAAGATGTGGCATTTTAGGTCATTTTTTCTTGAATGCATTCTATTATGATTTAGATTAGGAAAATTTGGCTTTTGTTCCACCTTGGTCGTTTCACTTAAGAGCCAAATGATATGAGACAATATTGATATGAGACAATATTGACACAACCTCTTTCATTGGCATGAACCTATAATAGTAGTTGGTAATGTGCAAGAAGTTGTGAAGCTTTATTAGAGTTGTGGAGGGTAGTCAATAATCCATGACTTGGATCCTAGCTAGGTATACATACATTCCATGTTCATCCATGATGTATCCTAGATACTAAATTATGTGCATACCAAATGAGCATTTTTTTAGATAGACAAATAATTTATATTATTGCATTGAGTTCGGAATCTTTTAAATGTGTCCCAAATGTTCCAAATAAATTCCATTGCAAATGATGATGTCATCCAAATATAAAACAACAAAATATATACCTAAACAATTATAACTTCTTTCAACTAATAAACAAATTCTTTCTCTAATTTCTACCCAACTGAAATGTTAAACTTTTCTTTTTTTTGTAAACTGGGTAAGACTACATCTTCATCATCATGTCTATATACATCACCCTGATCGAAGCAGAGAATTGAACTAGTGACTTTATATCGAAAAGTGCCTTAACAACTTGTCCAATCACCATCTATCCAAAATCTCGTGAACAAATGTGAAACTTTTATTATTATAATATGTGCAATTATTATTATAGAATATGAAAAATATTATATTAAAATTAATTACCAAATTTCTTATACTCAACTTTTTAAATAATTAATATTACAAATTAAAAATTTATAGAACAAAACAAACGATCCAATGTCATTATACTTCCCAAATTACGATAAAAAATTCAGAAATAAAGAAAGATACTATATACAATATTCTCTTCAATGATAAGGTTGTAAAGTACACCATTCAAAACTAGAATAAAGCTTTTTCCACTTTACATTATACACATTATAAATACAGAAAATTCACAGTTATAAACGGCTTTTTTAATCAACACACTAGATGCAATAATTCTAGCATCGATAACCACATGTTTGAAAACATTAATGAAAAACTCAATGAGTGGGGAAAATCATTGTTTAAGATTCGGAATGCATGATTTGGACTTTTCCACTCTTACAAAATGAAAATGAATGTGGATGTATTTTTATTATTGTTATTAATAATTAAAAAATAAATTTAAATAAATATTTCAATCTTTATATTACATTTAAATAAATATGGAGGAAATAAATATAGAGATATAAATAAATATGAGTAATTTTATTATTTTACATTTAAAAAAATATAGTTTATTGTTAATTTTAGTTGAGATCTTGAAAATTTTGTTGGATTTACATTATGTGTGTGTGTGAGGAAAGGGGACTAAATCTCTCAAGCTATAAACCTTCATTAAATCTTGCATTATAAAAGAAGTTTTCACCTCAAAAGATTTGATCTCTCTGCACGCTTTCAAGTTTCGTAGATAAGATAGATCTATATTGATTTAATTATTTAATCAAAACACTAGAGGAAATAGTTCTAACATTAAAAGCCACATGTTTGAAAACATTAATGAGAAATTTAATGACTTGGGCTACTCATTGTTTAAGATTTAGAATGCATGATTTGGAATTGCCACTCTTACAAAATAGAAATTCCATGTGTATGTATTTATACTGTCACCGTTTTTTTCCTCACAACACCCTTAAGCAGGCCCATCCAAAGAGGCCACATGCCCGGTTCCTAGCAACACCCTTAGGCATGCCCATCCGAAGGGGCCACATGCCCATTTGACCCACATGTTAGGGCTCGACATAATGAACCCAAGGAGAATTGAAACCACACCTCAGGAAAGAGGGCTAATGACTTGGAAAGGGACCTTTATCCAAATGGGATGCCCTTTAGGGCTTAATTATATTGTCATTGTTATTATGAGTATGGTTAATTTTTTTTTTTAATTTAATCATTATGATAAAGATAAAACTTGTAGTGTATATTTTTTTTTTTTATTTCATCACATAAAAATAAAGAAATAAACTATAGGTTATTTTGTATTAAATTAATTAAAGCACTTATATAAAGTAAATTATTTATAAATGTAACATCAATCCATAATAAACATCGAAACACTTACTTTATAATATGTTTGAAGTTGCTGAAATTAAAAAAATATCATAAAAACTAAATATAATTTTATTTAAATTTATATTATTGTTAACTTTGAAAAAAATTAATATATAAGTTAAACATATGTACATTTAAATAAATATGGAACAAGTGTAATATGTAGTGTTGCTACTTAGTGCATACTTCTTATATAAAATGTAATTAATAGCAAAAGTTATTGTAACTAAGATAAATAACACAAATTAGAAAAATTAGACTAAATAATTGCTATAACTATCTTCTTAACATTGATAATATTATTTTAAAAATAGATATCAATAAAAAAATATTTAAATATTAATTTCATATATATATATATATATATATATATATATATATATATATATATATATATAAAAGTAAAGATAATATTAATATATATAAATATATAACTATAATTTAAAATTATTTAAATATTTAAGAAAATATATATATCTATCTATATATATATATAAATTAAATCTAATATAATCATTTTGATATTAAATTTAATATAATATAAATTATTTAAAATTAATAGATAAATTTTTAATTTCATAAATGTTATTAAAATTGTGTTATTTTTATTTTAAAAATTAAAATTAAAATAAATTTATTTTAGCTTATTAAAGAACAATATCTTATATTATTAATAATAAAATGAATATTTAATAAATATCTATATATTTATATATTTTATGTAAAAATAATTGCATTTATAAATTCAAAGTGCAATTTATTAATATATTAAATAAAAAAATATACAACATATAACTTAGTACATAAGATATTTTAACTTAGTAAATAATTTTTAAGTTGTTTAAATTTAATTTTTATCTATATACACTAAAATGAACTAGATTACCAACTAACATAAATAATGCAATATGTGTATAACACTTTATGGTACAAATTGTACACACCCATGGGTTTACAATTGAATCGTTGATTTATAAAATGTTTCTTTACATACATAATTAAGGTACCACTAGGATCTTTAAAAGATTATATATGTGAGGCATAACATTTCATAAATGAAAATAAAGGACATAGTGTGACATTCTTTTTTTCCTAATTCAATACATTACCAAGCATTGTGTGGCATTATTTTTTCATAATCCAGCATAGTATAAGGCATAATTCGACATTTTTCATAATGCTTCGAGGTAGTAAAAAAAATATGAATTCAAATTTTAAAAATTCGAAAATAAATTTAATATTTAATTTTACAAAAACTTTGGATTTTGTAAATTGTTTTTAAAAAGTTACAATGTAATTAAGCGCTAAATTTTTTTACCATAAATTAAATAAATATATTGAAGAATTTAATTTCTCAAGATTTAATATTAATATGAAATAGAATGCATCAACTTCCTTCTTCCTGAGATATGGATACGTGATTTCCTAGAATCCTATATAAGATTTTATCACAAATGATAACCTTCGTGTTATAGGTCAATTTGGGCATCATTCCCAATGACTCGGTTAACTGGGCATCATCTCCAGGACCAATGTATATGGTCTATCATCCCCTAACATTTCAATTGCTATATGCCCTAAGACAAAGAAGAAGAGAGATCAATCAAGGAATTTCATTTGCAAAGGTTACCAAGGTTTGAAGTTTATAATATATGATATGAGAGCTCACCAATGCTGCCTCTAAAGGAACTAAGTGCATTGCATATGCAGGTAGCCCCATGCAAGGCTGCTCTGCAAATCACTTCCCGACATCTATGGGTGTGTTGGTCACATTGGGAGCAAAATTCTCATTGTTCCAGAATATCCACTTGGCGAGTGCCTTCCAGAAGAGTTCACATGTGTCAAACTTCGAATCCATGTGTCCATTTCACATCTACAAGATTCAGAACATGTATTGCCTATTATTGGAAAGTCATTGATTGTAAAACTACCTCAGCCTCTCACAGATCTTAGTGTTTGATAAGGAAGAATTTGTGTAGAGAAATGCTGGTGGATTTTTCATTGAGGAGATTGATTTGAGTGACAATTTGCTGGAGATATCTGCATTGTGATGAGGTTGGGATGTTGCTAGAGATGGTGACACTAAATCAGTCATTTGGTTGTAACATACCATTCTATCATTAATAAAGAATAAAGCTTACTTTTTCCTATATGCATCTGTATTGGCTTTGATTTTCCATATTGCAAGATCTTAGTTGATGTATATGGTTTATGCTTTACTGATTTAGAAAAATAAGTTGAATAAACATCTATATTATTTCTATCTTCTGTTGTTTAGTGTTCATTCTTGTAGGAATTATTTTGCACATCCAGCTAGAATTTTAAGCTACAACGGAAGTGACAGAAGGAATCATTTGGAAGCGCTTGGATTCCAAGTAAGCATCTAATCCATTTTGTGTGTTTGTTCTTAGTTAGGAAAAATAGTCGTATAGTCTTTAACCTGTTGTTCTAGATTAGCACTTGTCTAGGGAAGCGTGTTTTATCCGTAATTCACAATTCTGTCCAACACTTCGGTTGAAATAAATAAGGAAAATGATGGAAGTATCCTAACAATTTGAAACCATTTACAACAACTGCAGATCTAAGTAGGCATGCACCTTTACAAATTTTCTTGTAGCAGCTTAAACTTGTAAAGGATTTTGTATATTTTCATAGCATAGTGAATCCCACACAGCATCAGAGGCAATTATTATCCTACCTCTAGCATTTGAGAGCTACAATATTGATAGTCGAATGTTAGGCCACTAAAAAAAATGAAACATTGTTGTATATTTACTATGCATTAGAAACATCATGTATCTCATACAAGATGTAGAACAAAAAGGAAGGGCGTAAATATACATACACATCCTATGTAATATTCCCAAATTTTCACATGATATTTGGAATATTAGAGTTCTTAATAAACTTAATTAATTAAGTAAATAAAAGGGTGGAGGAACCCATAATCCTCAAAGATGAATAAAATCCAATTTTTATGTGTGTATGTGGATATTCTAGATCTAGATCTAAAATCATGGAGTAGTGGAGCAACTCCATTAACAGAGATCATGTCTCATTTATGAAATATATTATGGAGGATGAAATAGTCAAATAAGATCATGGATCTTAAATGCAAAATAATGAGGATATTTGATAAGGTCAACTGAGATCATAGTGCATTCAAAGAAGATCATAAAGCACTTGTGATAATATAGTGGAGGAAGTGATGAATTTAATGCACACATGAAGGAGAGGGTGATCACCCCATGTGAACATGATGGAGGACATGGAGAAACAACGCAATCAACCATGGAGACTTATATCCACATTTACAACACAATTTTGGAGTGGGCCTAGGCTATGGAAGGCTCATATATATATAATGAAGGTGAAGGCAAGCGAAAACATGATTTGGATTATTTATTTCTTGATCTGTTTAGATCTAGATTTGTCTTAGGAAATTTGTATGCAGGCTTGGGATGTTTAGCAGAGTTTGTAGTTTTGTTTAGCACAGGGTGTTCCCGAGCGGGAATCCCACCTCTTTCTTTGAGTGATCTCTAAGGAAGAGGATTGTACTATATTCATTATTAGGCATTGGTGCCATATTCAGGAGGTTGTTTCTAGTATTCAGTGAGGAAACCGGTGGAGGATTTAGCCTACCACTTTTTTCTTCACATTCAGTCTTCCAGGAAGAGTATATCTATATATGGCATTCAGGCCATTAGATTTCACCTCCATGCAGTATTAGTCCCTTCAAGGATTGCACAGTACAGTCCTGTAGATCAATTGTAGGAAGTAAGTTTCCAGCATTTCAGCTGGAAATCCTATGAGGAATAATCTCCTCACATTAGATCGATTGTTTCCATCACTCAGGAGCTAATTTGACATATATAGTAGTAGGCTATTGAGCCTCCCTCTCTTACAATGTAGTTTTCTAAAGTTGTTGTTCATCCAGTAGCTATTTTCAGTGGAGGAGATTGGAGGAGCTAGATCTTGAGCTTTTAGCCCAAGGATCTAGAGGAGGGATCAACCCTTCTTGCATAGATCTGATTGTGCATCATTGCAGTCATCATATTATCAGATCTAGCTTAATACCTATATACCCAACAACATATATGTGAAGCCCTAAGAGGGGGGTTTTCTTAGATTGACAGATCTGAGAAACCCTTTTTGGGTTATCTTGGGTATCCATCATAGAGCCCAAATGTCTGTTTTCAACATCATTGGAGCTTCCATTCTGCCTAGATCTAACTTTCTATATTTTAGGTAGTTGCAGTCCCAACAGTTGCAGCAAGGACAGTGCAGTTTACCTTCTAGCAGTTCAGTAATTACACATTCCCTCTTGTGGGATCATTGCAGCGTCATTATAAGGCATCCTTTTGGCTTGAGTGTCTCATATTTTTGAGCACTTTTAAACTTTATTTTTCACCTCCGATATAATAAAATGGCTCAGCTATTTCTGTGCATTTTGATGTGTATTTAGATTTATTGTTTACTTTGTTGCAGTTCTTATATTGTGTTTTAGTATTACTGCATTCTCCCTTTTGGGATATTACAGTGGTATCAAAGCATGATCTTTGGCTCAACTTGTGGACACTTCATCTTTTGCATCAAAAGAAGAAGCAGATAGATGAGATCTACCATGAAGGAGGATTGTAGTCTTGCCACTCCTCTCTTTAGATCCATGCAATATCTCTCCAAAGAGGTCAATCAAATGAAGAAGGAAAGGAAAATAGAAGATCCAAGAAGAAGATTTGATGAGGAAGGTCCAAGAAATTCTTATCAATAGAAAATAATACTGGAGAATCATGGATCTCCTCATAGATCTACTATGCCCACTTTCTTTGAAGAAGGTGAAAGGTGTAGAAAAGTAATATTCCCAATTGGGAAATGCAGCGATTATAAATAGTTATGCAGAGAAATAACACAGATCATGTAAGTAAGAGTAGGAGGCCAATATGGAGGCTCTTTATTTACATTTACATAAGCAAAATATAAGCACAAGATAGCCCATGAGATGTACAATAGAAAATAGAAGACTTTTATGGAAGAAAATCCTCAAAAAGAGGTGTTGCAACCATGTATTAAGATTGGAAAGAGCTTGACAACATTATTTTATTGGCTGCAATGGCTGTAGATTACACTTTAGATCTAGAGTAGATCTGTGTACAAAAAATTAGATCTATATCAGATCTGTACACTAGATAGGCTCTTCTTTAATTCCTCCTTGGGGTTTTCAGCAAAACATGAAGTACAAGGAGTAGATCTGAGATCTAATGCTGCAGATCTGTAGAAATATTTAGAAAAACATGAATATTTAGATCTGATCTGATATATGCAATATTATGATCCCATCCATTTGGATCTCAAATGTGGAGGGCAGATCCCCAACACATGAAAGTCACTCCTCCAAAAAGTGTGCCAAAAGACCCTGCAATAGTGCCCACAAAAATAATGTAGTTACGGAAGCAAGACTGCGTTGTAGGCTTTAGAACAAGTTTGGAATCAAGCTAAGATCTGAGAATTTAGCTCCAATCATCCAATACTCTCTTGCCAATGGGATAGAAGCCTTCCCCACTAAAAAGGAGCACTAGAATGGCCTAGATATGAGTATATCTAGCCTCCACTTGTTGCCGCTTACAAAGAAAACCAAACCCTCAACATGATCTGTGTTGTATTTGGAAGAATAAGCTTGGCCTTTAGCCTGATAGTGGACAAGAAATGCAAACTCTTCCAAGAGGCCTCTCAAGGAAAGAGGTGGGATTCCCGATCAGGGACACCCAGTGCTAAACAACACTATTCTCAGCTAAAAAACTAGAGAATGACAAATGTATAAACAGAAAATATCTTCAGAAATAACATAATCATCAACAACCTTCTCATGCTACCATCCTCTTCCTTTTATAAGTTGAGAGCTTGGAAGACCCTAAACCATCTCAATGTAACAATTCATTTCACATGAGCCACCTCCAACTAAAATTGTGTTGTGCCTCATTGATGGCCACTCCTCCAAGACAACACTGTTGATTTGGTCATGGTTGACCCAGTCAAAAGATTCAACCCCTTTCTCACCTAAGGCTGCTTATTTAAATAGCCCAGATTTAGCCTTGTTCACATGTGGCATTGATTTATTTACTGTTTAGGATTTTTATTGATCCTCCTTTACAGATTTATTCATCAAACAGAAAAATAAAACAAAATTGAATATTCCGATTAGCTTGGGACTAATTGGGAATATTATAGTCCTCCCCTCCAAAATGTTGCTTGTCCTCAAGCAACTGATAAGGTGAGTGTTGCAACTCTTCTCCTCCTCCATTGGTGACACCATCATCATGTGTTAAGCTCCCTCCATAAGCTAAGTTTTCACCAATCCAACCCTCCATGAATTGTTCCTCCAAAGTTCTCATGAGATTTAAATAGTCCATCCCACAAGGAGTCAATAACTCAAATGAAAAAAACATGGCTGAACCAATGCTCTCCCTGAAACATGTAACATATGATACATAGAGAGTCTCCATCCCATGGGGTACATACATGCCTTCCATCCTCCCTCCATACATCCCTATAAAAAGTACAAGTATATAATCAATGTATGGAAGAAAAAATACATACATACAAACAAAAATTTGAGCATGTGGAGGTGGGTCATAGTCCCACATATGGTACCAGTGCAGTGCATCTCCTGCCTACATCAGATCAATATATGGTAAGTGGTTTCCCCACCACTTACTTGCTTCCCATGTTATCTCACCATGGTTGAAATTGTGAGATATGTTTTGTGCTTTAGGAAAGCACTCATCATGATAGAAAATATCCCTTTGCTCATCAAGGGAGTGGCCAATTTCATAAATTTTTGTGGCCTATTGTTGGCCATGAGATTTACATGATGTATTGCTCCTCCTTAGAGCCATGGTCTGCATAAACACAGTGAAAGAATATATACAATCAGAAAATAAAACATTCTTTACATGATCAGATTCTTCACCAACAATACTCCTCATACAAATGGAGTGGTGCATGGATCTATCTCCTCTCCCAAAAGAAGGAAGAGATGGCTGAAATAGCTTCTTCATAGAATCATGTTATTGCCCCAAATCCACATAGTTCATGCATTCTTGAAAATGCTGATATAGTTCTTCTTTCCTAATCAAAGCTTCTCATGATGATGTTGTAGATCTTCATGGAATACATGTGGTTGAAACAGAACTCTTTGCAGGCTATTTGTAGCAACTTCTCCTTGAGCTTGGAAGCTCTAGACAAGAAGATCCTAGCATGATGATAGATGACTCCTTCATGGACTAGATAGCCTTCTTCATGCAAATGTTCATAAAGTATCATACAAGTATGAAGATCCTTGGAATAATCCACCAACAGTTGGGATTTCCGATATAGATCTACACTCCCCAACAATGACATTGCTGGTAATGTATCAACATAAATGTATGCCATGTTGCTACTCTCCTCCTTGACATCTCCCATGCCAAAGGTGTATGTTGGAAGGCCATTCCTTCCATTCTTCTCCTCCCATAGTGCAGAACCAGAAATGAAAGTGGGTGATTATGATAAGGGAAGAAGATTTCCCTCCTTCTTGAGCTTACCCAAGACTCCCAACGCTGTAGCTTTGTCTTCTAGTGCTCCAATCCCTCCTGGATCTAAGCTTGGAGCATAATATTGTGAGGTCTTCACCACAAAATCTAAATCAGGTTGCCTCCCAGGTGTTTTGCCACTAGATAAGAGTGTCCCATGCAGAAATCTCATGAACATGATAGATGGGAATATAAAGTCCTTTCTTCCACTGTGAAAATCCATCTCTAATTTATATGTGGAAGTGGTATGTGAGGGGTATGTATGCAAGCCTTTGATCATCTGAGATTCACCACTCTTCTTGTCCACCCATTCCATTTGTAAAGCCTCCCAATTAGTGGTGACTTTCCCCAATGTAATCAACCATTGAACACCCAAAATCACATCGGTGTCCAGTATGTCAACCACAAAGAAGTGATCAAGCAGAGTGTAAGTTCCCATGGTCTTGATCTCATGCTGGACAATAGATCGATCTATACCATCCATTTAATCATAAGACCAAGCAAACAAATCCCAAAATTCTTGAAAGAGATTGGTGTAAGTCTAAATTTCTTCAAGGGAATATTCAGCTCCAATGAAGAGATTCTCAATAATGTTGGGATCTGTGGAGATGTTCATTGGGGTAGTAGCAGAAATTACAGCCATGTTCCCTTTAGCAAATACCTATGTACTAGTGTTAAAGGGTTCAAAACTAGGTGAAAAGGACCAGAATATTGAAGGCTAGAGAAACTTGATTCAACTTCTCACAAGTCTGGTAGAAAATAGGACCGATGATGCAAATCATCCCATGGTATTTATACACCATTCATTGCTTCAAGGATGGCCTCTTCAGATGGAAGAGTGATATCAAGACAATATTGAGCAGAAGATGAACTAAGAGTCCAACAGGAGCCACATCTCCATGTAATTCCTATGGTGAAAGAGAATCTGGCATGGAATCTACAGAGTCAACAGTAGATCTATAAGAAATATTAGCTACAAACATAGGAAATTCCATTCCACTCACTTGGCCTTCTTCTAATGTGGAGGTAGGAGAAGGTAAGGTCCAAGGGTTCGAAAAATAATGAGTTTGAAATAACTCTCTCCGAGTAGGAACCCTGGAGGACGAGATAAAATTGATATGAAGCGAATGAGGTGGAAAATCAAAAGTACCCATCAAGGATGTATACATTCCAACCCCCAAATTCTCAACAGATTCCTTGGTATCATTCAGCAAGGGAACATTCGAGTCAAAAGATGCATTTTGTTGGAACAGGGTCTCCTAACAAGCTACGAAACTAGTCCATTTTGGATATTTTTGATTATATTTAATCTAGCGGAGGGGTTTTGGGGTGGGTCAAAGCCCTGAAAGCATTGTATTGGGTAAAAGGGTAAACCAGGGGTCTGAAAACCATGGTTTGCGGACCATAGGAAAGTTTATGCTAGATTTTTATAAATAGAGGACCATTTTTGTATTGTAAGGTAGGATATGATGAGCTATTGATGTGAATTGTGATTTAAGCTATCTGTTTGGGTTTTGGGGAATGCATTCCTGCTGGCTGTGTGCATGGAGATCCAAGTCTAGCTGTGTGCGGACCCTGCTGTTGTGTGCGCAGGTTGGGAAGGGAATTGTAAGGAAGAATTGATGAATGAATGAATAAGAAGGATTGATATAGAACTGAATCTGTGAGTAATCTGGTACGAATTGTTGGTAATTGCTGTATTGTGTATTTTCTGTCTTTAAGTTGCGAAGATCTACATAAGTGTGTTTTTGGATCTGGATCTATTATGTTCTGTATATATATTCTTGTGTTATTGTCATAAAAGCATATAACTATAGATCTAGCGCATGTGGATGCGAACAGAGACCTAATGAACCCTGCGCAGAACAAGGTAATCGAGGTTTACAGGACCTAGTGCAGCTCTGCTTGCTTTACCCATCCTTTCTTAGGGTGAAAAAACCTGGTTCCAACACCAACCCATACTACTTCGGGTGAGACTTTGACATGCACAAGCAGGTCACTGTCGAAAGGGCCAGTAGTATAGGGGTTTGTTGGCAAACCTTGCACACCGAACCTAGGTCAGGATCCCTCGAGCCAACAAATGGTTCCATTTCCGGGACTAGAAGAAGTATGAGAGAGGAATCAGGTAATGAGAAGAGAATACTGGAAGCCTTAAAGAAAGGGGATTGAAGATTGGTTCGAAAGGCAGATCCAAGAGTTTGCGGTAAAAGAAAATCACAGTGAAGAGTTAACAGTGGAGAGGTGGAAAAATAGGTATATTATTATAGAGAGCTATGAAATATTCTTTGTGACATTTACGATTGAGTTCTAGGAGTGGTTGGCTAGACTTGTAGAATTCCATAAGTGCTGGAAGGATGAACGAGTCACTCAGTGGACCCCAGAGTTGATCCGGCAGCTTGAAAGGACTGATAATACTATCATGCCCACGGTAGATCACTGGGTGGATAGTGTGCTTGGAGGATTTGTGACAGAATTTGCCATTGATCAGTCTGTCCCTTTATTTTGAAGCTAAGTGACGATTATTTAAAAGGTTCTAGGGAAAATTCCTGAGGACTTTACCGTTGTTGATCAAGATATTACTGTGTGAAAAGAGCATTCTGTGTAGTCATAGCGAATGAACTCAGATATAGACGGAAGCGCGACGCGCAGTGGTAAATACTAATGGACCAACCTTGATGGAGGGAGATCAACCCATAATCTGTTGCAAGAACTAGCTATGCAAGACCCCCCAGCTACATCGCCACCTAGGCTGCACAAAGGTAACAATTCACCCATACCACCACCTCCCCTAAATAGTGATATGGCTGTGCACTTGAAACTACCTACCTTCAAGGGGGTAGGAGATGAGGATATGGGCTGGTTTTGGTTCATTGCCAATTCCGTCTAGACTGCGCAGAATGTGGTGAGTGATATGGTGAAGAGGGCGCAGCTGTCATCAACATTCGAGGACAGGGCCCTAGACTGGTATATGCGATACATTTCCCAAAACAGGAGCGCATCCATTAAAGATATCAAAGACACTCTGAAGCAACAGTTCCGAAAGCCGAAATCTTATTCCCAACTGGTAGCGGAAGTAAAGGACTTCAAACAAGGTGCGTCTGAGTCAGTATGGGAGGTTGTGTTAGCCACCAATAAAATTTGTCATATCAAATGGTGGCTAAAACATTTTTGGAGCCTTCAAGAAACACTTTTATTGCTAAAAATGTTATCTCTTGAAGACTCATGGATACATCATGCCATTGGTTCAATCTTCGCTACTATTTCAATTTTAAACTTAGAAATTCTACTGATTTCATTGAGAAAAGGCTGCTGCAAAAGCCATTTTTCCCTTCCCTCCACCTCAAAACTAACCTTCATTTTTCCTCCTCTTTTTCTCATAAACTTCCTCTATTTTTCATTTTTCCCATTTCCCCTTCGTAAAATGCTCTTTATAGAGTTTAAAACTCCTTTTTAACTCTATTGAAACCCCCAAATCCATTGAAAACTTGAAAAAATTTCATTAAAAACACCTTTTTTGTATTACAGACTTAAGCCCCCTTGGGCTAAGTCCTAACCACTTCCCCATTATATGCCCTGGTGCTAGAACCAAGCGCTAAGCCACTTAAGCATTTATCACATCGCAAAAGACTGAGTGCACATTTCTTTTGGTTAAGTCAAAAGTTCCAATGCGATTAGCCCATTGTTTTATATCCCTCGATCATATTATTATCCCATATAACCCCTGTGCCCACAATCGGGCGCTAAAACATTGTAAAAATTCATCTCCGATGCATATTTTTCTTTGTAAAGTCGTAAAACCCACTTTTTCCTAAGTTTGTTCTAAGCGCACCCATGAAGTGTTTTTTAAATATATAAATGGGTAGATTGAAAGACCCGAACCAAAGTTTCCGATGTGATTGGGTCCCATTTGTATAAACTCGCCCCCACTTTACTCCATATAACTTCGCCCGGGACCAAGAGATAAAGTCCCAAGCACCGATCGCATCGAAGAATTCGAATGGGTAGACTAAAAAGCCCAAAGGCCCGACCTTCCTGTTCCGATTGGCCCTTATACATAAGCCCCGAGCCTTTTTGTTTTCCATATAGTCAAAGGCCCTGCAGTTAGGCGCCTAGCCGCTTCATACATATATCCCACCCCTATACATAGAAAATTTGTATTATATTAAATTTTGGGTTTTTTCATGTTATAAAGGTTTTTCGCTGGTGCAAGTTTTAAAACATTATCGACCATTGATCTAAATCCGATCAACGATCAGTGCATAATCGCATCGCAATTTTTTGTCGAGAGCATTAACATAATGCCTCCCTCGATTTGTCAACCCCCGATGAGTTCTCCGCCATTGATCTGATCTACAGATCGACGGTCTGCAATTAATCGCATCAGCACCTCCCGAGTTCTTCCCCCTGCCGATCGCCGAGCCCCGATTGCATCTGGGTCGTCCATGTGTCCAGATCGGACGGTCCAGATTGCATTTCCCGACTTTGGTTAAGTTTTATGCAGCCTCGCTCATAATGTTTTTTTCAACCAATCCTAACTATTGATCTGTGCAGATCAATGGTCCTTATTAAATCCTTTCTCTGCTTGTATATTATTTCGTGTTAGCCCCAGATTTAATCCTGGCCATCCATTTGTTCTATCCAACGGCTTATATTAATCCCATCGATCCCGACCCTTATGGGTCTTGTCTCCTCCCACATTTGATCTCGACCATTTATCCTTGATCCAATGGCCCAGATTGAAACCACCCATCCTCGTTCCGCCCGCGCATCTATCTCATATCGTACTCATTCTCCACTGTTAGATTTGAGGCCCCAGATCTGATGACCCGTATCCCAAGTCGCGTAAATTTAAGCACGAAAGTTAATTTCTCAAAGGGCACGCGATATAGGTGGTTTTGAAAAGCCACGTGTCTGGCGGGAACACATATCGCGTTCAAAAAGGAAAAACCGCCTCCCCACCCTTTTGCTGCCCGAAAATAATGGTTTTACCTCCTCGAAACCACTTTCCCTCTTTTCTCTTGTGTGTTATCGCACGCCTCCTCCATCGTTGATCTCTGCAGTTCAACGACTTGGATCTAAACCTCCATTTACATATCACCATCTGCCTATTCCAAAGGATTTTAATTCGTGATCTCCACCGTTGATCGCGTAGGCCGATCTCATATGATGGCTCATATTCATCCCAAAGCCCCAATTTCATTTCCTTCATATTTTACCCCTGCCAAAGGAAATTTTTCCTATTTCCTTCGTTTTTCTTCTATTTTATTTATAAGGTGACTCATTCACTTTGTATGATCATGACTCATCCCCACCATTGATCTCTGCGCGATCAACGGTTCTGAATTTTTTCTTCCTCTGCTCTTCCTTCCACAAACAAATCTATGCCGTTGGATGATGCCATCCAACGGCCACGCTCCTCCCCACACCCTCTAAAGAATTTTTTTATCCAATAATGATGGATTTCACAATATTTTTGTATTTTGCAGGTTTCGAAGGATTTTCCAATTATAATAAAGGGAAATGAAAGCTGAGGGTGACGATCCTCTGGACTTTCATTTATTAAAGGGAAAGGACTATAAAGGGTCCGGAACCACGTTTCATTAATGCTTCATGGGCATTGATGCCATATAAGCCCTGTGCGGCCTGCACATCAACAAGACACACAAAATCACATTAAAAGAGTATCAATGTCGAAGACAAAACACAACAGAACAGAGGATTGAAGAAAGTTTGGGGATTACGGCTAATATTGAATATCAAAAGCCTAATCCTCCAAATTAAAATAGAATTAAAGAAAATCATAAATATCTACAAACAGAAAAGCCTCCACTGCCACATCAGAGGCAAATTGATTCCTCTCAACTACCCCAGTGCCACGTGTTGCCACAAGCATTCAACAGAGGCTGAATTATGATCAGAAAACCAGATATTTGCCTCAGGGCAGCTGAAGAATTAATTATACTAAAAATAACTTAATGTAAAAATATCAGCATAGTTACTACAACATGAAACAGAGCCTCAAAAGTAAATAAAAGCTCCCACTGAGCTTAATTATTAATGTAAGACATTTAATACAGAGGACACATATGTAAGTTTCTTCATCGAGCCCCTCAAAGGCCGAGAAGTATTAAATCTGTATTTATTGACCTTGGAGATCTTTTATCAGATCCCACCTCCTCATTCCTTCTATAAATACCTCTATAGAAAATGAGAAAATGTTGGTTGCTGAACTTTGAAATATACTTGAGCTTGAAACTTCTACTTGTAAATAGTGTTCATTGGCTCTTGAAGCTCTACTTGTGATAGATAAGTTAGTCTGAGAAGTAAATATGATTGCTGAATTGAAATGTTGGACTTAAAGCTATAACTGGTTTGGAGAATCAATACAAGCTGATTTATGGGATCCTGGTCTATGTCAATGGTGATGTTATTTCTTATTGTAAATCATTATTTTATTTTTGTTTTCAGTTTTTCCATCTTCTCTGATAAAGAGTAGAAAGCATAGAGTTAGGATTTACTATATATCAGTACCCTTCTCTGACTGATAAGCTTTATCTAAATGTTTTCTTCCAAATTGTGTTGTTTAAGAATGGTTTAATTCATTTTAAGAAGTTAGGAATGCTGGCATTCCCTCGTCCTTCTGTCTTAGCTAAATATTGTTCTTAAATTTTATTTTTAGTTTATGTTAAGTAGAGATGAACTAAGGAAGATATGGTGAGCCCTGGTCCCAGTTTTATCCCCAAAGACTGTCTGAAAGTTTCACTTGGAATGTGTTGAAAGCTGGTTAGTTTCGAAGTACTTACCAGATCTTAGACCATTCTTTGTTTCTCTTGTGTGTTTGTCTTAAAATTTTACCAAGTAAAGCAGAGCTAGGAGAGGTTTGTGGTGAGCCCTGCCCACTAGTTTCTTCTCCAACAGTAGCCTTTAAGTTTCCCTTTGTGTTTTAAATGTTTTTCTATTGAAAGTGTATCAAAGGCTGGCTAGTTTCGAAGTACTTACCAGATACTAGGTTACTTTTATGTTTTTCTTAAGTGTATGTCAAAAGTTGGCTAGTTTCAAAGTACTTACCAGATCTTGGGCTACTATTTGTTCTTCATTTGTTTAAATTCCCCTTCTTATTGTATCATTTCATTTCATAAATCAAACTTTAAAGAGATCCTTAGACATAGATGACTTGCCCCATGGACCACTCTTGCCCCTTGATATTTCAATTAAACCCTATTATTACTCCATAGCCCAATGGACTAAAAGCAGTGATTATCTATATTTTTGGCCAAAGCTTGTTCTATTTTCTTGCAACTTCTCACCTTTGAAACTCTTTGCATTTAGAACTTTCCCCTCAAACAATAATCATGCTCAACCATCCAAAACAAAACAAAACCCTCGGCCTTCATAACTAGCCTAATATCATTACCCAGAACCTTAAAGATAAATCTATCTTTGCACTTTATTAGAGAGATCCCTCTCCGGATTTAGGAGGTCTAGATCCTAGAATCCCAAAGTGGTTGAAACGATGTTTCTCCCTGCAGTCGGACTTTTTCCAATCTTTTTTATTACGGGGAGCTAACATTTCTGGTGACTCCGCTGGGGATTTTGAGTTATTTTATTGTTGGATACTTTGAATATCTCAAAAACCCCTTTACTCACTAAACATTTGGCATATTAACCAGTTGAGCCACTAGCAACCTGACATCTTCTGGCGACTCCGCTGGGGACTTGAGTTGAATTTTCATCTTAGGTTCCCTTAAGCACTTCATAAAACCTTGTGAGTAAAAAGCAACCTTTTCAAGCACTACCAAGTAATGGTAATCATGGTAAAACTTGTTTGAATCAGTGACAAACTAGGCAAACCCTAGGATTATCATAAGAGTTTATCTAACCTTGAAAGATTAGTTGGCTTAGCCATAAGAGTAGACTATCTTTGTCTCATAACCGTAGCTAAGTTTTGAAACAGATTTAGGACACTCTTAACAACCAATAGGACTGAAAAATAACTCAGAAAACCCAAAAATATTTTAGATTGGTATCCAATAAACATGGTGGTGGACCATAAAGTCTTTTACCTTTGAAAAGAGCAAAAAAATTCCACTTGGCGACTCCACAATCCTTAACAGACCTTACGACTCCACTGGGAAGAACCATTATCATTATAACATTTTTTAAAACTCGTTAGAGCACTGTAGGATTTAAATTTGTGAAATAGAGTAGTTAACCTCTTAAATATTGTCATATCTGGTTGAACTTTTTTTTGTTTATTTGGGTCTGAAAAACATAGCATAGTGGCTCCTAGAAAGATTCATACTAGAGCCTACCCTGACCCAAACCCACCTGAGATAGTTGATAACCCGGAAAGTATCCTTAGGAAGTCTCCTAAGATAAATTTTTCAACTGTTTTCAGATCAACCTTGAGAGCTGGTTCAGTTCTTGAAAATCTTTTAGCTCTACAACAATCACAAAATGACTTAGTAAATCCATCTAGAACTAAGTCATTTTATGATATAATTCGGCTATATTCCGAGTCTTCACTTTCATCTCTTGAAACAAGTGAACATCCTGGTAGTAGAGAAACAACACCACCTGACTTACATTTCCTTCACAATTTAGGTGTCTCTCATCCAAGATCAGCTCAGCAATCTATTCCTGGCCCATCCACATCTATTCATCCTACATCCACTGTTCAAACCACTCCACTTCATCCCACTCTCCCTTTTGTTAATCCACCTCTTGTAAATCCACCTCCACCACATATCATGGCAGCATGGTATGCTCCCTTAGTGCTTCCGATTCCCTTAGTCAATCTTCCACAGGACTATCAGTCCAAAATTCCATTATATGATGCTAGTAATGCTATAAATGCATCACAACATGTTGATAAAATGAATGACTACTTTGACAGAAATGAAATTGATGGTGAATCTGTCAAACTGAGACTATTTTCTCAGAGTCTGGGGGGAGAAGTAAGAAAATGATTTAAAGGCTTATCCCCCCATAGTATAAATGATCTCCAAGCCTTCCATCAGACATTCTTAAACAAATGGGAAGTGAATAAGAATCCTCTCCAAATCCTCTCTGATTACAAAAACCTCCACAGAAACGCTGGGGAAAGTGTACAAGCTTATTGTACCAGATTTAACAGTGTGTATAATGCACTTCCCCCAGATCTAAAACTTCCACAAGGCTTAGCATTAAACAAGTTTCTTGAAGGGTTTGACCCTAATATGGCCTATCAGCTGAGAGAGAGAGATCCTGCAACTCTTGAAGATATGCAAAAAGGAGCTCTTACAGTAGAAGTTAACTTGATGGAGAAGAGAGAGAGAATGAAAAATGAAAAGAAAGTGTCCTTTAGAGAGGAAACTACACCTTCTAATTCCAACTCAAAGATGGAAAGAATGATGGAGGAGATGATGAAGAGAATGAGCATCTTTGAGAGAGCACAAGAAAATCAAAATCAAACTGCTCCTCAAAATAGGAACCAGAACCAAAATCAGAATTTTAGAAGGAACCAACCTCCAAACAGACCTAGGGAAGATGATCAACAGATCACTCCTCCCTTTCATCAAAACTATGTAAGTGAGGTTGAGGAAACAGATGAGCAAGTAGAGGAGATAATGATGACTTTGAGATTCATTATGATAAGAAACAAGGTCTTTACACACCTTATGATGACAAAAGAGATAATGATGAAAGTTATTATCAAGACATGGAAAATGTCATCATAGAGTCTCAAAGAGAATATGACCTGAGAAGAAAAACCAATCAACAAACTCCCAAAACCAAAACCTCTGACAAATCTTCACAAACAATGCTATAAACAAGCCTAAAGTTGTCAAACAAAAGGACAAAAAAGTAGTTGGAAATTCTGATAAAGGTAAAGAGAAAGGCACTCAAAACAATGAAAAATAGAGTGTAGACATTAGTAGTGTTAGCACGTCAGCTAACACTCCTGTTAAAAAAATCCTATCAAATGTAAATAGAACAAATCAGCAAATAGATTTTGCTGATAGAGTGGCAGCTAATAAACCTGAAACAAGTATTTCAAAAAATCAAATTCCTTTCAGCATGGAGCAGGAAATATCCAAAATCAAAATCTATGTTCCTCTCTCTGAGTTAGCTTCCCAGAATGTATATAGAACCCAAATTTTGAAGGCTTTAAACATAGAGGATAATACTGACACTTTCAATCTTAATGACGACCAGCCAGCGCTTATTTTTGGTCCAAAGATTGAAGGTAGATGTCAAGAGGGACATGTTCCTCCTTTTTATGTAAGTTTAAACGTTCATGACAAGATTTTGCATAACGCTATGCATGATTCTGGGGCTTCTCATAATTTAATGCCAAAAGCTGTAATGGAGATCCTAGGATTAGAAATCACCAGACCTTATAAAGACCTTTACTCCTTTGACTCGAGTAGAGTAAAATTTCTAGGATTAATCAAAGACCTCTGCGTTAACTTAGCACAAATTCCAGCCAAATGCTTAGTCATGGATATTGTTGTGGTTGATGTGCCCCCAAAGTATGGAATGCTATCATCAAGATCTTGAGGGGCTAAGTTACAAGGAACTATGCAAATGGACATGACCTATGCGACCATCCCTATTTTCAATCAGACAAGAAGACTTTACAGGGAGTCCCATATGCAATATATGGTTACACGCCAAGACATACCTCAAAACTCTCCTCTATATTATGTAAATACAGGCCTCGATTATTTTATCCTGTTTAACGATGAAACTCTTGGTGAAAAAGTCACTTTAAATAAATTAATGGCCGATAGAGAGGAGGAGGTAAACACAACGAAAGTGTCAAAATAGTTTGCTGCATTTGAAAACATTAGCAAAACCGACATAGGTCTTGAGCTACAAGTCGTGCGTCCTTTTCGTTTAAACCTTGACATTCAAGAAAAAAACCCTCAACACAGTGAAAAATCTGAGGTGTTGAAACGAATTCAATTAAGTGCTGATATTCAAGAATCATTCAAAAGCATTTTAGTTGAAGAGGACAACCACCAAACAGATGAAACCGAAAATATTCCTTTTATAGAGTATGTATTTTGACGGGTCATGCACTAGAACTAACGCTGGTGCAGGTGTCTGGATTTGAAACACTGAAACCAACCACACAGAAAGCATTTCCTGTAAATTAAACTTTCAGTGTTCTAATAACATAACAGAATATGAATCCCTACTTTTAGGATTACATCTATTGAAAAAGTTAGGAGCCAAAAGAATCAAAGTACATGTGGATTTAGAACTAATCATTAGGCAAGTAAATGGGGAGTATAACACTAATCATCCCAGACTTAAGGCCTACCGAAACGATGCCATGGATCTTTTGAAAACATTCAAGCAATCCCAATTAATCTTTGTCCCAAGAAAAAGAAATATTGCGGCCCACATTTTAGCCTTTGTAGCTAGAACATGCTTAACGTCATATGAAACCAAAGACTGCACAACTCATATAAAATTCAGACCAGCCGTTCCTGATAACGAAAAGTATTAGCAAGTGTTTTACGGAGAAAAACAAATAGAAGACTTCATGCAATTCAGAAACGAATTTGAACTTCACAGTTCGGATTCAGATTATGAAACAAATTGCAATAGTGAAGAAAATTTTCTTGGTGAAGAAGAACCGTCTCCTGAGCTTGCTGATATAAATCTACTGTCTGGCAAACTTAAGAACAAAACAGAGATGAGTGCAAAGTCAGAAACAGAAGAATTAGAAACCCTGCAGTCTGAAGATGAAAGTTTTCTAAAGGGTCTAACCCCTTTAGAAGAGTTGTTTGATTTTAACGATGTGGCCAAGAAGCCAAAATTGGAGCCTGTAGAGACTGAAGTGTAAGAGTGCAATATAGGAAGTGAACTTAAACCAATGATGATTAAACTGTCTAAGACTTTACTAGCTCACATTAAACTCAAATACATAGAGCTATTTGAATAATTTTCTGATGTTTTTGCGTGGAGTTATGAAGATCTTAAATCCTATGACACTGAAATAATACAGCACAAAATCCCTCTCAAAGAAAACCAAAAACCATTCAAACATAAACTGCGCAGAATAAACCCTGTTTAGTTGCCTTTGGTGGAGAAGGAAATCAAGAAAATGTATGAAGCTGGTATTATTGTCCCTATTAGATATTTTGTGTGGGTATCTAATCTGGTGTCTGTTAGGAAGAAAACATGAGAGATTAGGCTTTGTATAGAATTTAGAGACTTGAACAAAGCTTCACTCAAGGACAACTACCCTTTGCCCAAGATGGACCATATTTTACAAAGGGTAGTTGGTTCAAGAAGAATTTCTTTTCTTGATGGCTATTTAGGGTATACTCAGATCTTAGTTCACCTCGATGATCAATTAAAGACATCTTTTACCACACCATCGGGAACTTTCATGTATGTGAAAATTCCATTTGGTCTAATGAATGCTGGAGCAACTTTTTAGAGAGCCATGGCCATAGCATTCTCGGAAGAACTGGGCTACTTCATCATTATATAACTTTATGATGTTACTATGTTTTCAAAGACAAATGAAGAGCACTTGGAACATTTAACAAAATTTTTCGAGAAATGCAGAAAGTTTGGAATATATATTCTTTAAACCCTAAGAAGACATTATTCGGTCTCCAAGAAGGTAAACTTCTTGGGCACATTATTTCTGAGGATGGTATAAAGATAGATCCAAAGAGGATTGAGGCCATATTGCAAATCTCTCATCCTCGAAACATCAAGGAGTTGCAATATTTCATTGGAAAGATTAAATTTTTGAGAAGGTTCATACCCAACTTGGCTGAGCTCCTTAGGAATATAAAAAACATGTTGAAGAAGGAGAAAGGGGTAAAATGGACCGTGGAAGAAAAGAAGTCCTTTGAACTGGTGAAACAAGCGTTAACTCAAACAACAGTTTTAATAAGTCCTGATTTTTCAAAACATTTTATATTTTTTCATTTGCATCAGAACATAGAATAGTTGTTGTCCTTTTACAGAAAAATCCATAAGGACAAGAGCAGCCTATTGCATTCTTTAGCAAGGCATTGAGGGATGCCCCTTTGAAGTATACATTATGGAGAAGCAAGCTTTTTGTTTGGTTAAAGCTTTGAAAGACTTCATAGTATACATATTGCACTCACACGTCATTGCCTTTGTCCCAAATTCAGTTGTGAAAGACATTCTAACACAGGACCTAGATGGTAAGAGAGGTAAGTGGATTGCTGTTATTCTTGAATATGATTTAGAGATAAAACCCACTAAACTCATCAAAGGCCAAGGTCTAGCTAGATTAATGGCTGAATCGAATTTTGAAGTTCTTGATATTAATATGATTAATGCTTTGGATGAACAAGAAGAAATCTCAACTCCCATTGTTGAAGACCATTTTATGAATTCCTCTTGGCATGCTGATATTCTTTACGTTTTGCTTAATTTAAATACACCTCCTGGTTTGACAAAAACAAAGGCAAGGTTTTTGAAATTGAAAGCTATAAACTATTGCATTATAGATAGATGTCTTTATTCGAAAAATGCAAGTGGTATATTGCTTAAATGTTTACCTGAGTATAATGCAGAGAAGGTTAAGCATGAGTTCCATAAAGGGGAGTGTGGAGGCCATTTATACTGGAAAACAACAACCAACAAAATATTGAGGGCTAGTTACTATTGGCCTACTCTTTTTCTTGATGTACACAAGATGATAATTGCCTGTCATAAATGTAAAATTTTTGAAGGCAAAAGGAAGTTTCTACACTTACCTCTGCATCCAATCACTGTTGAAGCTCCATTTCAACAGTGGGGACTTGAATTCATAGGTGAAATCCATCCACCATCTTCTGCTCAGCATAGATGGATTCTCACTGCCATATACTACTTCACCAAATGGATAGAAGCCATCCCTTATAAGCAAGCCAATGATTCTGCCATTATAAAATTCATGGAGACTAATATTCTCTTTAGATTTGGCTGCCCTACCAAGATCATCATTGATAATGCAGCAGCATTTGGATCAAAAAAGATGGTTGAATTCTATCACAAGTATCAGATTACATTGGGACATTCCACAGCCTATTACCTTCAAGGTAATGGACTTGCAGAATCCTCAAACAAGAGTTTGGTGAATATAATCAAGAATTTGTTGGAGGACAACAATAATTCTTGGCACACAAAGCTTGTTCATGCACTTTGGGCTGACAGATTGACTTTGAAGAAATCTATTGGCATGTCACCCTACCAGCTTGTGTGTGGAACTGATGTAATTTTTCCAACCAGCCTGGGTGTGCCAGTTATGAAGTTGATTCAAGAGGTTCAGTCTGAAGAAAATGACATGATTAGAAGGATAAATCAGACTATTCACCTTCATCAAACCAGAGAGGAGGTTTATAACAAAGCATTACAGAAGCAAGCCAGCCTCAAAAAGATTTTTGACAGAAGAACAAAGGCTAGCAATTTTAATGTTGGGGACAAAGTTTTAAAGTAGGATTCAAGGAGGGAAGACAAGGGAAAGCACGAAAAATTTGACAACTTATGGCTTGGCCCTTATCTCATTCATTCAGCTGCTAATAACAATGCCTATTTTTTGCAAGAGTTGAATGGAGTAGAGCTGTTTGGGGGTCCTGTCAATGGCAGGATGCTTAAACATTACTTATATTGACCCATAATGTTTTGAAAGACTTTTTATCTTTTTTCCATTATAAATATCTCATCCACCATTGCATTCAAAGTTATAAAAACAAAAATACAAAAACAATAGAAGAAATAAAAGAGGGCAGATTGTAAAAACAATAAAGGTACAGCCCCATACCAACAAAAAGAGAAACAAATCTGAAAGTGTGCAAGCTTAAATGCCACTCCTAAAAACACAGTTCTAGTTAGTCAAACAACCTAATCTTGACTAATTATTTTTAAATTTGTTGCTGATAGGATAGTGAATTCGATTTGCCAAACAATTTAATCTTGGCTTATCAGTAGGTAGTTTAGGCTAGAAATTAAAGGTTCAAACATGCTCAAAATTTGAACCTAAGTTTTCAAGCAAGAATGACTCAAATCTGTTTTAAATTCTGAGTCAAAAAAGATGTAAATCTGGTTCTAATTAGCTCAAAATCTGAACCAGAAAACAAGTGAAAAATAGATCAAATAAAAGTAAAAAACAGAGCTGTAAAAAGATGAAGGAAGTGCTTTAAACTTTCAGATCTTAAGCCTTCCATTTTGATTTGATTTTCTGCAAAATAATTTCTATGTGAAGCTTGTTTTTTATGCCATAGATCAACATCAAGTTATACTGTTCAATCCTGACTTGTATGCTTTTAAATTTCTATTGTAGAATTTAGAGAATAAAAATCTGTTAGACTGTTTAATCCTAACAGATTGGTAGATTAGGTAGAGAATCATATGAACTCAACTATTTAATTTGAGTTCAAGCATAAATAAGGAGTAGAATTAGATTTTTTTTATGCTTTCAAAAAGAATAAAATGTTGTGAAAAGAGTTTTCCAATCCACGTGCACTCTAATAGAAGAAAAAATGTTAGATCAGTAGGATTGGGTAGGTAGAAAGCTTGTGTTGATGGAGATCCATTGTTTTCCATGGCTGCTAACATATTTTCAGAGCAAGAAGATCATCCAAGTAAATAAATGTAGCCCAATGGACAAGGCACTAATCAACCTTCCAGAGAATGCAAGTCTGAAGTTCTTGATGCCTTCAAGAAGGCACCATCCCCAAGTGGAGCCGTTGTTAGCCACCAATAAAATTTGTCATATCAAATGGTGGCTAAAACATTTTTGGAGCCATAAAGAAACAATTTTATTGAAAAAAATGTTATCTCTTGAAGACTCATGGATACATCATGCCATTGGTTCAATCTTCACTACTGTTTCAATTTTAAACTCAGAAATTCTGCTGATTTCATTGAGAAAAGACTGTTGCAAAAGCCATTTTTCCCTTCCCTCCACCTCAAAACTAACCTTTGTATTGCCTCCTCTTTTTCTCATAAACTTCCTCTATTTTTCATTTTTCCCATTTCCCCTTCGTAGAATCCTCTTTACAGAGTTTAAAACTCATTTTTAACTCTGCCAAAACCCCCCAATCCATTGAAAATTTGAAAAAAATTCATTAAAAACACCTTTTTTGTATTACAGACTTAAGCCCCCTTGGGCTAAGTCCTACCCACTTCCCCATTATATGCCCTGGTGCTAGAACCAGGCGCTAAGCCATTTAAGCGCTTATCGCATCGCAAAAGACTGAGTGCACAAGTCTTTTGGTTAAGTCAAAAGTTCCGATGCGATTAGCCCATTGTTTTATATCCCCCGATCATATTATTATCCCATATAACCCTTGTGCACGCAATTGGGTGCTAAAATGTTGTAAAAATTCATCTCCGATGCATATTTTTCTTCGTAAAGTTGTAAAACCCACTATTTCCTAAGTTTGGTCTAAGCGTGCCCATGAAGTGTTTTTTAAATATATAAACAGGTAGATTGAAAGACCCGAACCAAATTTTCTGATGCGATTGGGTCCCATTTGTACAAACTCTGCCCACCCCCCGCTTTACTCCATATAACTTCGCCCGGGACCAAGAGTTAAAGTCCCAAGCGCCGATTGCATCGGAGAATTCGAATGGGGAGATTGAAAAGGCTAAAGGCCCGACCTTCTGATTTCGATTGGGCCTTATACATAAGCCCCGGGCCTTTTTTTCTTCATATAGTCAAAGGCCCTGCAGTCGGGTGCCTAGCCGCTTCATACATATATCTCGCCCCTATACATAAAAACTTTGTATTATATTAAATTTTGGGTTTTTTCATGTTATAAAGGTTTTCCGCTGGTGCAAGTTTTAAAACATTATCGACTGTTGATCTAAATCCGATCAATGATTAGCGCATAATCGCATCGCAAGATTTTGTTGAGAGCATTAACATAATGCCTCCCCTGATTGGTCAACCCCCGACGAGTTCTTCGTCGTCGATCTGATCTTTAGATAGACGGTCCACAATTAATCGCATCGGCACCTCCCGAGTTCTTCCCCCCGCCGATCGTTGAGCCCTGATTGCATCTGGGCCCTCCACGTGTCCATACCGAACGGTCAAGATTGCATTTCCCGACTTTGGTTAAGTTTTATGCAGCCCCACTCATAATTTTTTTTTCGACCAATCCTGACCATTGATCTCTGCACATCAACGGTACTTATTAAATCCTTTCTCCGCTTGTATATTATTTCGTGTTAGCCCTAGATTTAATCCTAGTAGTCCATCTATTCTATCCAACGGCTTATATTAACCCCGCCGAGCCCGACCCTTGTGGGTCCTATCTCCTCCCACATTTGATCTCGACCGTTTATCCTTGATCCAATGGCCCAGATTGAAACCACCCATCCTCGTTCCGCTCGTGCATCTATCTCATATCGCGCTCGTTCTCCACCGTCGGATCTGAGGCCCTAGATCTGACGGCCCGTATCCCAAGTCGCTTAACTTTAAGCGCAGAAGTTAATTTCTCAAAGGGCACACGATATAGGTGGTTTTGTAAAGCCACGTGTCAGGCATGAACGCATATCGTGTTCAAAAAGACAAAACCGCCTCCCCGCCCTTTTTTCGCGCGAAAATAGTGGTTTTACCTCCCCGAAACCACTTTCCCTCTTTTCCCTTGTGTGTTATCATGCGCCTCCTCCACGGTTGATCTCTCTAGATCAATGGATTGGATCTAAACCTCCATTTACATATCGCCCTCTACCTATTCCAAAGGGTTTTAATGCGTGATCTCCACCGTTGATCGCATAGGCCAATCTCATCCGACGACTCATATTCATCCTGAAGCCCCAATTTCATTTCCTTCGTATTTTACCCCCGCCAAAGGAAATTTCTCCTATTTCCTTCATTTTTATTCTATTTTCTTTATAAAGTGACTCATTCACTTTGTATGATCATGACTTATCCCCACCGTTGATCTCTGCGTGATCAACGGTTCTGAATTTTTTCTTCCTCTGCTCTTCCTTTAACCTCCGCAAACAGATCTACGCCGTTGGATGATGCCATCCAACGTCCACACTCCTCCCCACACCCTCTGAAGCAGTTTTTTATCCAATGACACAGGATTTCATAATATTTTTGTATTTTTTAGGTTTCAAAGAATTTTCCCATTATAATAAAGGGAAATGAAAGCCGAGGGTGACGATCCTCTAGATTTTCGTTTATCAAAGGGAAAGGACTATAAAGGGTCCGGAACCACGTTTCATCAATGCTTCATGGGCATTGATGCCATATAAGCCTTGTGCAACCTACACATCAACAAGACACATAGAATCACATTAAAAGAGTATCAGTGTCGAAGAAAAAACACAGCAGAACAGAGGATTGAAGACAGTTTGGGGATTACAGCTAAGATTGATTATCAAAAGCCTAATCCTCCAAATTAAAATAGAATTAAAGAAAATCATAAATATCTACAGACAGAAAAGCCTCCACCGCCACATCAGAGTCAAATTGATTCCTCTCAACTACCCCAGTGCCACCTGTTTCCACAAGCATTCAACAGAGGCTAAATTATGATCAGAAAACTAGATATTTGCCTTAGGGTAGCCGAAGAATTCATTATGCTAAAAAGAACTTAATGTAAAAATATCATCAGAGTTACTACAACATGACACAGAGCCTCAAAAGTCAATAAAAGCTCCCACCGAGCTTAATTATTAATGTAAGACATTTAATACAGAGCTCACATATGTAAGCTTCTTCATCGAGCCTCTCAAAGGCCGAGAAGTCTTAAATCTGTATTAATTGACCTTGGAGATCTTTTATTAGATCCCACCTCCTCATTCCTTCTATAAATACCTCTGTAGAAGATGAGAAAATGTTGGTTGCTGAACTTTGAAATATACTTGAGCTTGAAACTTCTACTTGTAAATAATGTTCATTGGCTCTTGAAGCTCTGCTTGTGATAGATAAGTTAGTCTGAGAAGTAAAGATGATTGCTGAATTGAAATGTTGGAATTAAAGCTGTAACTAGTTTGGAGCATCAATACAAGCTGATTTATGGGATCATGGTCTATGTCAACGGTGATGTTATTTATTATTGTAAATCGTTATTTGATTTATGTTTTCTCTTTGTCCATCTTCTCTGATAAAGAATAGCAAGCATAGAGTTAGGATTTACTGTATATCAGTACCCTTCTCTGACTGATAAGCTTTATCTAAATTTTTTCTTCCAAATTGTGTTATTTAAGAATGGTTTAATTCAGTTTAAGCAGTTAGGAATGTTGGCATTCCCTCGTCCTTCTTTCTTAGCTAAATATTATTCTTAAATGTTATTTTCAGTTTATGTTAAGTAGAGATGAACTAAGGAAGATATGGTGAGCCCTGGTCCTATTTTTATCCCCAAAGATTGTCTGAAAGTTTCCCTTGGAATGTTGAAAGCTGGCTAGTTTCGAAGTACTTACCAGATCTTAGACCATTCTTTGTTTCTCTTGGGTGTTTGTCTTAAAATTTTACCAAGTAAAGCAGAGCTAGGAGAGGTTTGTGGTGAGCCCTGCTCGCTAGTTTCTTCTCCAACAGTAGCCTTTAAGTTTCCCTTTGTGTTTTAAATGTTTTTCTATTGAAAGTGTATCAAAGGCTGGCTATTTTTGAAGTACTTACCAAATCCTAGGTTACTTTTATGTTTTTCTTAAGTGTATGTCAAAAGTTGGCTAGTTTCAAAGTACTTACCAGATCTTGGGCTACTCTTTGTTCTTAATTTGTTTAAATTCCCCTTCTTATTGTATCATTTCATTCCATGAACCAAACTTTAAAGAGATCCTTAGACATAGATGACTTGCCCCATGGACCACTCTTGCCCATTTTTGTTTCAATTAAACCCTATTATTACTCCATAGCCCAACGGACTAAAACCGGTGATTATCTATCTTTTTGGCCAAAGCTTGTTCTATTTGCTTACAACTTCTCACCTTTGAAACTCTTTGCATTTAGAACTTTCCCCTCAAACAATAATCATGCTCAACCATCCAAAACAAAACAAAACCCTCGGCCTTCATAACTAGCCTAATATCATTACCCATAACCTTAAAGATAAATCTATCTTTGCACTTTATTGTAGAGATCCCTCTCCGGATTTAGGAGGGCTAGATCCTAGAATCCCAAAGTGGTTGAAACGATGTTTCTCCCTGCAGTCAGAATTTTTCCAATCTTGCTGATTACGTGGAGCCAATAGGTTGATCAACGATTAAAGAGGGAAATCAGGAAAGGAGGATTCGAGTATGATGATATACAACATATGGAATGGTTCATCGCTATGTTGTTACCTCACCTGTGCACGTTGATGAGTCATCAAACCTTTGAGTCACAGGAGAAAGCTATGGAAGTCGCTATGAAACTAGAAGCCGCCCCCCGAGAAGATACGACGGCAGGGGTACATAAAATTCAGGAACAGCTTGGGGCCATGCACATGGAAATACAGAACCTACGAAAGGAGCGAGGAAAGGATGATTGTGCAGATCTTTGGTGCATACGATGTCAAGTTTCTGGCCACACAAAGGATCACTGACCTCTACTAACAAATTACATGCAAGTGGGAGGACCTAGCCCAGTACGCCCAGGAGTAAGTAGGGACCCTATTCTGTCGCAACCAGGGTCGTGCAGACCGGCGCTATGGTACGATGATTTTTGGGTAGTAGGACTACATGATACGAACCATTGCCCTCGGCTAGGTGCGTATGTCCCAGAACTGAAGCAAAAATGGTGCAGATTCTGCTGATCAGTGGGACATGATGAGCATAACTGTCATACTTATGATTTAATGATGGATCATGGGAACTTATATAGGGTACAATAGGACCCTACGTTGCCAAGAATTTATGCACACTTTGGAGGATCACTGGCCAAAGGCAGAGGAGGTCAGGGAGGAAGCGTAGGATGAGGATGTGGGCAACTAATCTGTTATAACTGTGGGGAAATAGGAAAATTTTCCAAAGAATGCCCAAATCCCACCAGACCATCGTGCAAGTATTGTAGGTAGCTGGACCATGTGGTGGAGGATTGCCCAATTTTAATAGCCAAGATGCAGGAAAAACATCCCACCCCTTTGCAAAACGTACAAAGAGTTAAAACTGAGCTAAGGAATTTGAATCCAAGTGTAAAATTCATGACACGCAGTGGGATGGTCACCCAGGGAGCAAAGGAGGAGCTTGCCCCTCGGGAAGGAGTGAATCTCAAGGAACAAGCATCATTGGCAGACCCCACGCAGCAACCGACGCACCTCCAGATAGAAGAAGGAGTTGAGCCCTTTTTGAAGGAATTTCTGAAGTTGCTATGAAACCCACAGGCCGTAGGAAATCTCCAGGCACTACTGATTACCTACACATCATGACCCAATTTGATCACTGGGACCAAGGATGTACATAAATTATACAACTATAAGAAATGCACCGGAAGAGAAATGCGTTGGACTGCATAGATCGGTGACTACGAAATGGATCAGGTCATCTTAGATGTTGGATCAGATGCGAATGTATTACCAAAGCAGACATGGAAATGAATGGGAGAGCCTAAATTAGAATGGTCCACCATCCAGCTGCGCATGGAAAATAAAAAAAAAATCATCCCTCTAGGAAGGCTACCAAAAGTCATGGTTGACATCGTAGGGGTAAGGGTCCTAGCTGACTTTGAGGTAATAGAAATCGTGGAAGATGTGGATCCCTATCCTGCGCTCCTCTGATTGGACTGGGCTATGGACATGGGGGGTGTCATCAATCTCAAGAAGCGCATCATGGTGTTTGAAAACAAAGGCACGCACATCATAGTGCCACTAGACCCAGCAGAAGGTGCGCGGTATATAGAGCCAACCTATGAGGAGGAGGATATAGATCACATTTATAAATTGACTGCACAGGATGAGGATCGGGTTAACCCCATGGATGAACGAGTTCTCTACTGGGAAAGTGACAATGAATGTTTTTCTGACTCTGATGAGGAGATGGAAAATTGGCAAGGTCGATTGCATGAGGTTTCAGTACTACGACGTCTTCGGACCACCAGGAATTTCAGGCGCATCTCTACTAAGGAAAGAGACTTGCCTTGCTGTGATGACGCAGGAGCTAGTACGAAGATTATTGAACCTAATATTCCCACAAAACACAGGCAAGGAGTGCTACCACTAACACTACACGAAGCACCTGCGCAAGGGCCGATATTCTTCACTCAGGAGAAGTATTGGAATAGGGTGATCCTGCGCTTAGGGACCCCAGTTGCCAGGTTGGCTCCATGGTCAGTCAACCTACGCTGATACTTGCTGACATATAACACTCAAGGGTGTGATTTCACCTTGCCTGGATAGGCTCACCTCGCTACCACTTCCCTAAGTGTGTGTTCGATTACGGACCCACCTGAACCCACGTGAAATTGGGATAATTGGCGCTCACTTCAAGTAACAGATGGAACAAAGGCACTTGATGCAGCTCTACCAGACTAGGACGTCCTGCGCAAGGATGAAGAGCATGACTCGAGAAGATTGGTGGCCAACCTGCAGATCTGGTACCTGAGCCCTATTATGGAACACCTCACATCAACCTTAATTCAGGGTACACAAATGGCACGCAGGCATCATTCGATATCTGACATTCCGTGGAAGAGAAATTGGGTACAAATAATGACCATCAGTACCACCCCTTTTGATAAGAAAGGAACCTTACAGTCACGCAAAAGAGGCGGCGGACCATCAATGCAGCCATTTATGGTACGTTTAATCCGAATTTCCAATGGTAAGTGTCTCGTCCAGGCTACTCCACCATTAAATGGCTCCGGACAATGTGCGGTTGGAAGAATAACTTCGCACCAGGATATTTATTAGTTCTGCAATATGCTCCTGTTATCGGCCTACTGGTTTTGTGTGATCATCGACAGTCTCTGGAACACCTGTTCTCTTATTGCTATGACAGACCCTAACCCGCCGAATTATCCATTCCCAAGCTGCTTAGTACCTGCAGACATCGTCTTGCGAGGGCCTGGGAATGCTGAGTGTAGTCAAAGGATCGAGCGCTAGCTTCCTGCAGAGATAATTGGCTGTGAGCCATGCACAGAAGGGCACTAGTACTGTGCAATTGGAATAACTGACCTTTGCAACCCCGAGACAATCGCGCGACCCAGCTAGATGGCCTTGAGCACAGAGGAGGGCACGTTAGTACCGCAGTCCCCCACCTGTAGCATCACAGTCAGGTCACCGCTGGTTCTGCAACAAGAAGGAACGCTGAGATACATGGATATGCTGCGACTTCTCTGCAACTCTAGAGCACCGCCCAGTAGAAGCAATGTTTGTTCACTCCCTCGCGTTGCCCTAGTTGGAAATCATGATATGACTATGGGGGACATCCAAATAGATTTGGCGCAACTATCTCGCACAGAGCTCCAATAATTATACACCGGAGTGTTGCAAGAGGTTCACCAATGTGAGCAAACTACGCAACAACAGTCTGACATACCTCCGGAAGTACGGGCCCAACAGATTGCTTTGGTCACCAACACAACGCATATTATTCGGGAGTAGCTCACATAGGGCGCGCAGTTGGTCGAAACAACTACACAATTATGGATAGAATTTCGGCACCATTTTATGCTTCAGCATATCCAGAAGGAATTACGATAGGCAGAGACTGATTTGGATCAAGTCAGCACTTCCTCACCCTCCAACGTTTCCATGCAGCGTTTAATCGTCATGGAAAATATTGAGCACCTTCGCCACACCAAGCATTTCATCCAAAAATGGTTGAAACCATGGGCCGACCCCACACTCCAACTTGCCCACAATGTTCAGTCCGCAATCGCGTGCCTCCACCAGCTGCTAGAATGAGTTACCGCGGCTCCAGACGGTCCTGCCTCCCTGACACTTGTCAACATTACGCAGAAAGCTACAACCCAGAGTCAGGAAGTGCTCCATCTGCTCGTCTGCACTCTTGATACCTTGCGCGTGCATATGGAAGTCGCATCGCCACAGTGACTCGGGACGAGTCACAAGATTGTGTTGGGGGACTGTTGGAACAACGTCTCCTAACAAGCTGCGAAACTGGTCCATTTTGGATATTTTTGATTAGATTTAATCTAGCGGAGGGGTTTTGGGGTGGGTCAAAGCCTTGAAAGCATTATATTGGGTAAAAGGGTAAACCAGGGGTCTGAAAACCATGGTTTTTGGACCATAGGAAATTTTAGGCTAGAGTTTTATAAATAGAGGACCATTTTTGTATTGTAAGGTAGGATATGATGAGCTATTGATGCGAATTGTGATTTAAGATATCTGTTTGGGTTTTGGGGAACAAACTCCTGCTAGCTGTGTGCGCAGAGATCCAAGTCCAGCTGTGTGCAGACCTTGCTGCTGTGTGCGCAGGTTGGGAAGGGAATTGTAAGGAAGAATTGATGAATGAATGAATAAGAAGGATTGATAGAGAACTGAATCTGTGAGTAATCTGGTATGAATTGTTGGTAATTGCTATATTGTGTATTTTGTATCTTTAAGCTGCGAAGATCTGCGTAAGTGTGTTTCTGGATCTATTATTTTCTATATATATATTCCTGTGTTATTGTCATAAAAGCATATAACTATAGATCTAGCGCATGTGGATGCGAACAGAGACCTAATTAACCTTGCGCAGAACAAGGCAATCGGAGATTATAGGACCTAGCATAACTCTGCTTTCTTTACCCATCCTTTCTCAGGGTGCGGAAACCTGGTTCCAGCACCCACCCATACTACTTCGGGTGAGACTTTAACCTGCACAAGCAAGTCATTATCGAAAGGGCCAGTAGTATAGGGGTTTGTTGGCAAACCTTGCACACCAAACTTGGGTCAGTACCCCTCGAGCCAACAAATTTGGATCTATAGGAGAATAATCCATCTGATCAACTATGACAATCCTCCCTTCATGAGGGAAACATAAAATGTGAAACATTGAGGAGGCAATAGCATCCATCTCACAAATTCAGTTTCTCCCCAACAGAATGTTATAGTCTAGATTTGTATCAACTATCTCAACCTCGATATTGACAGTTTTACCACCAAAAGAGATGGGTAAAGCTAGAACAATGCCATGTGGCCTGTCAGAATGACCATCAAACGTAGTCAAAAGAGTATCAGAAGGGACAACCGAAGGAGATCCAATATCCTTCCAACATGTGAGAGACATCGCACACATGGAAGCACCCTCATCAATAACTGTTCCAAAGATATTAAAATTCCAATATGTAGACTTAATCTGGAAAGCCATATGATGAGGAAGTCTCTTTTTTAAAGTCAACATGTCAAATGTGATCATCAGAGAATTATTTGGATCAACAGCCCCAATGGCAATGAGCAATGCATTCCTTTGTGCAGGTCACGACTGAAATACCTCTAACAAAGACATGGCACAAGGACATTGAGCTATATCTTCTACAATCGAGTAGTTATGGGCATCCTTGGCATTAGGATTGATCATTGTTCACTTTTTAGAACCTTTCAACATCCAAGGTATAGGCTCAACTACAAGCCTCTCTATATGGATTGGTTCAACATTATTAGGAGCACCCTTAGCTTTCGAAGACTCAACTTTACCATAATCACGAGATCTCGTAGAGATATTTGTGTGAGCACTCACCATGTATATGTTTGATGGATTTTCCCCTTCCTATTTTCCACCATAAGGAGCTCCAGTATTCGCATTCGTGCCAGCAAGAAATTGTTGCCCTTGGGGAAAAGGGTTTGTTAGTATAGCCTGGGAGCTAGAAGAACCCTGCTAAGCTAACAAGCACTAAACATCCTAAATTTTAGGGAATAGGTTCGTAAGATGGTCTCCAGTGCACAACTTGCATGGAAACTTAACCTACTTTTTATTATCCCTCTTACCCTCTCCAACATGATCGTTGGATCTGTTCACATTCCCCTTCCCATCCTTGTATTTTTTCTTATTATTTCGTCCCTTGTTCTTCCAATTTGATTGTTGATTTCCTTTGGGGTTAGAATTTTGAACGAAATTAATAGCCAAGGGCTGAGAAGGAGTTGACATTGAAGGCGTAGCCTGAGCAGAAGGAGCAGATTGTATAGGCAATTGTTGCAATTGATTTAGCAGGTTAGTCGTACCACTATCGATTGCACTGATAGGTGCGTCACCATGAGGAAAAGGTTTGGTTTTGGCTAAATATAGCTTGGAGTGAGGAGCATCTTGCAAGATTTTATTAAGGAATCCATACTAAGAATATATCAGTTCTAGCTACTGAGCCCTAAAAATAGCTTGCTCTTTACAAAATACCCCTGAAAGGGATACATCCTTTGAAATTTTAGCTGCAGAGATTTCAGAAACTATTCGAGAAGGAACTCATTATTAATTTGAGCTTTGATTAGCCTCTTCATTCTCCTCCATTCCTGAATATGATAAGAAATATGAGTTTCTTTGTCTTGCTGAAAATTGGCCAAGAGATCAGTCCCGACATCATAATGGAAAGAAAACTGAAAATGCTTTAAGAACATAGTATCCAACTCACCAAAAGTAGTAAAATTTCCCCTTGTCAGCTCAATATACCATTTCGTTGCATTTCTAGGTAAGGTTCGTTGAAATAATCTCAACCTAATCAAATCATCGATAAGGGAGTTTGGCGAATACCATAAGTGGAAAGTGGTGACATGGTCTGTCGGATCGTCACTAGTCTTCCCTTAAAACTTTGGAATGTATGAGGGTAGTTTAGTGGGGACCGGAGGCCAACCTAGACTATATCGAATAGGATCGTTAGTCAATTTTTATATATCTGGCAAGTTTAAAGTTGCCAGGAATGGTAAGCGCAAAGGAGACTGGGAATTCCAGCCCCCATAGGAAGGATTCTCCACATTCTAAAAAGAATAGCTTGTATTTTTTGTGACACCAGGTTGCCAGACGTTGTTCGTAGAAAATTTTGAGCCATAAGAGAAGCCTTGTAACCCAACATTTAAAGAAGGACCCCCTCCCAACATAGGGTTACTGTAAACAGGGACATTCCCTCCAATCGAGCTATTGAATGAAGAAGAGACCCCTTGGGAAGGGTTCCAAGCATTTGCAAATGGAGAAAAACCATGAGGAGCACCTAGTGAAGGGAAAGGAACATTCCCTTCTTGACCAAAGAAAACTGTCTCCCAACTGCTAATGTTGTAAAAGCAGGGTTCCATCCCGAAAAAACATTAGAGTCTTCACCTTTGGAAAAATGATTGAAACCTTGATTTTGAAAGGTGAAGGGGAGGGATCCTAAGGAAGGGTTCGAATGAGGAATATGCCCACTTCCAAAGGGGAAACCTTGAAATGAAGTGGATCCACTAGCCATAGAAGGCATAGGTGCAGAGATAGTTGAGACAATAGAAAAGGAGAAAGAAGTAATTCCACTAGAAGGCATTCCGAAAGAAAAGGGGCTATATTGAGAAGCATATTCTTGGGTGCTTCCACTCGAATATTGAAGATAAGTAGAGCCAAACATAGCAACACTAGAAGTGATTGTCAAAATGGAAATAGTTCCTCCTCATTCAACTAAAAGAGGAGTATGAACACTTGCAGTGCTTATAGCCGAAGCTGTGTTCCCAGCTGTGGCCATCGAAGGAAAGGGATATGACGGAAAAAGGACTAGCCGATCTTTGGGACTCAGGCCCAATGTACAAAAGGACGTCAGGAAAAATAGAAGGAAGAGGAGATGAAGGAGTCTCAGGAGGCCAAGGAGCTTTTTCAACTTCGACTTATTCTGTTAGAAACAAGACTCTAGAGATGAGTGGAGTACTCCTCTCCACACTAGCACTAGTATTAGGACCAACCATAGAAACAACAAGCCCATACAGAGGATCACTCTTTGTTGTGTTCGAAACCAATTGATAAAAATCACCCACTGAATTACTCCTACACCTTCTTGAAGAAGGCTCGACACTCACAGAAGAAAGCCAACGAAGCCTCCTCGATCGATGAGGCGATCGGTCAGCCACTTTATGAGATTAATTTTATACTCAGAAAATATAAGAAGCTAAGAAATCTAGGAGCAAAGAGAACACTCTAAAAATTTCCTAAGATACAATCAATCAAGAGGCCTTCAGGTATTTCCACTCTGGGTGATTATGTCTGGACACCAAAATACAAGAAAGTGAAATAAAAGGACCTTCTGAAAATAGTCTGGGGTAATTATGCCCCAGGCCTACTAGTGAAGGTAACAGAAATAATTACACTGGCCTCCTGACAACAACGTTTGCCGGTGCAAGTTCCCAAGCTTCGCAAAGGCACCCTCTAGAAGTAATGTTGAAAGTGATGCAACGTCTATCTCAGGTACCATGGGTATTCCCCCCCGCAGTCACCTGTGTGGTCCCTATGAGGGGAAACTAAGGGCACCAATCCGTATTGACAGCCAGGCAGAACAATATTAGGTCAATATTAAGAAAATAGGAGATGGGGTATCTCTCTTCTCTGCCTTCACTCTCCCTCGCCCTTAACTCCCTAGAGGTAGAGCTTTCCCAGTCCACTTAACAGAATTGGATTTCTCTCATTAATAAATTTTCTATGTTTAATAGTTTGATTGGCCTTGGAGAGTTATCTCTCCGCTCACCTATTCCAAGGCCCTACAACCTAGCTATTTGGTGTATGATTAATGACAAGAACACAAAAAATTCTAGTTTATTTTAATTATAGTGTTTAATTTTAAATTAGCCGTTACTTAAGTCTAAGGTATACGGAAGTGAAACTGATGGTGTTTATTGACGCAAAAGAAATCTATGAAAACCTACTACATGTGAATGCTATATTTTTATTTCGATGAAAATATATTTCTAAATTGGTTCTATGGAACTAAATAAGCAACGAAACTTGTTTTTATTTTCCGTTACTCACTCTTCACACACTTCAGAAAACTATCAAAAAGCCTAAAATGCTTTAGTGCACTTAATGCAAAACTACCAATGATATGAAAATTATAGGGTTGCTAACTAAGGAAGCAAAAAGAGTCTCTAGAGAGAAATGGTTCAATCACTTTTGACAGAAAAGTAAGGCTAGTCCCAACAAGAAATCCTATGCATATAAAATTCCAAAATGTACTTGATGTAAAAGAGAGAGAGAAATCTAGAAAAATACTCCTTTCAAAACCAAGAAAACGAACCAAAAACAATAAACTAACCAAACTTCTTCAAAACGTATGAAAACCATAAAAACGAAATCAAAGCAAAAGCAACAGAAAATGAGATTTTTTTTTTGGTTTTTCACTTATAAGGGAAATAAAAAGATTTAAAAAAGACAAGCACAAAACTACTCAAGAACCAGAATCAAGAAAATGAGTCACAGAGGGGCTTCAAAGTGCATAAGCCAACCATGCTACTTTCATAGTGGGACTCAAACAGGAAAGAAGAAGCAAAAGACCCAAGAAATTGAGTTAGAATAGTAGCACACTCTTCCAATGAACAAAAACTCAAAAAACCAAAATAGGTCACTTCAAGATTCGCTAAAAGGCTAGTCCCAAGAAGTCAAGATAACCAAAGAAGTCAAAAGAGGAAAAAACCAAAAGCGAAGCAATTCATAAGGCCAAGATGAGAAGACAAGCAGACGCTCACTGTTCTGAATGGTCAGAACAACCAAGAACTCTAGGAAGAGATCTTGGTGCTACAACCACAATTGCAATTTAAAAAAAAAAACAATTACAAACTGAGTAGGTTTTCATAAGAACAAGAGAGAAATGGACATACAGCCAAAATAAACACAGTCTCGACACCTATAAGGTACCACAGGAGTGGCCAACCATAGAAAGGAAAGAGTGGCAGGGCTTCAAAACTCAAATTTTCAAATTTTCCCAAGTATACACGGGTTCGTTGTATGCAACAAGCGTGTATACACAACTATAACCAAAGAAACTCACGTATATGTGGGTCATTTTGTAGAATATAGAGGGCATACATGACTGTGTACAACTGAAGTAGCGTATATAAACAGAAATAAGGAAAAAAACAAAAATTCAAGCCTAATCAAGAGTCTAGGACTTCTGTCTGGTTGGGAAAAAGACTTACTAGACTTTAATGTGATTGACCTATTAGGGAACCTACAAGACAGATAAAAACAACCCAAACTAGGAATTACACAGATGTAATCCCCAGTGGAGTCACCAGTTCTGTTATGGGAAATGTTACCCTAAGGTCCTTGGTTGGTAAACCTTACAGAGCAGAGGCATGTCATCACAAGAAGGACTCAAATTACCAACTTCTATGCTTTAAACTAGAAATTGAGGATTGCAGATCTTACCCATTTATCATTCGTTTGTAGTCTATCACGTAGGGTTCAAACCTATGCAACTCCTCGTGCTCTAGAGCCTGCAAATCAGCAAAGAACAAGCACAAAAACCTAGTTGTATAGCATATATGTCCTAGATGTTAGCAACATAACATACATAATATTATAAATATAACAATAAATAAACTATTCAAGATTATTAAGCATGTATAAGAGGCATATGACACATGAACATTAGGAACAAGATGACACTTCTTTTATTGATAACATGTACAGAAAACAATACTGGATAAATCACCTGAGATCTACCACAGCCTTGAGAAAAACCATCCTCTGGATTCGTCCAGCCCTAGCCTCATAAAGCTTCTTCCATGAATGGTGCACAAAGGATGTCACATAGAATGAGGATGATCATCACAAGGAAACAAGGGTTTCCTGAAAATTTGGGAAGTGTAGGAGGCACATGGGAAATATTAGACTTGATTAGGGATATAACAGGCTATAATATCTATAATTCTCTCCCTTCCTCCCTTAGGCCATTCCCTTGAGGCGTATTTATACTTCCTCAAATTATTTTTTTTAGTTGGGGAACAGTTAGTTCGCGGGATGGGGTAGTTAAGTTACAGGAAAAATCGTAAACCTCGTCTCAATAATATGGAAATTTATATTTTTTAATATTTAAATATCATATTCGGGTTCGCTATGGATGGACCTGGGTGTACACGTGAAAAAACATGGTGAGAGTCACGTATGGATTTTTAAATATTATTTTTTGAGAAATGTGACCAAGTTTGAATGGAAGGGCTTCCCAAGGCCAATGCATAAGTCATCAAGTATATAGTGGTGATAGATGATGCTATAACACCTACCAAGTGTTCAAGGTAATTGAACTGAAATGGCTAGTGTTAGATCTCCTTCAGCAAGTAAATCAAGTGTGTCTTGTTCAAGGGAATATTTAGTGTCATGAGGTGTTGACATCAAGCCCCAGTCTTCATTCTATTAGGGCTAATTGTAAGGGTCATTTGAAAAGGAACTCATTATGAATCTGAGATTTGACTAGCCTCTTCCCTCTCCTCCATTCCTAAATATGATCAGAAATGTGAGTTGATTTGCCCTGCTGAAAATTGGCCAAGATATCAGTCTCGACATCATGACAGAAATAAAACTGAAAAATGCTTTAAGAACATAGTATCCAACTCACCAAAAGTAGTAAAACTGCCCCCTGTCAGCTCAATATACCATTTCGTTGCATTTCCAGTTAAGGTTTGTTGAAATAATCTCAGCCTAATCAAATCATCGATAAGGGAGTTTGACGAATACCATAAGTGGAAAGTGGTGACATGGTCTACTAGATCCTCACCAGTCTTCCCTTAAAAATTTGGAGTGTATGAGGGTAGTTTAGTGGGGACTGGAGGCCAACCTGGACTATACCGAATAGGATCGTTAGTCAATTTCGATAGATCTGGCAAGTTTAAAGTTTCCAGGAATGGTAAGCGCAACGGAGACTGGGAATTCCAGCCCCCATAGGAAGGATTCTCCACATTCTGAAAGGAATAGCCTCAATTTTTTGTGGTACCAGGTTGCCATATGTTTTTCATAGAAAATTTTGAGCCATAAGAGAAGCCTTGTGACCCATCATTTGGAGAAGGACCCCCTCCCAACATAGGGTTACTGTAAATAGGGACATTCCGTCCAAACGAGGTATTGAATGAAGAAGAAACCCCTTGGGAAGGGTTCCAAGAATTTGCAAATGGAGAAAAACCCTAAGAAGCACCCACTAAAGGGAAAGGAACATTCCCTTGCTGACCAGATAAAACTGACTCCCAACTCCTAATGTTGTAAAAGCAGGGTTCCATCTCGAAAAAACATTAGAGCCTTCACCTCTGGAAAAAAGATTGAAACCTTGATTTAGAGAGGTGAAGGGGAGGGATCCTAAGGAAGGGTTCGAATGAGGAATATGCCCACTTCCAAAGGGGAAACCTTGAAATGAAGCAGATCCACTAGCCATAGAAGGCATAGGCACAGAGACAGTTTAGACAATAGAAAAGGAGAAAGAATTAATTCCAATAGAAGGCATTCCAAAATAAAAAGGGTTAGATTGAGAAGCATATTCTTGGGTGCTTCCACTCGAAGGTTGAAGATAAGTAGAGCCAAACATAGCAACACTAGAAGTGATTGTCAAAATGGCAATAGTTCCTCCTCTTTAAACTGAAAGAGGAGTATGAATAGTTGCAGTGCTCATAGCTAAAGTTGTGTTCCCAGCTATGGCCATCGAAAGAAAGGGATATGATGGAAAAGGACTAGCCAGTCTCTGAGACTCAAACCCAATGTACAAAAGGACGTCAGGAAAACTAGAAGGAAGAGGAGATGAAGGAGTCTCAGGAGGTTGAGGAACTTCTTCTACTTCGACTTATTCTGTCAGAAACAAGACTTTAGAGATGAGTGGATTACTCTTCTCCACACTAGCACTAGTACCAGACCAACCATAGAGACAACAAGCCCATAGGGAGGATCACTCTCTATTGCATTCAAAACCACTTGATAAAATCAACCACTGAATTACTCCTAGGCCTTCTTGAAGAAGGCTCGACACTCGCAGGAGAAAGCCAACGAAGCCTCCTCGATCGACGAGGTGATCTGTCAGCCACTTTATGAGATTAATTTTAGAATAAAAAAGTATAAGAAGCTAAGAAATCTAGGAGCAAAGAGCACACTCTAAAAAGTTCCTAAGATAGAGTCCATCAAGAGGCCTTCAGGTATTTCTGCTCTAGGTGATTATGACTGGACACGAAAATACAAGAAATCGAAATAAAAGGACCTTTCTAAAATAGTCTAGGGTAATTACACCCCAGGCCTACTAGCGAAGGTAACATAAATAGTTACGCTGACCTCCTGACAACAACCTTTTCCAGTTCAAGTTCTCAAGCTTTGCAAGGGCACCCTCCACAAGTAATGCTGAAAGTGATGCAACGTCTATCTCAGGTACCATGGGTATTTCTATTAAGTCCCTATATTAATAGTGTAGCCCCTTATTATGTTAGTGTAGCCCCCCTTATTGTTATTATTGTACCCCTGTAACCCCCATATTTTTATTATTGTCCCCTTACATTATTATTGTTAGGTCGGCTAGGATTACATTGTGGCCCACTAGGATTACATTATGGCCCCATGGACTCCTATATAGAAAGAGGTTTTGTAAATTGTATCATCCGTTGTTCATTTATGTAATGTGTTAGGTTTCCCCCTGCGAAGTGGCTTATTTATGAACGTTCATGCTCTCTTTTCTTCTATTTTTTAGTGGTTACCTGACATTTGGTGTCTGGAAGCTTTGGATTTGGGGTTTGTTATCCCATTGGAGTCATCATGGAATTTGCGCTATAACTTTTTTTCTACGAAGTTTTAGAAGCTGAAATTTTTAGGGTGCGAAGCTAAAATCCTGAGACAAATTGTCTAAAACTTTTAGAGCTTGGTTCACAATATTTTCGGAGATATCATCTGTGGAAGTTAGGTATTTTTTCAAGCTCCTAAACAGGTCATCGTGGAATTTTCGCTATAAATTTTTTTCTACGAAGGTTCAGAATCTGAAATTTGTATGGTGCGAAGCTGAAATCCTGAGGAAATTCGTCAAAAAATTTCAGAGCTTGGTTCGCAATATTTTTGGAGATATGATTTGTGGAAGGTAGTGCTTTTTCAGGCTCCTGAATTGCATCTCAAAGAGGTGATCGTGGGAAAACTTCAATAACTCTCTCTCTGGGCATTGGATTGAAGTGCCGTAAAAATTGGTCGCAAGTACACAGACTGAAGTTTCTGAGCTATCAATTTGAGAGACAAAGGACAAAACAGTGACACGTGGCAAGTCGTACAAGTTCGCTCTACTGAACTAGTCCAGAATTAGGTCATTGTGGGAGATTGGACACAAATTTGTCTTGGAGAATCCAAATCAGGTCAGACCTGTGGCATTTGAAAGAAGCTTCAGAGGGATACTACAGGGCTGAATTTGAGATATCGAAGATTTTTAATTACAGAGATAATTCAATTTCAATATCGAGCTGCTAAAAGCTAGAAAAAGGTGTGTATTTGTTTTTTTAAATTGCATAAGGTTTGTTTGAAAAAGCAGTTTGAAGTGATTCCAAGGGCATATTGAAGAATATTTATCAGCATTGGGTTATATAATGCCTCCAAAAAATAATTCCATACCCATTAAGCCCTCAGAAATCTATACAATGATGCATGAAGAGGAAGAATTGCAGTATGAGATATCAAAATTATGGTACCAAGTGCAACAAGTTTCGATCTTACGAAGAGAAATCGAAGATGAAATAGATGGTTTAAAAGCAGAAATGGAGGCTAAGTTGGATGGTTTGAAGGATAAAATAATAGCAAATATGGATGATAAATTAATGGAAGATCACATCGAGCATCAACAACAAGTTCTCCAACTCTCAAAGGATAACCCAACTTTGGTGCAGAATCTAATGAAACAACAGGAAGATCAACATGACATCGAAAGAAGTTATGAAGCAGTCATAGAAACAAGAACTCGACAAGTACAATCAATTTCAGAGTATCTCAACAAGTGGAAGAAATTTCCTGTAGAATATTTCACATGGGAGGATGAGAATTTTATACAGAAGCATCGAGAAATAATCAAGCGTTGAGGACAACACTTGTTTGAAGGAGAGGGTCATGTTAAGTCCCTATATTAATAGTGTATCCCCTTATTATGTTAGTGTAGCCTCGCTTATTGTTATTATTGTACCCCTGTAATCCCCATATTGTTATTATTGTGCCCTTACATTATTATTGTTAGGTCAGCTAGGATTACATTGTGGCCCACTAGGATTACATTATGGCCCCATGGACTCCTATATATAGAAAGGAGGTTTTGTAAATTGTATCATCCAAGAATTTTTCATTTATGTAATGTATTGGAGGTTTCCCCCTGGAAGTGGCTTATTTATAAGGCGTTCATATCTCTTTTCTTCTATTTTTGAAGCTGGTTACACAACAATTCCCCCCCGCAATCACCTGTGTGGTCCCTAGGAGAGGCAACTAAGGGCACCAATCCGTATTGACAGCCGGGCAGAATAGTATTAGGTCAAGATTAAACAAATAGGAGAGGGGGTATCTCTCTTCTTTGCCTTCACTCTCCCTCGTGCTTAACTCCCTAGAGGTAGAGCTTTCCCAGTCCACTTAACGGAATTGGATTTCTCTCATTAATAAAATTTCTATGTTTAATAGTTTAAGTGGCCTTGGAGAGTTATCTCTCCACCCACCTATTCCAAGGCCCTACAACCTAGCTATTTGGCATATGATTAATGACAATAACACAAAAAATTCTAGTTGATTTTAATTATAGCATTTGATTTTAAATTGGTTGTTACTTAAGTCTAAGGTATACGAAATTGAAACTGATGGTGTTTATTGATGCAAAAGAAATCTATGAAAACCTACTACATGCAAATGATATATTTTTATTTCGATGAAAAGAGATTTCTAAATGGGTTCTATGAAACTAAATAAGAAAAGAAACTTGTTTTTATTTTCAGTTACTCACTCTTCACACACTTTAGAAAATTATCAAAAAGACTAAAATGCTTTAGTGCACTTAATGCAAAAAAACTAATGATATGCAAATTCTAGGGTTTCTAACTAAAGAAGCAAAAAGTGTAGGTTTTAACCCTGAACAGAAATTATCTACACAAGAATCTTATAACAGAAAATAAACAATAGCGAGAGCATAAAACATAAAACAGATAAACACAGAGATTTTCCCCTGGATCCCAAATTGGGAAGACCAACTTGATTTTTCATTGTATTCCTTTTAGTGTTACAACACATATATATACATGCCGAAGCATACATAAACCCCAATCCATCCACAACAGATTAGAACATGCTTAGAATTTTTCTTGGCCAGGATCTACGAAAATACAAGGGCCGAAAACCATCGTACCCCAAAACCATGTGCAAAACCATGCACAAAACCATGAATGCGGACTACACGGAAATTAAGGACAAAAAATTTTACGTGCTTAGTTGTGGAAAGAATATAACACATACCGAACATTCTCCCACTTGTTGTTTTCTTTCCACAGGGGGCCACAAGAAAGCTTAGTCATTGGCCCAATTCTTCGACACCCATTGTTTCTCTACACCAAGAGAACTTCTGAGTGCTCACAGACTTCGTCAATGCATCTGCAACATTCTTCAAAGTGTCCACCTTTACCAGCAACACCCTTTTAGCCTCAACCATATCTCTAACAAAGTGATGTTGAACATCAATGTGCTTTATCTTTGAATGATAAGCAGGGTTCTTAGCCAATAAAATTTCACTTTGGCTATCATTGTCTATCCTTGTAACTTTATTGTACAAACCCCACATACTTGAACACAATATCATGACACATTGCCCATTTGTGCTTGTAGCAGGTCGTTGCTATGTATTCAGCCTCTGTAGTTGAAAGAGCCACTACAGACTGTATTTTCCTCATCCAACTAACTGCGCCTCCAAATAAGCTAAACACATACCCACTTGTAGATCTTCTTTGGTCCAGATCTCCAGCTTAGTTGTGGAAAGAATATAACACATACCCAACAAAAAGAGTCTCTAGAGAGAAATGGTTCAATCACTTTTGACAGAAAAGTAAAGCTAGTCCCAACAAGAAATCCTATGCATAGAAAATGCCAAAATGTACTTGATGTAAAAGAGAGAGAAATATAGAAAAATAATCCTTTCAAAACCAAGAAAACGAACCAAAAATAAGAAACTAAACAAACTTCTTCAAAACGTATGAAAACCATAAAAATGAAATCAAAGCAAAAGCAATGGAAAACGAGAATTGTTTTTTTGATTTTCACTTATAAGGGAAAGAAAAAGATTTCAAAAAGACAAGCACAAAACTACTCAAGAACTGGAATCAAGAAAATGAGTCACAAAGGGGCTTCAAAATGCATAAGCCAACTATGCTACTTCCGTAGTGGGACTAAAAAAAAAAGAATAAGCAAAAGACCCAAGAAATTGATTCAGGATAGTAGCACACTCTTCCAGTGAACAAAAACTCAAAAAACCAAAAAAGGTCACTTCAAGATTCGCTAAAAGGCTAGTCCCAACAAGTCAAGATAACCAAAGAAGTCAAAAGAGGCAAAAACCAAAAGTGAAGCAATGCATAAGGCCAAGATGAAAAGACAAGCAGAGGCTTACTGTTCTGAATGCTCAGAAGAGCCAAGAACTCTAGGAAGAGATCTTGGTGCTACAACCATAATTGCAATTTAACAAAACAAACAATTACCAAATGAGTAGGTTTTCACAAGAACAAGATAGAAATGGACATACAAACACAATAAACATAGTCTAGACACCTAAAAGGTACCATAGGAGTGGTCAACCATAGATAGGAAAGAGTGATAGGGCTTCAAAACTCAAATTTTCAAATTTTCCCAAGCATACGTGGGTTCGTTGTATGAAACAAGCGTGTATACACAACTATAAACAAATAAACTCACATATATGTGGGTCATTTTGTAGAATACAAAGGGCATACATGACTGTCTACAACTAAAGTAGCGTATATAAACAGAAATAAGGAAAGAAACAAAAATTCAAGCCTGATCAAGAGACTAGGACTTCTGTCTGGTTGGGAAAAAGACTTACTAGAATTTAAATGTGATTAACCTGTCAGGGAACCTACAAGACAGATAAAAACAACCCAAACTAGGAATTACACAGATGTAATCCCTAGTGGAGTCACCTGTTCTGTTACGGGAAATGTTACCCTAAGGTCCTTGGTTGGTAAACCTTACAGAGAAGAGGCATGTCATCATAAGAAGGACTCAAAATACCAACTTCTATGCTTTAAACTAGAAAGTGAGGATTGCAGATCTTATCGATTTATCCTTTGTTTGTAGTATATCACATAGGGTTCAAACCTCTGCAACTCCTCGTGCTCCAGAACCCGCAAATCAGCAAAGAACAAGCACAAAAACCTAGTTGTATAGCATATATGTCCTAAATGTTAGCAACATAACATACATAATATTATAAAGATAAAAATAAATAAACTATTCAAGATTATTAAGCATGTATAAGAGACATATGACACATGAACATCAGGAACAAGATGGCACTTCTTTTATTGATAACATGTACAGAAAACAATAGTTGATAAATCACGTGAGATCTATAATGGCCTTGAGCAAAACCATCCTATGGATTCATCCAGCCCTAGCCTCATAAAGATTCTTCCATGAATGGTGCACAAAGGATGTCACATAGAATGAGGGTGATCATCACAAGGAAACAAGGGTTTCTTGAAAATTTGGGAATTGTAGGAGGCACTGGGGAAATATCAGACTTGATCAGGGAGATAGCATGCTATAATATCTATAATTCTCTCCCTTCCTCCCTTAGAAAATTCCCTTGAGGTGTATTTATACTTCCTCAAATTAGTTTTTTCAGTTGGGGAACAGTTGTGTCGCGGGTTGGGGTAGTTAAGTTACAGGAAAAATCGTAAACCTCGCCTCAATAATATGGAAATTTTATATTTTTTAATATTTTAAATATGATATGCGGGTTCACTATGGATGGACCTATTGGCACCCTGTAATCAGCAATATTGGCAAAAGTCCGACTGTAGGGAGAACATCGTTTCAACCACTTTGGGATTCTAGGATCTAGCCCTCTTGAATCCGGAGAGGGATCTCTCCAATGAGTGCAAAGATGGATTTATCTTTAAAGTTTTGGGGTAATGATATTAGGCTAGTTATAAATTCCAAGGTTTTTTGTTTTGTTTTAGATGGTTGAGCATGATTATTATTTGAGAGGAAAGTTCTAAGTGCAAAGAGTTTCAAAGGTGAGAAGTTGCAAGCAAATAGAACAAGCTTTGGCCAAAAAGAAAGACGAATTGCTGGTTTTAGTCCATTGGGCTATGGAGTCATAATATGGTTTAATTGAAACAACAAGGAGCAAGAGTGGTCCATTGGGCAAGACATCTATGTCTAAGGATATCTTTAAATTTTGATTTATGGAATGAAATGATACAACAAGAAGGGGAAATAGACAAATGAAGAACAAAGAGTAGCCCAGGATCTAGTAAGTACTTTGAAACTAGCCAGCCTTTGACAAACACTTAAGAAAAACATAAAAGCAATCTAGGATCTCGTAAGTACTTTGAAACTAGCCAGCCTTTGATATAATTTCAATAGAAAACATTTAAAGCACAAAGGGAAGACACAAAATGATAACAAAGAATGGTCTAAGATCTAGTAAGTACTTCGAAACTAGCTAGCTTTCAACAAATTCCTAGGGAAAATTTCAGTCAGTTTTTTGGGATAAAACTAGGACCATGGCTCACCATATCTTCCTTACTTCATCTCTACTTAACATGAAATGAAAATAAATTTCAAGAATAACAATTAGCTAAGACAAGTAGTATTCAAATTTGTGATCCACGCGAAACCTAGTTCTGCTCCAGTTTGTGCGCTGCTGCCCCTGCGGTTGCACCTGCTCTTGCAGGGCCTTCTACTCCTTCCGCTTCTCATTTGGAGTTCCTTCCTCTGGCGCTTGTTCTGTCTCAGATTATGTCTGTGCCTCTGATCTCTGGTTGCGGCGTGCCTCTTTTCTAGGCTCTTTATGTCTGCTTTCGCGCTTCTTTTGAATAGCCTTTGAGGCAGTTCTGGGGCCTTTCAGCATGGAGGACCTGGACTCCCATCATTCTCCTCTACCTCCTCCTTCAAACTCAGCTGTTGATACCTTCAGCATTCTTCTGGCCTCGCTTCCAAAGAAGAGGACTTCTGAAGCTACGAAATTTGTCAAAAAGTTGGACGACATTCCTGAGATATTGCTGCCTGGCGAGGGTCCTATTCAGGTGGCCCTCTCTCTGGCCGATCATGCTCTCGTAGGCCAGTTCACTGGCCTATTTCCCTCGCCCAAATCCACTGAAATCTGGGTTGCTAAGAACTAGGCTCCCCTCATTAAGAACAACGTTTCCTCATACTCCTAGGAAGAGGGTATTTCCTGTTTGAATTCGTCGATAAGGAGGATATAGAGCTTATATTCAGGAATGACCAATATTTCATGGGTCCTCAAGGGCTCTATCTCAGTAAATGGACCCCTGATTTTGATCTGGCGGTAGACGGTCCAACCGCTGTTCCTGTCTGGGTCAAACTCCCGAATTTTTCCATGCATTGTTGGAATTGGGAATCGCTTAAACATATCGAAAACACCCTGGGAAAATTCATAGATCATGCAAATAATAAAGACCAGTACGATTGTGCTCATATTTGTGTCGAAGTCGATCTAGAAGTGGGTCTCTCAAAGGCCATTAAAATCAAGGTTGGGAAATGGTCTCACATTCAAAAGCTCGACTATGAGCAGCTTCCTTTCAAGTGTCGCAAATGTCACATCTATGGACACTTCGCTAGAGGGTGTCCAAGTAATGTCGAAGCTAACAAAGGAAAAGATGATGGCTGGAATCAAATCAAAAGGTCAAAGACGAACAAAAACTTTTTTGGAGCTCAGGCAAGCAAAGAACCTCAACACTCTACTGGTCAGCAAACCGAGGCTCCTAAAGGGCAAGGTAATAAGTTCAAACCTCTTAGTCTAAATTCAATAGAGTTGCAGGATGTTGAAACACAGAATGTCTCCTTAGGCAAAGACTCTACCCCAGATCCAAAGCAAGGTGTTAATACACCAAGCGGATCTGAGGGGAAAAATGCAGAAACGGAGGACATGGTGCAGGTATTAGAGGAATCTGAGGAGGAAGGCGAAATAGGGGATTCACAAGCCTCGACCAGAAGATCAATAAGAGGATGAATGCCTGAGTGGGAAAAAAGGGAGCAGGAAAAATACAAAGACAAACTCCAAGGTACTCAGCCAACTCTTGAGAAACTGTTGGAAAAATCAGCAAAGAAGACAAGAAACCAGAGTGGCTCCAAGGGAGCCCATCACTCCAAAAAAATCAAGTAATGAAAATCGTCTCCTGGAACTGTAGAGGTATGGGCAGTAAAGCAAAAGAAGAAGCTATAAGGAGCACAATCTGAATAGAAACTCCAGACTTTCTCTTGATCCAGGAGACCAAGATGGAGGAAGTTGCTTTCCTCCAAACCAGTCATAGATTTTGGAATAAAGGTGGGGGGCTGGCTGTCTCGTCTAGAGGAGCATCTGGCGACCTAGGTACGTTATGGAATGCAAACAAATACTTGCTGCACAAAGCAATCCCAAACACTCACTGGATGTTCTTGAAATTTCAGCTCATTGAGTCTAAGGATGAAATTAGCCTCCTAAATGTCTATGTTACGGCTAATGTAGGAGAGAAGAAGTCCTGTTGGGACTCCATCAGAAATCTTGCTGATACTGAGAATCTTGAAAACATCATTATAGTTGGATACCTTAATAGCACGCTGGCACTGTCTGAACAACGTGGTGGCAGCATCGTGAGAGATCTTTCTAGGGAATGTGTGGAGGACCTCATGCAAGAGTGGGATCTTATGGACATCAAGCCCCTAAATGGTAATTTTACATGGTCCAACAAATGAATTGGCCCTGACCACATAGCTGCTAGATTAGACAGATTTCTTGTCCAAAGGTCCTTCCTGCTTTTTGGGCTAGAATCTAGATTGCGCATTCTCTCTTGCAGCGCCTTAGATAATAGGCCTATTTTTCTTGAGCTATTGCCGCATAAGGACCTGGGACCTATCTTGTTCATATTTAGCCCTCTTTGGATCTAGCTTCCAGGCTTTAAGGAAAAATTCAGGGAAATCTGGGATCATCCGGTTACTGGCTTGCCTTTCTTTGTGTGGGAAGAAAAGCTTAGAAGGCTAAAATCTAAGCTAAAATGTTGGGAAAAAGCTATCCAAAGTTCGGCTTCCGAGAAGAAAGCTGCTCAAGTCTCATTAGAGGTTCATCATTTTCATATGGAGGACGTTGAAATTACTCCTGAAGACATTAATATGGAAGTGGAACTTCAGCAAAAGTTTCACAGGGCCTGCATGGTGGAAGAAGAACTTTGGAGGCAAAAATCTCGCAGCCTTTGGCTCAAGGCTGGGGATAGAAACACCTCTTTTTTTCACAAGCAGGCTAATGTAAGAAAAAAATTCAACACAATCTCTGAAATAAAAGAAGGGAATGATGTTCACAAGGAATTCGAGAGCATTGAAAAGGCTGCCTTCAATAACTTTAAGAACCTGTATGGTGAGGAAGAAGCCGGAATTCACTCTGAAACCTTCTTAGAAGAGATCCCCAAAGAGATAACTTCCAGCATGAATAAAATTTTGGAAGCGAAAGTATCCACGGAAGAAATTAAGTCTGATATATTTGAGATGAATCTAGACAAATCCCCCGGACCTGATGGTTTTATTGCCAGATTTCTCCAATTCTACTGGCAAATTTTTGAAAAAGATTTATGTAAAATGGTTAGGAAATCCCAATCTTGCCAAAAAATCGGGGGTAGTACCAACTCTGCTTTTCTAGCCCTCATTCCAAAGGAAAAGGGAGCTAATGTCTTTAGCAGATTCAGACCCATCTCGTTATGCAATATTGGGTACAAAATTATAACTAAGGTTATTGCAATCAGGTTGAAAGGAATTATCCCTAAAATCATTCCGGAAAATCAAGGAGGATTTGTGCAGGGAAGACAGATAGTTGACAATTTCATTCTTGTTCAGGAGGAGATCCACTCCAACATCCAGCCAAGGAGAAAGGTATGGTCATAAAGCTAGATCTTGCAAATGCATTTGACCGAGTAAACCATAGTTTCCTCGTTAAAGTTTTACGAAAGTTTGGCTTCGAGGATAATTTTATTAACTGGATTAGTGCTTGTATCTCTGAGCCGTGGATCTCTCCTTTAGTGAATGGGAGAGCTGCTGGCCTCTTCAAATCCTCGCGTGGGTTGCGCCAGGGATGCCCCCTTTCCCCTCTTATTTTTGTCCTTCAAGCTTCTATTCTAAGTTTCTATTTAAACAAGAAAATGGAAGAGCAGGAAATTCTAGGTCTAAGCATTGCAAGAGGTGTTAGAAACATTAATCACGATTTTTTTGCTGATGACACATTATTGTTGGGCGCAGCTTCTCTGCACTCTGCCTCCAAATTCAAAGTTGTCCTCTCCAAGTTTTGCGCTGCTTCTGGCAGCATGCTAAACAAAGGAAAATGCCATGTTTATAGCTGGAATATATCCTCCTCTCTGCTCACAGCTATCTCTAGGTGCTTGGGCTTTGTAGGCTTGACTTCCTGGTCATCTTTCAAATACTTGGGACTTCCAGTATTTTTCAAATCTACCTTTTACAGAGACTGGGATCCTCTCATTAATAAATTCAAATCTCGAATTCAGGCTTGGGGCCTATCTTGGCTGAACTTGGCAGGAAAAACATTTTTGGTCAAATCGGTGCTCAACAGTTTACCCATTTTTAATTTCTCTATTTTGTTAGCGCCCTCTGGTGTTCTCAGGAAATTGGATGATCTCATCTGGCGCTTCTTCTGGAAAGGGGGGAAAAATAATGAAAATCGCATTCCCTTGGTGAGTTGGGAGAAGATCTCTAGACCTATGCTAGAAGGAGGTCTAAATTTGAAATCTCTCCGTGAGTAGAACGCTGCAATGGGTGCCAAAATTATCTGGCGCGTTGTCGACATCAATCTAGGCTGGGCGCAGAAGGTTCTATGGAGAAAATACTTTTCGGGCCCAAGAAAACGTTTCTTGGACAATCCTCGTTCTGTTCCTCGTTCGTATCTAGCAAAACTCTATTTTTCCTCTGCTCTGCTCATCCATCAGCATGCGTTCTGGGTGCCCATAAATGGAAAACTAATTGATTTATGACATGATTGGATTATGATGAAGCAACCTATCGCTGAGGTGTCATCTCTGCAACCCCTTCGCTCCTGGATGGCAAACATAGGCTTTATACGCTATGGGACCTCTCGAGATGGTCGGAGAACAGGTGGATCAGTTGGATCGACATACATGTGCCTTCAAAATTGAGAAATCAGTGGGATTTGTTGCTATCTCTCCTCCACGGTCGTGCTCCAATCTGCTGCAACCAAGCTGACAAGTGAGGATGGGGACCTTCTGGCTCCTACTCCATCGCTATGGGCTACATAGAACTGTTGGAAATTCCCCATGTTCCTCCTAATCCTGTTGTCTGGAAAGGACTGTGGAAATTAAAAACCATTCCAAAATTTGATTATTTCTGTTGGCTCATGTGCCATAACAGAAATATTTCTGATGAACGACTTAAAAAAAGAGGTTTTCATGGCCCTTCCAGTTGCTGGATGTGCAGGGCGGATGAAGAAAGTATCAGTCATATTATGTTGAGCTGCAAGTTCGCTGTTGAGGTGTGGCATGATCTTCTACCCCCTTGGGGTGATAGTTTCCTCTTACCTAGCTCTATCTCTGAGCTCTTTTCCACTTCGCCCTTTATTTATCCTAGAAGTTCCCCTAAGAACATCAGCATTGAAGCCATTTGGCTTTCGCTCCCTAAATTTTCCTGTTGGAAAATTTGGCTTGAACGGAATAGCAGAAATTTCAGGGACAAGGATCAGGCAACAAAAATTGTTATAGCTAAAATTAAGGCTCAGCTCAAAGAAAGTTTAGACAACTACCTTGAAGACTCTAATATCGGCAAGAGGGACAAGGATTGGAGCAGCTCGCTGGGATTCACCATTTCGGAAAATCCAAAGCAAAACAAGTTTAAAGAAATCTGGTAGATTAGACTCAATGAGAATGACTTCTCCATTTGGCTCCTCAATCATTCCTCTCCCCTCTTGTTCTTTGATGGAGCTGCTAAAGGTAATCCTGGGAAAGCTGGGGCGGGTGGTGTGATAAAAAACAATGAAGGCATGATTATTCACAGGTTCGCCTAGGGCTTGGACCACTCCTCTAGCATTCAAGCTGAGGCGCTTGCTCATCTTCAAGGCCTCATGCAAGCTAAAAATCTTGGTATCAAAGATCGTGTTGTGGTTGGGGATTCTCAATCAATCATCCATTGCTTGGTGAAGGGTGTTAATCCGAAGGATATCAAATTTTATAGATTTATTAAGAGAATTACTGCTATCTTTAAAACTCTCCAAAAGGTCACCTTTTTTCATGTGCTCAGAGAAAATAACAAAGAAGCTGATCTTGAAGCAAACAAATCAACCCTTCTCCCTGCTGGCTCTTTGTTAAAAATTGGTCATGAGGAATGGGCTCCCATTCCTTAGCTTTTTAGCCAAAGCTTTCCTATTCTAGCTCGCTTTTCCATTTTTTACTGCATTTTATTACAGCAATTCGTCTGCATCTATAAAGCTGGGAAAATTGTGGAACTCGCTGCAAGGAATACCTGTAAGAAACTAGGGAATAGGCATAGTTATTTTCTAAATTCTGTGACAATAGAGAAAGTCAATGAAGCAAGGCTTCAGTTTGTAACCTGTTTGAAGGCTTCTTTGCCCAAGTTCTAATACAAATCATAACCGTTCTTGTTAAAAAAAAACAATTAGCTAAGACAAGAGGATGAGGGAACGCCAGTCTTCCTACTGCTTGAACTAAATTAAATCATTCCTAAATAACACAATTGGAAGAAAACATTAAAATAAATCTTATCAGTCAGAGAAGGGTACTGATATACAGTAAATTCTAACTCTATGCATGCTGTTATTTATAATATAAGATGGACAAAGTGAAAACAGAAGTAAAATAACGATTTACAATAAGAAAAACATCACTGTTGACATAGACCAGGATCCCATAAATCAGCTTGTATTGATGCTCCAAACTAGTTATAGCTTTAAGTCCATTGTTTCAGTTTAGCAATCATCTTCACTACTCAACCTAACTATTCTATCACAAGCAGAGCTTCAAGAGCCAATGAACACTATTAAAAGTATAAGTCTCAAGCTCAAGTATATCTCAAAGTTCAGCAACCAACATTTTCTCATCTTCTACAGAAGTATTTATAGAAGAATGAGGAGGTGAGATCTGATAAACGATCTCCCAGGGAAATTAATACAGACTAATGACTTCCCGAACTTTGAGGGGCTCAATGGAGAAGTGTGCATATATTCTCACTGTATTAATTGATTTACATTTAAGATTAAGCTTGGTGGGAGCTTTTTTTTGACTTTTAAGGCTCTCTTTCATGTAGTAATAACTCTACTAATATTTTGTCATTAAGCTCATTTGGCAGAATTAATTGTTCGGCTGCGTTGAGGCAAATATCTGGTTTTGATCAATAACTTCAGCCTCTGTCGAACGCTTTGAGGTAATAGGTGGCACTATGGTAGCCGAGAGGGATCAATTTGCCTCTGATGAGGTGGTGGAGGCCTTTCTGTCTGATAGTCACTCATGATTTTCCTTTAACTGTGTTTTAGTTTGGAGGATTAGGCTTTTGAAATTAAATCTTAGCTGTAATCCCCACAAATTTGTCTTCAATCTTCTCTTCTATTGTAATTTGTTTTTGACATTGATACTCTTTTATTTTGATTAAATAACACTGTGTCTTGTTGATGTGCAGGGCCGCACAGGGCTCATATGGCATCAATGCCCATGAAGCAATTGATGAGACGTGGATTCGAACCCTGTGGAATGATCTTCCTTTTACGAATGAAAATCCAGAGGATCGTCACCCTCGGCTTTCATTTCCCTTTATTATAATGGGAAAATCCTTCGAAACCTGTAAAATACACAAAATATTATGAAATCCTGCGTTTGTGGGGAAAACTACTTCAGATGGTGTGGGGAGAGAGTGTGGTCTGTTGGATGGCATCATCCAACGGTGGAGATCGAATGGGGATTGTTTTGATACTTTACCAGGGACAACATTTCGTCCATGAAGGATCTATTCACCTCTTCTAAAAATCGAATTTCTTCACTTACGACACTTGTACTCGGGGCACCACTTTTCCTTCTTACTCGTCTTCGTTCATGTTGATTTTCGTCATGAGCTACCCTATTGTACTCATGCTTTTATGGTTACCCACTAGACCCTTACTATGAGGCAGCACCATCGAGTCGCCCTTTGTTTAGAGCATCCTAGTCGAGTCATCATCACATTCATGGAGCCTATTCCGAGTCCCTTTGTACCCCGCTATAGTCCTCCCTCCTGTCTTTCTTGATCCCTCGCTCATGACACACATTATGACCTTCTGCACCCTTGTCCCCTATCCCTCCTGATATTGTGTCAGTCGCTGCCAAGCTATTCATGCCCTTTGCACTCTAACAAGGGAAGTTGTCCAACTGCTCCTCCATATCCCTCATTCCATCATCATCATTAGTGTCTCTCTATTCATAACTCTATTATTTTCCCTCGTGCCTTAGTTGGGATTCCCCTATTGCCTCACCTATGGCAGACCTACTTCTGTCGACATGAGTTCATTTATTCTAGAAGCCAAGTCTAGGGAGAAGTGTACCTTGGTTCGAGCTCTTCTCAGCATGATTGTGATCTATACACTTGATGGTCCAGTGATGCAGCAGTAGCTATTGGTGATTCTTGGGCATGTGTGAGACGTCTCAACCCTCATGAGGGGGTGGCCCTACAGGTAGCCCCCCACATTCCCGGATGACTTTTTTATTTCCGCCCTTGATGCAACTCCTCTCATTTGATGATATCAGCCTCAACCGCTTGCAACACCTCTTTGATTTGCATATATCAGTTATATGTTGTGAGCCCTTCCCTGTGTGTAGGGGGCATTTGGGTATATTTTTATCTCATGTACTAAAATATTCTTGTATAAGTCCTGACGGTTATTCCAGGCATCGCATGTATGTGGGATTCATCATTTTATTTATCTAGCTCATGTTTAGGCCAACATATACTTCATCCTTGCGTTTCGTGGTTTTTCAGGCACCTTATTCTTTGTACTATTGTATCGGTGGGCATAGGTATGCCTCCCCCACCGCCTTTCACACTGGTACTACTTCATCACCTAGAGACTTGTTGCACCTGTAAGTCTCGTCTCCTCAGGGTCTAGTCCTTTAGCACATTAGACTACCTTACATTCCTCTCTCTCACTTCCCTCTTGATGCCTAGTGATTGAGTTCTTACAACGCACTTCGGTCATACGATTTGCTCCTAACACTCGTACGTTGGGGGGCAATCTATTACACCATTTTTTTGGTCATCTAACTCATTATCATTAGATGAACCCAAGTACACCATGTAAGACCAATTTTACCCTAAGTAAAATTGCTTTCACCATATAAAATAACATTTATCTATATTTCCTGGTCATATTTAACCCAAAACAAGGAAATTAATTAAATAAATCATTATTTATTTAAATATTTCCTAGGAATAAGTTATTCAAATCATTATTTAAATAATATTCCTAGTTAAATTTGACTAAATCATTTTTAAATAATTAAATAAATCATTATTTATTTAATTATATTCCCATCATCTCCCTAAAATAATAAATAAATAATTTATTTATTTATTGTTTATAAATAAAGGAATTGACCCAAGTCAAAAGACCTTTTTCCTCCAACAAATATAATAAAATATTCCTAAAGGGTGATTCTAGAATTTGATTAATAATATTTTATTCATGCACCGAGTTCTAGAACACCCCAATATTTTGTTATAAATAGAAGGGTTTTCCCCATTCATTAGTCACCTTCATTGCATTAGATCACTCTGGATCTACTCTTGGCCACCATTTTCCATTTTGCTTTATGAACTCCCATTGAGTTCCATGTTTCTTTTTCTACACCAATAAGAGAGAGGAATTTTAGATCTGAAACACTGAGGACTTCCAAGAACCCATCCCACTGAGGAGAACAGGAAAACACCTTTCTTGTTTTCCTCTCAGGTGCCCGATTCTTTAATATAATAAAAATCATTCTTTTAAACACTTTGTTCTTGTCTTGTCTATTAGATGCATGGAGCCATATTATATTTTATCTGCTTAATGTATTTTTGTGCTTAGATCTGAATTTGTGCAGAATTAAAGATATTTTGCAGCCATAATCGATGTTAGGGCTATTTGTTATGCGTAGCTAAAGTGATCTTTTACGACGAAAGATTCATACTAACAAGCGTAGTTTTCTTCAGTTGTTATGTGTTCATCAACTACAATCAGTGGAGGAGGAATGAGGAGCTAGATCTTGAGCTTCTAGCATAAGGAGCTAGTGTGTTAGTCATCAGTATTTTTTCATGTTTTGATGACTAGATTCCTTGGCTGAGTTTTCTAGAAGCTAATCTTACAACTGTTAATTTGTCATCTATAAAACACCTCAAACAATTTTTGTCTTCCTACCCCTCTCTTTCATACTGTGATGAAAGTGGTTTTCAGTTTAGAGTCTTGGTTTAAAACAACAAACCTCTCTTGTTTATAGATGTCATAAGACTAATACCTCTGTTTTCAAAATCCCCTATTTACACATGGCTCCCTGTCAAACATTGGACAAAGTTCTCTACCCCTTTCTCACTGTTTATTTTGTCATATAATGACCTGACTATGTTCAGGAAATTCTTTAGAAATTGTGACAAAGCCTCTAGGTCTAGTTGGTGGTGTTTATGGAAAGTACTTTGAGAAAACTATCTCCAAGTCAAAAACCCTATTTTCAATATCAGTCAGCCACCATTTCTTCTTATTTGTGAAAAACAAAATCCTAGTCTATCCTTAGGTGACACACCACTAAATCTTGCTTTGTCTCTTATAAGTAGAGCTCACAAGTGTTCAAATCAGGAAAGGAGAAAGAGTTTCCCTGTCTGAGGAAAGGTGATCAAGTGAAATTTCAAGCATTATCATCATGTCATATCAGTAAATGCCTTTAGTGATCAAAGTCATTTCAGTAATGCATCTCTGCAGGGGTGCTAAGGATAAATGGCACAAATCAGTTATGGGCAAGGGAACATTTCAAGGAGAAGGTTCAAGTAAAAAGAACAGTTGAATATTTTAAAGGACTAAGGGAAATGCAGATTTTAGAGAGAAGAAGACATACAAGATTCATCCCTGTAAGTCAAAACACCAAGAATGTCAAAAAACCTCCAGCAGGGCAAAAAGAGCACAAAAGTTAGAAAAATACTGCCTCTAGTGCTTCAGGTCAATTATAATGGAATTTGTTCCCAAAAGTATGGGCCGGCTCTCAAAATCAGTCTCATAAAACCAAGAGTGATAGTATTTTGGCAAAAAGCCTCTAGCAGACTAGGCATCAAAATTAAAAGTGTAAAAAGGAACAACTGCCTTTTTATCCTACTTTAGCCTAGCCTCTAAAAACATTCAAGGACAACTTCATCTTCAAAAGAGCTAAAGGCCAATACCAAGAAAATGCTCTTTACAAGACAGGCACAGTAGACATTTATCAGTTGGAATTACATTACCTGCTCATGTTTTTCACAGTGAGATTCTATAAAAGGCATGTCTCAAAGCAAAGTGGACTAAAGGTATGCTAAGGTTAAATATTAAGGCCTCCTTCATGATAAGTAGAGGGCCCACAGATAACTGGTTCAAAGAAAGTTTTCAATGGTAGCAAGGATGAAAGAAAAATTTGTGTTTATAGTGTCTTTTTGAGCAGAAGGAAAAATCACTAAGTTTTCAAGAAGCCTCCTTCATTAATAAGTAGATGGCACTCAGTTGGTTTAAAGGTTTTCTGTAAAGGAAAAGAACAGTTGTTTAAGGACCTCCATTCATGATAAGTAGAGGGCCTACACAGTGGCTTTAATAAACCTAGGTAATTTCATCTTGCATTACCTCCTCCTAAGGATAAAAGAGAACATTCATCGTAAATCCAATCATTTTTTTGGTCTAAAGTTTCAAAGTGATATGGTGAAATAAAGGCATAGGTTATAGATAAGATGTCACATAGCAAAAAGGACAGTTTGTTTGAAGATATTCAAGAGTGACAAACGGAAAAGATCACATTTTTCCCCTAATGGTCTATTCAAAGCAACAGAGAAAACACATATGAAAAGACCTCCTTCACATCATAAACAGAGGATTCACATAATGGTGTTGAGAGGCTGCAGTAATGGTGTTTATGTAAGCCTTTTTTAGATGATAAGGACAAGGTCATAGTTTTGAGGAAAACTTTCTTGACAAGCAGATCTTGGATGCATAAAAGTTGAAACCTAAAAGTATCAAAAAAGTGCCCACAAAGTGTTTTGAAAGGACCTCCTTCACTAATGAGCAGAGATAAACACATCACGATTTTGAGAAATGCAGCTTAAAAGATATAAAACAGTTGGTTTAGAGAGAGCTTCCTTAAAAAAATGGCAAAGTCCAATTTTCATCTTTTAAAAAGAGAAAAATGTCAAATCACTTTCAAAGAGGGAAAATTTGTTTTAAAATTCTCTAAAAGGCACATAAAGGCCTCATCGGGCATCTTCAACCTTGATTTCCAAACAACAAAGAGAGCAAGTCAAGTTGTCAAAACCCGGGCAAGTTTTCATACCAGTTTCCAAACATGCAATGTGCCTGAAAGTTGCTACGATGTGCCTGTAGGTGTTTGTAGAAGCTTTTTACATTGAACGTGACGTGCCTGTCGCTGCACGCGACGCGCCTGTGCAACCGCTCGGTGCCCAGATTGAAATAGGACACATTTTCCTGGGCCACTTCTGAATGGCCCATTGTCCGACATTTAGTCACCAACACACGACACATTTTTCCCCAGGCCACCTCTAAACGGAGTTTTGACCGCCTGGGCCCATGCTAAAGGGAGGTGGCTGCCATCCTCATGAACTCGCAAATTGCCAAAAAATCAGAATTTTGCATAGAAGGTTATCTCCAAAAACAGCTGAGGCATCCTTTAAAGAGGTATTTCTTGTTTTCCTCACCTAATTCTTTGATTTTAAGAGGTGTTAGAATAAAATTTGTTAAGAAAAAGGCACAGTATATCAAAGGGGAAAACACAGTTTGTTCTCAAAACTACCATGTTTACTAAAAGGCAAAAAGACAGTGGTTTTTGAGAAAGGAGGCCTATTTACAGTTTAAAGACCTATTTTAAATGAATAGTTGAAAGAGGACATAGTCTCATAAAGGAAAAATACGAATTTATTTTGAAGGTCTTTCCACTCAGTAACAAGGAAAAAAAACACAGTTCTTGAGAAGGAAACTTATTTTCATTAAAAAAGGAACTGGTTTGCTAGCTAAGAAAGAAATATAGTACTTAAAGAAGAGATCTATTTTTCAGTTCATTTGAAAGACCTGTTTTGATAAGAGAGTAAAGGAAAGTCTAAACAACTATGCCTCCAAAGAAGGTCAACAAAGGCGGGTATCATAATCGGTTTGAGCCCACTACAACTTAGGAAAGAAATGACTCCCCTTCAGCTATTTTTAAATTTTAGGAGGTATGGTGCCTTAATTTCTGCCAAAAAGTCCAAGAGGTCACCAATCACCCTCCCTTGACACAATTTTTTTCCCTGAGGCTGCAAGGAGAACATGTTCACATAGCAGGCCTTGATTTTGTTTTCACTCCTAGGTCAGTGTCAAGGGCCACCAAGATTCCCTATATTTGTGAGAAATGGTTCAAACAAGCCTATTTGGACCTAGACCACTACAAGCCCTTCTTGAAACTAGCTTACCAAAATGAATGCAAGGTTATTTTCCCCTTTTCTCATCTATTGAACAGTTATGCGCCCCCTATGAAAACCATCATGAGATATTTCACATGTGAGGGGAGATATTCTCGAGTTTATTCCTACCATGTCAGACTTCTGATGCCTTTCACTTGGACTCAGCTACTGAATCTCCCTTTCTTCCTTTGCAAAAGCATAGACAAGATGTCCTCCCTTGTCCAAAAGAGACCTCCTGCTCAGCAAAAGGCTAGTCGTTTCCATCATTCTCTCATCAAAATCATCATCCTTCACCAGCTTGAAAAGAAAGGAGTTTCTTACTTGACTTTCATTTCTCATCGAGATTTTACTACTGCCTCTTCATCTCATGGCCCATCTCATATGTCCTCCTCACCCTCCACCCACTATGTCCCCCCTTCACCTAGTCAATCCACCCCTCAAAAGCAAACATCACCCATGATTGATAGTGAAAAAGAGTAGTCTTATGAAAGCAGGCATGAAGTTAGTGATGATGAGGAACGTAGTGATACTCAGCAAAGTAGTGAGGATGAAGAACAAAGTAGCCCTAAGAAGAGCAGTGAAAATGAGCATGGGGACAGCCCACCCACTGCTAGTGTTGTTGAAGAACAAACTGAAGAGTAGCATGGTAGTGATGATGAGGAAAAAAGGGAAGAGGTTCAAAGCAATGATGAGAAACAAAGTGATAGTCAGCATGAAAACAATCAAAGAGACAGTAAGCATAGTGACAATACTCAAGCAAGCAGTAATGATGAGGAACACAACAGTCCTCGACAAAGTCATGAAACTAATCAAAGGGACAGTGAAAAAAGCACCTCCCATCAGAGTAGTGACCATGGTGGCAGCCCACACACAGAGTCTAAGGAAAATAGTGAAGATGATGGAAGCATGCAAAATGACAATGAAGACAGTCATGATGGAATTAGCTCATATGAAAAACTTGAAAACAATGAGCATGGTAAGGGAAACATACATCAAGAGGTTCAAAACAGTGATAAAGGTGACTATGGCAGCCCTCAACAATTTCAAAATAGTGAGGAGGATGGACAAGGCAGTTATAAAGACAGTCATGATAAAAACAGAGGCAGTAAACATGATAGCCCTCAAGAGGAAAAACACCACAACAGTAAGGAAAACAGTGAAAAGAGCAGCAAATTAGGTGACGAAGGAGGAAGCAGTGTAAAAGATCAAGTTGAACAAATGCTAGTGATGAAAATTCCTCTCTCTCTTCCTCAACACAGCCAAGAACATGTGATTTCTTCCTCTCCTAGGCAAGGGGCCATGATTCATTCCTCAAAAGCACCAAAGGCTAAAAACACCAAATCTATAAAGAAGAAAATCACTCTAGCAGTGACTAGTAATGTCACTAGGGTGCTAAGGAGTAGAGGCAAACTACCTAAGAAAAGTATTGTTGAATTTCCAAAGAGATCAAGAGAAAAGAATTCTATCCAAAGCAAGGGAAAAGAAAAAGTTGAACAGCAGGAGAGTAGCCATGAACAAGAAAGAGAGTGTGACATCATACAAATAGACAGTGATGCTGGAGATGATGAAGCCAGAATCCTTGAGTCACTTTTTTAAAAAAGAGAAGCCCAAATCCAAGACTTAGAAACTGATCTAGAAAGGTCAAAGGACCTCATACACTTTCTACAAATGCAAAATAGGTAGATGAGTGGGCTAATGGCAATCTATGAGGCCCAGGCATTCAAACACCAAAGGGAAGCATACAAAGCACAATTCAAGCTTGAAGAGTATATGGGCGAATTTGATGATGTTGAGGAAGAAGAGTAGCCAGTAAGAAAAATGCCTAGGACTATGGGTCTTAGGAAAGCTTTGGAGAAATAGAGGTGTTGGGGTTCCCATGTTTTTGCTAGATTGGCAAGACCAAAAGATGAGACAACATCAGAACCACTTTCAGACCTCAAGATCTATCCCTCTTGGGTCCAGAGAGGGATCTCTCTATGATTGTCAAAGTTATATGTTTTTGAAGTTCAAAGGTTAAGATATTAGGATATTTATGGGCACAAGGTTTGGTTGTTTGATGCTTGTTTGGTTGTTGGCAAACTGGAAAGAAAGGCTCAAAATGAGACAAGGCTGAGAAAAGAGGATTTTAGGCAAAGGGGAGATAATTTCATAGAACATTCAAGACCATTGGGAAAATGGAGTCAGGAAAGGGTTTACTTGCTATTTCAATATGCAGGCTTTCAATTGGGCTAGTCATCTAAAGCATTGGATCTCAAAGATGATAGTGTGGCATGGAAAGGCAAGAGACAAGGTGAAAGCAAGGAAACCTCCAAGGTGACCTTTCAGAACTCAGGTCCAGGGACAGGACATGCCATTGAACACCTGTGATCCGAAATATAAAAGGCTAACTCTTCAGACAAGGAACATTCAAGATTTAGGACACAAAGTTGAAAACCTGAGATCAGAGAGAGACTTCGAACTCTCAATGCTTCGGCCTCTAGCTTAAGGGAACTTATCAAAGTTTAACCAATTGAAAATGATCCTAGTGAGATAGAAACCAAATTCTAGACCTCCCAGTGTTCCCAATTCATTCAATTAAATCCTAACAAGAACACCTAAGAAAATGACCTCATTAATTCATACATCAGCTAGTGATATATCTGACCACTACACTGTTTAAATCAATTGAAATCAATCCTCATATACACATATAGTAGAAAAACATTAAAGGCAGGGAGAGAAGAGACATAGGGTACCTAACAAGGGTAAATCCTATGCAAGATTTCTGATGCATGCCAGAAGAAATGTAATGAAATGAAATAAAACACAGAGATAGAAAACATCACCAGCTGCTTTAAATCAGGATCCAAAGAAATGTGCTTGTCATATTAAGAGCAACACCAGTCATGTACAAAATTGCCAACAACTTGAATATTGAGTCTGGATACATCTTCCTCAGCCTATCTTACAACTTCACACAGAGACTGTATCTCAAAGGAAACAGCTTGCAAATCTTAGATATCTGATCAACAACCTTTACAATGAGTTCCTTCATGAATTTTATAGCTGAAGAGAGCAGAGGAGGTAGATGAAAAACTAAATGAAGCATTAAAACTCAGAAAAGAAAGAGGGCTGAAGCTCATTCTGTTTAAATTCTGTGCATTTATCCATGGCACTCTTTGGGTGAAAGAGTGGTCTTCTACAAGCTTCCATTTACTCCGGTATGCCTTTGATGTGCTTTGGCTGCAGTACTCTGTGGTAATTTTGGTGAATAAAAAAACAGGTAAATAAATGACTGTGAAGTCTACCATACTGCATAACAAATGCTTTGGTAGCTTAGGACTGTTGTCGGGGCTGAATTTCCTTAGGGACACGAAATAGCATGCAGACAGTATGGGGACTTTGTCCTTTTATGGAAAAACATTCCACTGTTGAGAAACCCTGATAGTATTATTTTCTGTGCATTGGACCTTCTGATTGATCCTCGGGGTCTTCGACCTGGTACTTTTCCTTTCAATTACTGACTCCAGACTTCAAAAATATCTGATTACTGGCTTTAAATTCTCTGATCTTTTACTGATACTCTTTTTCACTTCCACGATTTCCTCTGACTGTGAAATTTGTGCTTTAATGGCGCTGGAGAGGTTTTGCAGAGTTTGAACTCTGTCCTTTGATGAAATTTATGTTGCAGACACCTTTCCAGACACTTTCCTGTAATATCAGGCTCTAAATTCATCTTCTTCTATGCACTGTGCCACTACAATAGTGCATATGAATCATGGTGGTTTTCCACCTGCCTGTAACCCTGCAAAACACGAAAACACGTTAAGAAAAACATGCATGGGGAGGGTGGTGTGGATGACTGCAAAAATGGCAACGTGGCATGGATGAATACAATGAATGAAAAGGATACGGTGGAGGAACACAGTGGATTAGCGAGAGATTCTTTGGAGGACAGCGAGGTGGAAATTTTAACGTAAAACATTAAAATTTGACCTATGAATGAATTATAAAGGGGACAGACAAAAAAAGTGATGAAAACACGTGGAATGGGTGATGTGGCGGGACCGGGTCAATGGCAGGGGTGATTGAATCTGGACCGTCTGATCTCAGGAGTAGATCGATGGTGGAAAACATACCAAAGGGTGACGGATGGTGGGCCAAGGGTACTGTTTTCCTTGGTTAACTCCCGTGTAACTTCATGGTGTGACTACTGTCGGATGGCCCACCCCAGATCGGATAGTGTATAGCGATATCACGCCGGATCTATTGCCAAACTTTAATGCGCGATTAGGGGCGATTTTTGAACAGTGCGTGGGGACACGTGTCCTGCAGTGAATGGCATCGCTCTGAAATGAGAAATACCGCCCACCCTCCAATGGCGGTGCGATAGAAACCGACGGTTTTTTGCATAGGGCGCGGCGCAGGGACTGCTGGGGCGAACGAGCTACTGACCGTTGATCTATGGATTAACAGACGGTGGATATGTGGTCGGGGCAGTGAAAGGGTTGAACGGTGGATTTTGTGGGGATTGCGACAACCGTCCAATCTGTATAGGTCAACGGTTAATAGCGCTCCCGATATCCAAACGCGCTAGGCGCTTTCAGGCTAGCGCCTGGTTTCGGCGCCCGAGTCATGTTGGGAAAAGGTTAAGGGGGCTGGCCGAAAGGGGCTAGGCCTGCAATGGGAAGAACTTGGGTTTTTTGGCCCATTTTAATGCAATTTGAGGGTAGGAAAGGGTAAAAACAGAGGGAATAAGGGGAAAATAGGCCAAACAAGGGGGTATGTGTAGGATTTAAAGGGGATTTTGGGAGGATTTAGGGGATAAGAGGGGAAATTTGACAAAGGGAAAAGAAGGCTAAAATGGGACATTCTTCAGGGATACAACGGGCAAATGTAGGCCTTTTGGAGCACAATTTTTTGCAATCAGTGAGACTTTTTGGATGGATACAGCAATTAGGATCTTTAAAAAGGTAGTGGACACATGGAGGCTTCAAGGATGAGATATTTTCATGGGAAATGTATCTCTTTAAGGCTCATAAACAATTTAGCCACCTGTTTTCTTGCCAAAATTTCATAGGTGGCTAACAAGAGGGAAGAAGAAACAACCCTTGCTCGATCATATCCTCTCACACAATTGCTTGCCCAAGAGATAGAAAATGATAGAGAATCATGGATTGAAAGATCCAACAAGCATTTGGAGGAGAAATTAGAGAAATCAAACAAATAATTGAGTTTGCAAAGGAATATGACCTGGCATTACAAGAAATTTAATCAATTTTCCCAAAGAAAACTCAAAATTGCTCAAGAAAGGCTCGAAACTGCCCAAAGGAGGCACCCGGTGAAAAAAGGGGAAAAAGACATATCTAGGCTTGAAATCTTGGCTTCATCTTCCTTGCATGCTTCTAGGAACCCATAAGGAGTTTCCTCACTAAAATTGAGTAAATTTTGACATGATCTTGTTTTTTGTGTTTTTTGGCCCTAATTGCACATTTTTCTAGGCCCTTCCATATTTTCTAGGAGCATCCTCAGCTCATGAAAGTCATTTTTTTGGATGTATTAAATTTGGGGGCATCTAGTCACAAATTTGCAGATCAAAAGAAGGTGTTTTGGTCCCCCAAAGAGGCAAAAATCAGTCAAAATTCACCTTTTTGCATCACATATCAGCAGATGAGACCCTCTTGGGCTTTTTCACTCAGTCCAATTTTTGACAGACTTCTAGGGATCAGTTTGAGAAAAATCAAGTAGTTCCAGAAACTATACATCTATGGATTTCCAACGAGCTATCACGTGCCTTGTTTCGACATCAATAAGTCCCTCAAAAATTATCTGTAAAATAGGCTTTCTTCTGGCGCTATACTCTTGTAGCATTTTGGCTAAAAAGGCGGTTTTCTGATGGTGGCCATCCAAATGTGCGTTTAGCTATTTTTAACTCTATGTCAGAGATTAAAGGTCAATTTTCTTGCTATTTTTAGCTTAAATAGATATTTTTGAATATATTTTGTGCCTTGGGCTTTGCAAAGCCTCAAGGAGAAAATCAGATATTTGTATTAGGCCAATGGCCTTCTAGTTGCTCTAGGAGGGTTTCTTCCTCTTTGGCCTATATAATCCAAGAAGATTCATTGTAACTAGAGGCTGAACTTGATGTTATAGAGCAATACATAGCATTATAAGCTTTGAAGAAATACTTTGTCTTATGAAGTGGATGATCTCTTGCTTGAATTTGATGGTGGAGGAGGATTATATGTAGGATTCCATGGCTTGGTGAATGGTATTGTGTTCTTAATCTGTTATGTTTTCTTAGATTATCATACATGTTTTCATACTTCTTGCTTGTTGTAGTTCAGTAAAGAATAAGTTTGAGATATGCCCATGGAGGCACCTCAAATTTCCTGATTCATTGCAGCTTAAATGTTTTCATCTTTCTTGGTTATGTCATAGAATTCTTAATTGCTCTTTGGTACCCTAAGAACTTGTTATCAGTTTCATTAATGGTTATTATGTATGATGTCTAGTATGATTCACGGTATGCTCTAATTACTCATAACTAATAAAAACTCCATCTTTGAAACCTCTCTTTGAATTATTGGTAGTCTTAGTTAAGTCAAAGAGGTCTTGTTTTGATCTTGCCGTTTGTCCATGCTTTGCAGTCTTTTTTCAAAAGTTCCTGATAGCTCAAGACATGATGTTTAGGAGTTCTCTCTTCATAGATTTAGTTGTTTGTTTATCTTATTTGTTTTCCCAAAATTCTGAAGGTGATTTTCCCAAAGTTAGAGGGTCTTATACTTCTATGTAACACTGGATTATTTATTTTCTGCATCTATTAGTTTGAGTTTTGTTCATAGAAATTAATGGTCAGCCCTACCTCATGAATTCTTGTTGTTTAACTATTTATGCTTGAAATATGTTTGTCTTTCACAAACTTAATTTCCATATAATTTCACTTTCACCCAAAGAATCCATTTACCTTGACTAAATCGGCCATGCAGTAATACCTTGTCCATCTTTAAGACAATCTCGACCTTTTCGACCCCATAGCCCAGTTGATCTGACAAAATTTTATCTATTTATCCTTTGATCAGTTCCCCTCAAAAAACCCAAAACAAAATAAAACCATACTTAACAACTAGCCTAAAATAAAATATACAAAAACAAAACAATTTTATATCCTTTGCATAATAGAGAGAGCCCTCTCTAAGTCCAGGAAGGCTAGGTCCTAGGGCTCCAAAGTTGGTTTGATGTTACCCTGTCATTTGGTTTACCAATCTGCCAAATCACGGGACCCTAACATAGTGAAGGGATCAACCCTTAAAGCATAGATTTGATTGTATCACATTGAAACCATCTTATGATCAATTCTTGATTCAGATTTGCATACCCAACAATCATAGTTGTAGGGCATAAGAGGGTAATTTTACAATATTTTCATATTTGGAAATCCTTTCTAGGTTATCTTGGGTATTCATCATAGAGCTCAGATTTGAAATCCTAGCATCATCTGAGCTTCGAAACTACCAGATATACACTTTTATATTTTTTCGGCAGTTGTAGTCCCAACATTTACAACAGGGACAACACAGTATTCCTTCATTAGGGGAATTTTGAGGTCTAAAATGGACCTCCTAAGGAAATAATAAAACAATAGTTAAACCAATAAAATAATATTTATGAATTTGCATTTTACTTTTTGCACCACAATCCATGTAACTATGGTTAAATTCAATTGAAAAAGTGTACCAAAATAAAATTAATAAAAATTGTATTGATGTGACTATAAATAAGAATCAGTTTTTCAAGAAAATGTTATTATCATTGTACAACTAAAGCATTTGTCCTTTGTACTTAAATAACTTAAAATAAATTATAAATATAAATTCATAAAATATTAATTGTATAATATACTATTAATTAAAATTTTCATTGTTTAAATTTATGAAAATATACAAAACAATATTTATTGAAAAATATGTAAAGACATAAAGCTTATGTAAGGGCATGCACTATTTCTTTCAAAAAATATGAAATGACAATAACAATATTTTATTCAAAAAGTGTGAAATGACATTTATTTTTCACAGAGAAAAAATTCGTAACTTTTCAATTAAGATAGGTTACATGTTACATCATCTGGTAGTATGTACTACTATTCTGTCCAAAGACTAATACAAGCTGTCAACAAAACTGTGTGATGGCCAAGAAACAGTCCCAAATAAGTATGGATGAATCCCATGTCCATGAATTAAGTTCGGTGCATAACTTATTGCCGAGATTACTAATAAGCAAAAAAAATATAAAAGTACAGCCGATATATAGATATAAACAGGAGAGAAAGTAACCAAAAATGCTCCCAAGAAGCTATATAGTTAGACAGCCAAAACTGCAGGTGCCTCCTCAATGAAAGGCCAATGAAAATATCTGTAAATCTGCCCTCTAGAATATTCTGTGATATGCCAGGTGCCCCAAATTAGCTCCGATGCTTCTTTGGACAGTTTGTCAGCCACTTTGTTCTGAGACCTGTAAATATGAGTCACAGAGATGGAGTCAAAAAGGGCTCTGAGATGATGGACCTCACGCAGCAATGCAGTCAGTGTATGCGAGTGACAATATGAAAGATTGTTGAACCAATTGATCACAAGTTGAGAATCACCAAAAATCTGTATGGAATTGCATTGAATATCCCAGGCAAATGTGAGAAGAAGTCTAAGGCTTTGCAGTTCGGAAAAGTTGTTTGTGCCTGGCCCCATGCCCATTCTGATTTCATAATAGTGCTGTTCATTTAAAAATATAATGGCGCCTCCCCCGCAGCCCTGTGCGTTGGATGCACCATCGAAGTAGGCCCATGCCTGGTCATGGTCGATTGTTTCAGGTGTGATGAGAGAAGGATTGCTGTGAATACGGTCTTGAGGCAGGAGTCGAAAAGTTGCAATAGCGGCAGCGCTTATGCGATCAAAGTCAATAGGAGTGTTATTAAATATCAGTTTATTGCGCCCAATCCAAATCTCCCAAGCAACAATCAGTGGGAGATTGCGCAGTCTTGGGCTGGAAACGTGCTGCTGCCACCAGTTTGTCTAGGCCTCAATTAAAGTTTCGCCCTGCCAAAGAAAATGGCAGCCAAGACCCATGCATACCCATAGCCAAATGCTTTGGATGGAATTGCATTGAAGGAATAGATGGGTCGTCTCCTCACCGTGAGCAAGACAGTAGTAGCAACGAGAGGCCCCATGAAACACCTGCCTATGGAGATATTCCATTGTAGGTATACATTGATTAAGGATACACCAGAATAGAGAGAGATACTTATGCGGTGCTTTTAATTTCCAGATATTACGCCACCACCAAGCCAGAGTTGGGGGCTCCTTTTGACGTATGAGGGCGAGATAACCCAGTTTTGGAGAATAAAGACCATTTGGTGACATAGCCCAAATCAAATTATCAGCCTGATCATTGATGCGGATATTTGTTGCTTTTAATGCCCAGATATATTTATTCCATTCCCTAATGGCAGCCTGTGGGAGTTCCAGATCATTTGCTTGTAGCCATGCCTGACCCTGCCAAGAGGAGTTGACCCAGTCCGCGATCTGCGCAAGGTAGAGGATATTCCTGTGTGCAAGGTGCTCAATAATGAAATCCGGCAATTTGTAATAGACCCCACTCCCTGACTAGGAATCAATGCCTATGCGAATTGAAGCCCCATTGCCAATTTGCCATGATAAGCCCTCTTGGATAATATGTGCCGCTTTAGTGATAGCCTTCCAAATGATAGATGCTCCTGGTGTCTGGCTAATCCTACCCCAGATCCAATCGAGAGGGTTCTGTGGCGCGATATACTTTGCCACAATGACCTCTTTCCAGAGGCTTTGTCCATTGATAATGTGCCAACACATTTTAGCCGCGAGGGCCCGAGAAAATAGGTGGAGATCTTTTAACCCCCAGCCACCCCATTTCTTGGGGATGTTAATGCGGTCCCAGGCTATCCAGGCAAAAGTAGAAGCCTTCCCTTGGTTGCGCCAGAGGAATTGTCTGCAAATGTTCCTGATTCTGTTAGTAATACCTATAGGTATCCAAGCCAGGGTCATCCAATAGATCGGAATGGCTTCCAATACAAACTTGATGAGAGTCAGTCGACCAGCTCTGGATAACCCTCTGTTATACCAGACATTAATTCTGCGCTCAATTTTTGCTATGATCCAGTTCCAGTCTTTGATCATGTAATTGTTTGGTTTAATATGATACCCCAGGTATTTGAGCCCATCGTTGATATCAATGGGAATATATCCAAATAAATTCAATGCAGTGCCTTGTTCCAATCTTGTGCATCCGGTCATGATAATAGAGGATTTGGTTCCATTAGGTGACATTCCGGTGGCCCTGCAAAAACACTTTAGGAGTAGATCAAATTGTACAGAGTCTTGTGTAGAACCATTAAGGAAAATAAGAACATCGTCCACAAACAATAGGTGAGTGAGATATAATATATCATTGAGCCGGAGCCCCTGTAGAACTCCGCTCTCTTTTTCATTTTTAATGAGAAAAGATAGTCCTTCCATGACTAGGATGAATAATAATGGAGATAGTGGGAAGCCTTGGCAGAGGCCCCTCCCAGCATGAAAGAAGTCTGTTGCAGTGCCATTGATCAATATGCTGAAAGTGGCATGGCAGATGCATCCCATAATCCAGTTTATAAAAGTATGGGGGAAGCTCGAGTGAATAAGTATAAGATGAAGGTAACTATAGTTAACCTTATCAAATGCCTTTGTAAGATCAATCTTGAGAATGGTGGATTTCTGATGCTGAGTTTGATGGAATGGAGGGCCTCCTGTGCAGACCCAACAGCTTCATAGATTTGCCTATGATTCAGAAATGCAAATTGTTCCTTTTCAATGTGAGAGGATAGGAAAGGCTTGATGCGGTTTGCGATAATTTTGGAAATGATCTTGTATATGCAGTTGCATTAAGATATTAGCCCGAAATCATTGAAACTGGTCGGATTGTATGATAAGGATAAGAGCAAGAAAAGTGGTATTGAAACCATCATAAATCCTTCCCCGAATACTGCTATCCTCAATCATGAGAAGAAGGTCAGTCGATATGAGATCAAAGAAGTGAATGAAGAACTCAATGGGCCATCCATCTGGCCCAGGGCTTTGTCCCGCTTGAACCATATCAGAACACCTTCTAATTCGCCCAAAGTGACAGGCACATTGAGATCATCCCTCTGGTCAGGTCCACAAAGAGTTTAAGCAGCTGGGTAATATGCATAATGTCCGGGAGATCGATGTTCATAGGAGCCCTA